>CM053764.1:126318956-126425520 GCA_028658305.1 Pachyuromys duprasi
GGGGTCGAGGCAACAGCAACAACAGAGCTAGCAAGAAAGCAGCAGTTCGCATGGTTCCCGGTGACTGCCACATTTGATTGCCCATTGAGCTCAATGTGCTTTTCTGTCCCCTAGTGTCTCCTTTTCATGGTGTAATGCAAACTGCATATTGCTTACCCGTACACTTCATAGTTTGGGTTGAGCTCAGCTAACTCACTAAAAATAACCAAGCTGCCACCTACTTCCGGGCTGGTTCACTCTATGACGTTGACGTCAGCCAGCGGACATCTGACAACTATATCTACTATCAAAAAAGAAAACACTCCTTTCTTCCTTTCTTTCTCCCTTCCTGTCTTCCTTCCTTCCTTTCAGCCATCATTACCGCTCTTTGGTATTGTAAGTTTTGGCATAGTGAATGAAGACTCTCATCTATCAGGGGATTTTCTGTGTACATTAAGAAGACAAATAGGCTTGACTTTTTTTTTTTCCTTTTTAATCTCTGACACCGTGTAGAATACAAACACCTATAAAAAGAATTTATTCTAATACTAACAATTTTGTTGTCTTTTGATTTTCAAAGACCTTGGTTGATGTCAAACAAATGTGTAAAGAGAAAGGAGAAGAAAGGCACACAGTATTTACACATTTCTATGGGGCTCTCTGTGGCGTGACAAGTACTCCTGCCATAGCAAGTGCTCTGACAAACAGTGACGTCAAAAGTTCCCTTTACTATTGCTTCCTGGGGAAAATTTGAAATACCTGAATGTCATCTACCTTTTTTCAGCCATGTGCCTTCTAAATAATTCCCGAGTACAAATGGGGGGGTGTACTAGAAAAGCAGCTTTGAGCAGTCTAAATTGTTGCCTCAGATTCCCGATATAAGCTGTGCCCTTCCCATCAGGCATTCCTAACATGAAAGGGACTTCATTTCACTTCTGCCCAGCTGCACACTCATGGACTGTTATGAAAGTGAAGCTTATATTTCCATTCAGGAGCCTGATTCCCAGAGCCCAGCTGTGGGGTGGGGAGCTCTCCCTTCTTCCCTCCTAGCTGTCGCATATGGTACAGTCTCAGCTCCATCTTAGCATACCTCCCCGGTTGCCTTCTAAGATAATATTTGATGCTCCTGCTTCAGCGGTTGCACAAGACCCCAAGCCCTCATGAGCATCATTATAGCATGTGTCACAAATCCCGGCATATAGTAAGTGCTCAAAAAGTACATGTGAGAATAGGGGCCTCGAGAAATGTGTTAATGGTGAGAGTGAAGAGGGTCTGATATGTCAGCCTCTGGCAACACAAAGGACTAGATATCCAGCAACTGGGGCAAACTACAGTTGCAACTTTTTAATACAGGGTGAGGAATGTGGAAAGGGGAATTCTGGTAGATGAGACAAATATTAGGACAGAAACCAAGCTGAAGCCAAACTGAGAGAACAATAACAGCATCAAATCTGGGGTTAACCTGAGGGCAACCTGAGGATAGGGAGGAGGGGTGATCCAGTAGTACTGTCCCTATCTGGCATGTATCAAGTCCCAGGATTCAATTTGTGGCATCCCTAAAACTAACCCCAGGGGTAAACTCCATCACTGGTGCAAAACCCTGGCGCCTAAATGCTGTGACTACAGCAAGTTGGAGAACTGAGTCTGGGAAATACATGCTAGCTAGCCTGGACTCTCCTAGGAGTCTGAGGAGTCTTGGGTCAGTAACATGTAACTCCAAGCTCAGAAAAAGCAAACTCAAAGAACTGCCCCGCAGGCTCACATTGTTCCTGGAGAGTCATCTGAAACCAAGAGGCGCTCACAATAAAAAGTCATTGAACATGCAGGAAATAGTTCACTAGAAACATTCAATAGAAACATTGATGCGGGGCTGGAGAGATGGCTCAGAGGTTAAGAGCACTGGCTGCTCTTCCAGAGGTCCTGAGTTCAATTCCCAGCAACCACATGGTGGCTCACAGCCATCCACAATAAGATCTGGTGCCTTCTTCTGACATGAGGTGTATATGCAGACAGAACATTGTATACCTAATAAATAAATAAAATATTTAAAAAAAAGAAACATTGACGCATACAGTCAGTGTTATGATATTGGGCTTAGAAATCCTGATTATGGTGAAAGGTGGCATGCTTGCAACCCCTGCTCATGGGAGGCAGAGGCATGAGGCTCAGCATTGAGGTTTAGGTTTCTCTAGATTCATGTTAGAGCACGGTTTGCATGCCAGTTCCAGAACAACAAATTAGATCATGCCCATCCTCCAACTCACTGTGAAAAACAACAAACTGGAAATAACCATGAAATATACCTTCCTATTTATTAGGCAAAAGTTGAAAAGTCTGGTGATGTCAAGTGTTGGGCAGGATGCAAAAAAAATAAGAACCGCTCCATACCAGCTTGACGGACTTCATTTTGAAGCAAGCTATTTGGCAAGACCTACTGAAGTTAAGGATGTACCACCTGCAAACCATTAATCCCACCAAAAGAAATCCACTCCAGACATACCCAGACTTCACAACAGATAACCTATACAAAGATGTTAGTGTAGCACTTCTTTTAGTCATGTAAAAATATTTAGTATAAAGAGGCAAAAAAATTTGAGAAATAGTATACAGCAATTAAAGTCAACAGATTACGGCTCTATGTTTCAACACAAACAAATATGGAGAGCATCTTATATTCTTAAAAATCAAATTTAAGAGAGTGTGTACATCCTTTGCTATTTAGTAACATTTAAATAGCAAGATGTAAAATAAATGTTCTTTAGAAAACGTAAGTGTGGTTTAAAGAAAAGATACTCAGCAGGATGGCACTTGGCCTATTATGGATTGATGTAGAATGCCAGCAGTAAGAAATCACAATTAAGAGTGACTTACATACCTTAGAAGTTTATTTTTTGTTTGTTGAATAAATGCCCCTAAATCTTGCACTAGGTTAGAGATGAGCACAGACGTACCTGGCGTTTTCTAAGTGGGTAATAGGGATGTGAACTCAGGTGCTCAGGCCTGTTGCAGCAGGCATTTTGCCAACTAAGTTATCTACCTAGCCCCTAGATTACTTCTCAAAAGGAGGGACATAGGAGTGGGCCAAATGGTTTTCCTATGAGGTTGGCTTTCTGGTATACCTTAAGGAGAGATTCAGTGCAAACAATGGCAAAACCTAGCATTGGTTTGTTCTTTGTGGTGATCAAAAAAACTCTATTTTTAGAGGTCTGTGTGTCCACCAAACATGACCCCTTTCTTTTGTCCTCTGTAGCTTCTGACAAACACTAATGGACCTCATCTCCCTATAAATTTGCTTGTGCTGGGCATTTGCTAAGGTACAATCACACTGCATTTTTTTTTGAGCAAGAAAAATACAGAAAAGCAACGAGAAAGAAAAAACACAAGCCTTGGTTCACCTGTAGATCTCACACACACATTTGAATATATCAGTATTGGCATTTGTGTGGCCATAACTTCCTTCTTTCTTTTGTGTAATTTTTAAAGCAATTGTATATTTCACTTATTTTCCTTTGTTGTACCAGCCAAACTGGCCTTGAATTATCTATAATCCTTCTGCCTCAATTTCCTCAAGTGCTAGAATTAAATCTATAGGGCATCACATTCAGCTCACAGTTGAACATTTAATACTTACATTTTTATTTTATTTTTAATGTACTATATCATAAATCTATTTCCCATAGATTTTACCATTATTCTGAAAGAATATTTAATATTATTTTAAAATATAATGCTGGGAGTTAATCTGCTACAACACTCTATTGTTTACCGTAACAACATGAAGAAACTTTAAGTGAATTTCATTGTTGTGGGCTCTAATTGTACATGACTTACATTCTATTATTTTGTTTCAAGATAGTCAATACAGAAAGGATCACTTGGCATCTCATTAATTCTATCATGATTCTGCAAGGATGCCGTTTCTGTTGTGCTTAGTGATTCCTCCATGGATCTTACTTCATATGGGTCTCAGATTACAAGAGGAGCCTTCAGGTAGAGACACACAGGAGGAGACTCTGGCCCTTCAGAGTAGTCACACACAGACACACACACAGTGCCAACTCTGTAGTTCAGAGCTTCTATATTGGAGTCATCTATCCCATGACAACATTGCCACATGTAAGAGGAACTAGAAAAGAGTATGTAGGCACAACATTTGGTCAGTCTCATTGTGCTATCTAGCTTTTGTCAACTTGACACAAGGGAGGTTCATCTGAGAAGCGTTCGGAACTTCAGCTGAGAAAATGCCTCTGTCAGATTGGTTTCTAGGAAAGCCTGGGTCTGTTTTCTTCATTAAGAAGTGGGATTGGATTCAAAGTACCTAACCTGTGATTGAGATAAAAATAAATAAATTAAAAAAAAAAAAGAAGTGGGATTGGGGTACACAGCATGAAATTCCCAAAGGATCAATTTAAAAAAAATTTTTTTAAAGAATAGATAGATACTTAGGTGTCCATAGTATAACAGCTGCATTGGGTACTGTGATGATGAGTATGTAACTGTCTATAACTATGTATAGAATAAAGAGCTCCCCTTTCATTTGATCTACAAACAGTTGTTCAGGTCCACTGAGAGAAGCACTCAGACTTAGAGTTCTGCAAGATTGTAGGGAAGTGGTACCCCTTTTCAGAGCCACCTTTCTCAAAGGCCTTGACTCAGCTCTTCGCGACCCCTCCTCCATCTTCATCGCCTCTGCTCAGGTGGAAGCTAAGCATTTGTTTCTTAACTTGTTCGTGGACGATTCGTCTTTGGTGAGCCATATTTTGAGACTTGTGCCCACCTGGATCTTCCCGGGGCCGTCACCACCGCACCACAGCACAGTGGTCTCTAGGCAGATTCTACACGGAGAAGCACACAGAACAAATTGGATAAACTCCGATCGTGCTTGAATTATCGTTAGCCAGGTTTTCAAAAATGGACGTGGTAAGTGAAATCCACAGTAAAGAACCAATAAATATCTGTTCAGTGAAAGGAAGAATAAATCAATTATGGAGCTTCGAGCTTCCGCTTAGCAGAGTGCTGAGCACAGAGCCTTCGATACATTTATTTCCCTCATGGTATGAAATTATGAATGTAGCAATAGACTTTTGTTAAAAGTAGATGCTCCTTTTCTGGTGCTGTGAGTCTATGACTTGTATAAAATATAAATGCAGTGATCCTGGCTGCACCTTTCCAAAATTTGCATTTAGATCTGCCTCTCAATTTTAAGATAATAGGTGGAAAGCTTTATTTAACAGACTCTTCACCCCAGTTAAATGGTCTCCATGAGCTCACATAGACTAGAACCTACCCAGCGACATCCAGTCTCTCTGAAAATTACACTAAGTTTCTAACATATGTCATCAGATGGTCCTTCTCTTTAGGGAGAGACACAGCACATTACATAGCATCCAAAAGATAAGATAACTTCCCAGGATGATGCCATACAAGAATCTACAGTGATACATTCTCTTCCTCTTCATACAGCTGGAGAGTGTTCTCTGAAAATACCTCCTGTGCTGAAGTCCCAACCCACTGCTTCAAAATGAAACTCTCAGAGAATAAGATTGTAAAGGAGATACTTCCAGTAAAATGAGGTCAGTAGGATAGGCTCTGATCTTGTACGACTGATGCTTCAATAAGAAATGAAAATTTGAAGACAGACATGTACACACTAAGAGAAACCATATAAAGACACAGGAGCAGTCCGATGGAAATCAATGAACCAAGAAGAGAGCCCTCACCAGAACCCATTCCTGCTACTACCTGGATGTCAGACTTCTCAGCCTCCACAAGAGTGAGAAAATAAGTGAGACACTCAGTCTGTGGCACTTAGTAATGGTAGCTCTACATTCCCATTGGCAACTCCATACAACTTGCTTTGTTGTCACTTAAAAAGATATGCTAGTAAGCTGCACATCCATCTCATCTGCTAACTCACCCCTTCTCTGGGTGGCACAGAAGACCCTTCTCTGTGGTGTAAAAGACTGTCTCTCACCTACTAGCTCTTATTCGATGATACTGTGTTACTGTCTTTGTCAGTCCTACCATAAATTGTGACCTGTAAATAAGTTGTTCGTTGTCTTTCTAAGGGGGTATGAGCTTCAGGAGGGCACAGATCATCTCTAACATGTCCTTGTCTGTATCCCAAATGGCCAGCACTATGCTGTGCCCAGAGCAGTACATGTTCAGAAAATCAGTTCCCTTTTTACTTCCATCCCCTTAAGATTAAAGAAAAGAAGAAAAAGACAAGAAAAAAAAAAAACCTCTATTGTTGATAAAGTAATGCAAAAATAGCTTTTTTCTCTTTATTTATAATTCAGTTTTGGTTTATTGTTGTTGATTTTGTATTGCTTTGTATTTATGCAGGCATGTATGTATGTATGTATGTATGTATGTATGTATGTACGTATGTATGTATTTTTAAACAATCTGGTGAGATCCCTGGATTTGGCTTCTTAAAAGAAAGTTGAAATAAAAGCAGATATCAGAGGATTCCTGTGTAGTAGCCTGCTTGACATTCTAGTGTTTAAGATTCTGGATACTGGTTGGGGAGGGGAGGGGATCAGGGCAAGGAACTCATCAGAATGATACAACTTTCAAAGGAATGTTCCAATGAAGCATATGTTACAAATAATAAGACTCACCAACTATGCAGGCTAAGTTGTAACTATGTGCTGATCAACCACCGAAATTCTCCCTCTTTTGATTTTGATGCCACAAGTAACTAACCCAGGAGAGTTAATGCCTAATCCTCATTGTCAACTCAATGAGATTTAGTGAAAATGTTTTTATTTTCTCTGATGAGGGCTATGAGATGAGAACCTTTCTAGCTCTTTCTGAACTCTTGCTGGCTGTTCTGGCCCATATTCCTCTCCAAGCTGACTGACTCAAACTGGCTTCTCTTATCTTCTGATTGAATTTCTCTGCCTAGCCTCAAACTAATTCTGGCAATATGTTTTAATCTTCTTGATCCTTCTCATTCTCTAGCTTGTTCTGTCTCACCCATGTCTAGCTTATTCTCCTAACAACCTGCAAAACTGTCCCAGTAAAAGAAAACTCTTGGTAAAAAACTCTCCTCTCTCTCTCCTGGTGCTGCTCTTAAGTAGCCTCTCTTTCCTCTTTTGTTCTTGTGGGAATTGAGCCTAGCCTGTCTCTAACTCATTGTCTTCCTCTCAATTAGACTTCACTTTCAAACATGGCTGTTTCCTTCTGTAAACTAACATTACCTGCCTTCTTTGGGATTAAAGCCATGTACAAAGGGTGTGTTTGTATTCCAGCCAGATCATACTATCATCCAGAGTGTGTCTGCATTCCATCTGCATCACAGAGACCTAGAAGGTCTTTGCCAGAGCAGCCATGTTGCTAGATTAAAATTCCTGTACAATTTAGAGTCACCTTGGAGACAACATTCTGGGCATAGCTGGAAGAAACTCGTCAGAGACGTTTAGTAGAAAAGGGAAAAAGAGCCATCCTGGGTGGTACTAGTCCACGAGATGGGATCCCAGTCTGAATAAAAAGGATAAAACAAGTAGAGTGCCGGCATTCATTTCTCTCTGCTCATTTCTGCAGCTGTAATAGGCACAGAGGACTCTCAGTCCTGGCACCATGACACCCTGCCATGGCAGAGCATACCCTTAGAACTGCCCCTCTTCCACCACTTTTTGTAGGATATTTTATCATAGCAACAAGAACGGTAACTGGTACAGAAAATTGGTGTGAGAAGTGGGGCTGTGGCCGTGGGTAACCCTAACAGTTTCAAGCCTTTGGAGCTCGTTGGCAGAACAGATGTGAACTTCATGATGAGCATGTGGAAGACCAGAATGCCAGCAGAAATGCAGCGGATACCTAGCTTGTGAGGTTCCAGAGGGAAACCAGAGCTCTGTCTTGATGAAACTGGAGACTATTCCTGCTATACTATGCGAAGCTGTCTGGCTACATTCAACCTGGGTTCTGAGACTCTGAGTGAGACTGAACTCAAAAGTAAGGGATCAACTCGGCCGGTGTAGGGAATTTTAAGTTAGGATAGAATTTGGGATCTGTCATGTTTGCTACTTACTGTTCTTATCCATAGCTACAGTGAGAAAGGACAAGAGATGGAACAGAAAACTGTTTTTTGGGGGGTGGGGGGTATTAATATACAGTTTGGACTACTGACAGGGGTCAGTAAATAAGGACACTTGGCACCAAACCTGAGTTCAGTATCTAGGAACCATATATGTAAAGGAGAAAACTGATGTCCTTAAGTTATCCTCTGTCCTCAGCACATGCATCCCCCAACACATACACAAATAAAGAAGTAAATAAATAAATGCAAAAAAATACTATGAGTTTGTCACAGAAAGATGCATGAAGAAGTGTTAAGCTGGAGGCAAGGCTGGTGTGGAGAAAACTGGTGAAATCATTAAAGAGATGATGAGGGCCAATCTTGGTTGCCAACAAGACAACACCTATAATCAACTAAAATCCAAGAAGCTGAACATGTCTGTGAAAGACTTTATTTTATTATTTTATTTTAGATCACTTCACACTGAGGTGGGAAAACTCACTCTAAATCTGGCCAACACACTGTAGTAGCAGCCCACATCAAAGGACCTGGAAGAAGGACGTACCTCCTTTTTGCCTGCTTGCCTTCACCCTTACTGGCCACTTCAGCACCCTATGGCAGGAACATTCATTTGCCCACATGTAGACCTACTTCTTTGGGATCTGAATGTAGTCTGAAGACCAGCATCTCTCCACTACTTGATGGGATTGAAACTCACCTGAAGACAAAATTCTGGGCACATTTGGGAGAACCTCTCCTGAGAAGTTTAGCTGAGGATGGAATATCCACCTAGAATGGGTGACATCATTCTATGGTCTACAGTGATAAAATAAGGAAGCAAGCTGAGTACCAGCATTCATTTCTCTCTCCTCCCTGACTAAAGATTGGATTTGACCAGGTGCCTTCCACTCCTAACACCATGACTTATTTCCCCACTGTGATGGACTCTGCCAACACCCTGTGAAACAAAATAAACACTGCCAGCCTCTTAGTTGCTTTGGTCAAACATTTTGTCACAGAAATGAGGAAAGGAACTAACACACCCACTCAATGAAATTTTTACCTACTTATTATGAGGACTGACCCTTCATTTTTCTAGCATAACAAGCAATGAGAACCCCACTGAATGAACTAGACAACGTTATATTTTGCTTAAACCCAGCAAACTAAAAAAAAATTATTACAATAACATTGACCTTCTCTTTCTGCTTCTTGCTCCTTTCCTTCCCCACCAATCACCTTCTCTATAGAAAATTTTTCACTAAAATCAAGATGGTGGGAGAAAAAACTGACCAGAAGCTAGACCAGCTAGACACACACACACACCCCTGCACATGGACACTCATAAAGAATGAAAAAAAGGTAATTCCAAGATTGACTAGTATTTCACTGCTCTTAAGATTCCCTTTGATGTGTTCATTTTAAACAGTATGGCAGATGCTGGTCAAGCGGGCAGTGGAGCCGCGCTCCTGCTGCTACACCGCGCTAGTAAGTTGTAAAACCTTGACCCTAGCTATCATGGTACAGCCCCGACTTTTAAAAAAATATATATTATATACTGTTTTAATCATGGGAGATATACATATGTGCCGCAGTGCATCTATAGGATGAGAGGAGAGTTTGCTGGAGTTGGTTTTCTCCTTTCATGACATTGTTTCCAAAGGTTAAACCATGCGCCCTAGCTCTCTGAACCATGTAGTCCGCCCATCTCACTTACAAAATAACTTAGCCCATGCAGCACACTGTCTTACCTGACAGCCAGCCATGAGATATGTCCTGGGGTCCTGAACAACCACAGAAGTCACATATGATGGAAGCTAGGGAAACAAGCACTGTTTCCAAGTTCTATCTCCTGATGATTAGAACACTCCTTCTGTGGTTAAACATCATTGAGGTCACAGGCAGGATATTCTGGCCATATAAAAAACTAAGGTACCATGGCATTTCCCCCACATGTCCAGTAGTGAACGGTCTGTATCCATTTTCCCCTTGTGGGTTTTTCTGGGAGACTATGTAGAGAATATGCAAAAAGAAAAAAAAAACTATAACCCACTGTGTTTGGGAGAGGGAATATACTACCCTCCTCATAAATATTCATGAAACATCTTTAAAATCTGCAACAAAGCACCCACAATGATGCTGCCCCTCTTTGGGACAACCTGCTCCACTTTCTTTTAGGAATTATAGCTTTGCTCTGCTAAATAAACTTCTTAAATTTTGTTGTTGTTGTTGTTGTTTTGATTTTGTTTCTTTCAAGAAGACAAGAACTGAATGTCTTAGTCTGGGTTCTCTAGAGGAACATAACCAACTGAGTGAACATATATTAAAAGAAGATTTATCAGGTTAGCTTTCACAGTGCACACTCAGGAGTCCAACAATGGTTACTGGTACACTAAGAAGGCTGAGAATCCAGAGGCTATTCAGTCTACAAGCCTGAAATCCTCAGGAGTTCCAATCTGGTATTGAAGGCCTGCAAAATTTCTGGAGGGTCAGTGGAGAATAGAAGCAGCAATGTCAGGCACAGAGTAGATGCACTCATCAGCATGACAGAGCACAGGCAGGTGAAGAGCAGCTGGACTTCCCCTCCCCACCTTGATTCTAGATCACTCTGGAAGGTGCTGCTCAGTCTCAGGAATGCTCTTTCCCCTTCATTATTCTTTCTAGAAAATACCCTTTAAGGGACTTGAGGAGTTTTTCAGCAGGTTAGAGAGCTGTCTGTTTTTCTAGAAGACCGGAGTTCACTTCCCAGCACCCATGCCTGACACCTCACAACTTTCTGAGACTCCAACTCCAGAGGAATCCTCTTCTGGTCTCCTCAGACACCTACACATACATGGTGTGCAGTTACACACACGCACACAATCACACACACACGCAACTAAAGTAAATCTTAAAAAAACATATCTTTACAAACTCAAAGTGTGTCTCTTAACTGATCCCAGACCAAACCATATTGACAACTAAGACCATCATCACCCTGAGAGATCCCCCTTTCTCCTGTACCAAGAGCAGAGGAGAAAAAAGACAGACATTATTTAGGACCAAAATTATAGCTGCGTCACACACATGTTCCTATCACCTGAGCCAGATAGTAGCCACTGGTCACTCTACAGTGCCTTCCAGAATACACAGATGCTCTTACAGTTGTGTTATGCAGCCCATATGGGATAGAACATCCTGAAATTCCATCCTGCTTGGTCAAGACCAGTCTGTGTACATTGTGCCACAATGATGGAGAAATGGAGCCCATATCTGAGTCTTATCATATTTTTACTTTCAAGTAACTTTCACACACACACGCACACACAAAATTAAGAAAAGATTAAAAAAAACATTGGGAAATACACACGAATCAACTGTAGTGACAGCTTATATCTGGGGGCCAGGGACTTGAACGTTATGTATTTTCATAAAAAGCAGTAGGATCTAGGACTGGAACTCACCTGTCATCCAGAATGAGGCAGAAATGGGAGGATCATGAGTTAGAGACCTTCCTGGGCTACAGAGTGGGACTCTGTTTAAAACAAAAACAAACACACATGAAAGAAGGAAAATAAGTGGCTCATTTCTCTATTATACTTCAACTTCTTGATACTACTTACTTGTGAGATCTTTAAAAAAACTAATTCTGATTCTTTTAAAACAAGAGTTTTTGCATGGATGAACATTTAATATTCTCCATAGTCCAATGAGATGAGCAAAGTGGTGGTAGTCAGGGACTACTCAGAGTTGGGTATGAGTCCTCCTTTCAAAACCACTGAGTATGGACTCTGAGCAAGAAATTTAACCTCTATCTCAAGCATCACAATAGTACTCACTGTACCCTACCCTTAGAAAAATCATCTTAGATGCAATAGAGCAAGTCTCATAAACTGCCTAGAATATGAGGCGCTTGGGAATTAGAAGTCACCATTGTTTTTACTGTTAGTGCAATTATTTGATTACTCTCAGCACAAGAGAAGTTAAGAGACAAATTCAGAGCACAGAAATTAAAACTCAGCTAATTCCAAATCCAGGGACAAGCCCATTTTACAGGATGATGTTGCAGGATATTTGAACCCAATGTGAATTTTGAGACTGTGTACTAGAAAACCTGTTTCACTTGTGGTGCGGCTCAACCCTAGCACACACCTTTATTTTTTTATTTTTATTTTTGGAGGTCTTCACTTTTTTATTCTTTATGTACAAAGACTAGCATGATCATTTCACTGGGTAGACAGCCTTGAATAATCCATTAAAGGTCGCTTAGTCCAACTTAATGAAGCCTATGTCCTTTGCGTACTGATGGAAACACTGACAGCACATGTTCAACCGGTATTTCTGGATCAGACCAAGGTGGTTGGAGCAGACGTGGCAGGAGCAAGAACCCTGGCCAGACTTCTGGGGGTGACTCCAATAGAGCTGCTGGTGATCCTTCTTGCCTTCAGACAGCCAAGGAGGGAAAAGGCAGCACACACCTTTAATTCAAGGACTTTCAGTAAACAGAATTATATAAAGTCAACCATAGGTTAAGGGTCAGAGCACGCAATCAGTTGGCAGTGAGAGAACATAGGAAAAAGCCATAGAGTGTGAGAGGAAGTCCAGAGGATGGATAGCAAGATGTATAGGAAGTAGAAGGAAGGGACATTCAATCTGAAGGATTTTTAAGACAGCATGAAGAATGAGAAGCTTTTTCCTTCTGGGATGTTGGTTGATGGGAAGGTCAGCTGGGTGCTTTCTCTGCCTCTCGGAGCCAGTAGGCTTTCACCCTAGCATCTGGCTCCTGAGTCTTTATTGGTAATATCTAACATTGGGATTTTGTTTAAAAACAACAGGATGCTCCATTCCCTCCGCTGTCTAGTTTCAGATGTGAAGAAGGTAGCAGAGGCAGCAGAGCCCCATGAGACAATGGGAGAGGTATCCTGGAAGGAATGCTATCAAATCATTATTTGGAAGAAATAATGTTTTAACTTGGTGGGCATGGACCAGGAGAAAGGCTTGAATGAAAGTTATTGTTCACGAAGGTAAGTGTAAGAGTGACTTTTCTTTGAAAAATAAAAATAAAAAAAATAAACAAAAGTCCAGTTGTTCGTGAAAAGAAATAGCATTTCAAAAGTAGCTTGAATATCCTTCAGGTCAAATTATTTCCAGGCTCTGAGAGATGGCTGTGCTCCTCAAGCATAAGGGCATGAGTTCAATGAGTTCAGCAGCGAAGGAAAAAGTCAGGTATAGGAGTTTGTGTTTGTAAACCCAGTCCTGGGGAAATGCAGAAAGATATGTATCCCGCAGGTTTCCTGGCCAACTAGCCTAGCCTAATGGCAAAGCCCCCAGGCGCAGTGACACCCTCAGCTAATGAGAAACACTTGTTGAAGTTGACCTCTGACCTTATATGTGCACTGCTCCCCCCAAACTCCTGCACATATTCATAAAGAAGAAAAACGGTAATTCCAAAATTGACTTTGCCTCTTGGCTTTCCCTTTCATATTTTCATTTTAAACAGCGTGGTAGATGGCGGATCATTTAAACATCTGCTCCACCAGCCACACTTAAATCTAAATGATGTTCCGCATACTGCCGTCTGGGTCAGGCGCTGTCTGCAATGGCGGGCTCACACTGACTCCACCTGAAAACAGACACGAGGCCTTTGTGGGGATGCACTGCCCACGGGAGAGGCCCTCGTCGATACCCTGGGAGTGAGCACTGCCCACCGAGGCTGCTTAAGGCAGCCGCGTTGACCCCTGAACCTTTGTATAGTACCGGACAGTGGACATGGCACATTGTGTGCTTTATTCTACAGCATTTTCACCACAATCCAATAAAAAACATTACACCCATTTTCCAGCTGAACAAACTCGTGATTCAGCAAATTCAAGTGATTTCTTGAGCTCAGAACGCTGGAAAGAAATGGTGCCACTCTCAGGGACTCTTTGCACCAGACCTCAAATGCAGTTTATGCCCCCAGCTCCAAAAAGAACGAAGTTGTCTTATTCTGCTCTTCATACCCTAATGCCACCAGCCACACAAGCCCTGCCGTCCCTTTCGAGCCAGTGAAAGCTCCTGTAACAAACAGCAAGCGACAGCAAAATCACCCGATGCTCACTGGAGCCCTGATAGCATCGACGAAGTCTTTGGCAGGCCCTTCTACTTTCGTGATCAATGGTACCGCAGCCGGGAACAAGCCTCCCTGGCTCGGGGCTGATTTTGTGCCGTGAAAATGTACACACAGAGTACATGTTCGTTTATATTCTGAGCACAGGAGATGAAATCACTCTGCATCGTGTCCATTTTTGTGCCGTTAAGGCAGACAGTTGCTTTGCAAGCAAAACAGTAGACTTTTTATTTGCCGGTGACATTCCACAAAGTGCTTATAATTCAGTGTTAGCTTATCAGCCATCCCATCTCCCACTCTGGGGAATGTGTCAACCATCAAAAGCAGCGGAGGAGGCGCACTGCATCTTAATGACATTCATTTCATCAGCCTTACTTTCTTAAGGGCATTTAATCAATGAGGACAAGTCGTAGGCAGATTTTTAAATAAATGTGTCACTTTAGGTTACTCCACAGCACAGTTGAACAGTTGAATGTATTTGTTTATGTGGCTACTAAATATGTCTCTCTGTTGCTCAGCAGAATTGAAAAATCTGTAAATCAAAACATATTACAAGTAGTTTTAAACAGCTTTGTTTGACCTGCTTGAATAGAGCTGGCCAGGAACTTCAGGTACAAGGGTGTTGAATGTCAAAGCTATGCTTGAGTGAAATGCCAGCTCCACTTATGACAAAGCTTTCTATTCATCCTTCCTTCCTCGCTTTCTCTAAGCAGGTGAACAATGTGCTTTTAAAAATGTGTTTGAGGTGACAATGAGTCGAGCCAAAGATGGCAAGCTCAGAAGCCAGAGGAACTACAGGAATCTTCTCCCCCCCACCCAACCCTCAACCTTTGGTTACAGTGTGCAATGTAGAAGAAAGAGAATTAAAAGTGAACAGGGGCCATACTCCTGTATCACTTTGCATAGATAATACCAAGATACTGGCTTCTGTTTGCTCTCTTTGCTTTTTACATCCTTAATGTGGCTCAGGCAAACAGCAAGGCTGTAATTGTGTAAACACAGTGCCTATGTCAAATACTTTTTTTTTTTAACCATCCGTTTTCAGCTATCGGAACTGTCAAAATATGATTGTCACATCTGCTGGAAGTGTATTGGCCAGGTTGGGATGTGAGTGTGGTGGTGTTATTTTAGATTGATTTTCTTAATGCTTCCCCTTAAGTGTGCCCTGTGCAGGCTGGTTGGAGCCTTTCAGTTCCTTGGACAAAGCTTGAACTGTGTTGACATTTGTCCCCAGGCAGCAGCGTCCATTTGGAGAAGGACTTGTGCCGAGGCTTTTGTTGGAAACACTTAAATAATCTCTTTCTTCCTTTTTTCTTCTGAAACAGAGACTGTTTACCAAATAAGATTGAGACTGTATGATCCTTTCAAGTCTGCAGCTCACAAAAGTTATTAATATTCTGTGGGCTTCAGAGCACGAATCTATTTAATAGTTTCAAATCCAAAGGACAAAACTTCACTGTAGGTTTTTATAGATAGGAAAAAAAAATAGCCAGATTCATTCTTCCCCATTGACTGTGTATGCGTGTTTCATGGTGGTGGGAACAAACAGACAGACTGAGACAGAGAGAGACAGAGAGATAGAGAGACCGAGACAGAGAGAAGACACAGAGAGACAGAGACAAAGAGAGAGAGGGAGAGCCAGAGAGCCAGATTTCAGTGGAGACTGAGGGTTGATGAGAGCTTAACAGATTATGTCCCTTTCCCCCTTCCTTACAGGCAGCAGTAGAGGCTGGCTCCTTTGGCCTCGGCAGGGGCTCACTACTGCTAGCATGCATAAATCAATTCTATAAGGTAGCAGTGATTTCTGTTTTGATCCATTTGTTTAAAAACAGTGACATTTAAACAACAGTATCATCTCTCTTCAGGTATAGGAAGGATTCTGCAGATTGTCTGATTGTTGCCTCTGGTTCGTCAGGGTGCCAGGAGCATAGAGTCCCTAAGTTGCTTTAGTGAGAAAACGATCCTCCCCCACGCACACCTCTAACCTACAATAGCCACCTAACAAAAGAGTCGAGTCAGAGCGACGGTCACACACCAGCTTGCCGTCCTGTGCAGCTTCCTTCCAATTGTGAGACAGATGAAACACACTCTGTGCACTCTGGTGGGCACGTATAATTAGCTTTCAGATGCTATGGTATATTTGTTTATCATAGGGAGCCTTTGAACATTCAAGGTCAACCCCGCCAGTCCCCGTCACAGCCCTCTCAAGCCTGTCATTCCCATCTTACATAAATCAAGCCATTTTGGTAAATCGTGTTGTAACCTTTCCCAACATCTTTCTGTGTTAGCTTTAACGTCATTATATCCCATTGTGATGGAAATGGACTCTCTGTAGCCAGCGATAATGAAAATAGCCACTTTACACAGGTTCTGCATGCAATTATCCAGGCTTTCCTCAGACTCCAGAGAAATCTAAGCTAATTGCTTTGGGACTTTTCCTACATTTCCATAAATTCTTTGTTAATTTTTCATGAGTAACTGTTATTGCAGTTGCCCTTAAAACTCCTGTTGTATTCAATAATGTAAAGAAGTCATTACGGTTTGCTAGTGTCTGGGCCAGAACCCAGTTCCCTTTGATGCCTGTATATTCCCAAGTAAGGTGGATTTCTCTCTCTCTCTCTCTCTCTCTCTCTCTCTCTCTCTCTCTCTCTCTCTCTGAGAGAGAGCGCTCTTCTTCATCTGAGTTTACTCAAAGCCAATCTAAAAGCAGTTCCGTGTGGCGCCTGCCTCGTCATTACAGGACAGGAATTGAGTTTGCTCTATCTGACGGCTTGCCCTGGAATTGCTTTCATAGCTACTCAGCAACTCCAAAGACAAAGGATTCTGTTTTAAGTGAGAGAGGAGCCGCCGAATGAGCCCAGTTTCTAGGGGAATGCTCTGAAATTACCTTAGATGTTACATTTGATTTATTGATTGCTTCAAGCCAGACTCACAATTTCTGTAGCTCAAATAAGCATAACCGTAGAACCCCTTGGATACACTGGAGGATGTGTTTTCTCAGGGGGTTCTTTTTTTTTTCTTTCTGTTTTTGGTCTGATTCTCTCCTGTGAAGCCTCTTGGATAAAAGAACGTGCCACTGTGAGGACAAAGTCTCTCTGTCCCTCTCAGGCAGCACCACACTGAACATACATCATCCTGGAGCTTAGAATGTTCAAAAAGTGCACACGGAGAAAGGGAAAGCAGACATTAGCTTTCCTTTATCCAGAGTCAGCAATGGGGCTGGAGCCATATGACACAGAGCGTGCCTGCTGTCAGAAGCTAATGAGGGCCTGTGCAAGGTAGGAAGGCCCACAGTTAGCAAGACAAAAACCTACAAAAGAAACTTTTTTAAAAATTTATTTATTAGGCATACAATGTTCTGCCTGCATTTTACACCTGCACTCCAGAAGAAGGAGTCAGATCTTACCATAGATGGTTGTGAGCCACCATGCGGTTGCTGGGAATTGAACTCAGGACCTTTGGAAGAGCAGCCAATGCTCTTAACCTCTGAGCCATCTCTCCAGCCCCCCAAAGAAACTTTTTGTAGTTTAAGGATATAATGCTTTTATAGCTTGGTGTTCAGGATACATTTCAAGTCACATGGGAGCTAGGCATAAATTCATCACCTACAACTGAAGATCCAGGCAGCCTTTTGTGGGGAGGGACACCATCATTAAATAATATACAGATGGAGTAAAGAACAAAACCAGCCACCTGATCTCATCATTTTTCTGGGGCTTCTAAAGCCTGGCTACTGCTTGTGGGAAGGAAACACTGGAGAATTTACTGGGCCAAATATGGCACACTTGACCTCTGACTTGACTGGTTTGCCTTTGGTTGGATTCTGAAAAACAAGCCAACCAAACAAAAAGCACTGGCACTTCTGCCATTTATACTCTGTTTGGGGACATTATAAGAAGGAGCTTTGCTATAATTAGGGACAATCACAGAGTAGCTAGGCTCTACCCTTCTTGTGTGACATATGAGGGTTGGTGGCCAGTATGACACATGCCTTCCCACATGAACCAGCAGGAGGAAATGACTTCCCAAAAATGTGACTTCTCAACAAATTTGCTCAAAGTTAAATGGAAATGACATAAGGGAGTTGGACAACCAGAGTATGCTCTGTTTAGGGTGTCTGAGTATTTACCTTGTGCTAGGTCTTCAATGGAGAATATTAAGCCATTGCTGGAACTTCTCACATGTGCAGGCTTTGCCCATACTCTTCCTACAAGTCACAGTGTAGACGTCTTCTTCCTCCTTTCTTACAGGATTTACTGTCTTGGACTATGAAAGTGTCCACCAGTAATCCTGTGTGCAACAACTACACCGGAACCATCATTTAGGAATGTGAAATGAAGGAGCTCTGAAGTCCCTGTTCTTTGTAGTTGAAAAAGTCAAAGTTGAATGAGTTTGGAAAGCTGGCTGTTGAACTGAATGAGGTTTGTTTTCTTACCAATGAAACCCACGTGGGACAATTCCTTCTACATCACATCCCTTCCCTAGCCCTACCATCAGTGTGATTTAGGCAGCACCATTCCCGTTATACAAGTGAGACAGTTCTGGGAACTAGAATAAACTCCGTATGATAACCTAACAAGGAATAGATCTGGTATCCCAGCATGCATCTCCACACAGTTTTGTTTCTTTATGTTTCCCATTCAAGGGCTAGTTCCTCTATTGCAGTGATTCTAAACCTTCCTAATGCTGAGGCCCTTTAATACAGTTTCTCATATAAGGTGACCCGCAAGTATAAAAGTATTTTGGTTGCTAACTTCATAACTGTCATTTTGCTACTGTTATGAATTGTAATGTTACCCCTCTGAAAAAGTTGTTCAACCCTCAAAGGGGTCATGACTCACAGTTGAGAAGAGCTGCTCTATGCGCTTATGACCTACCGATAAGAATAGGAGATAGGGACTGGTCAGGTAGGGCAAAGACCCCAAAGCAGCAGTTCTTGGAATGTCCTTGCTGTAGTCCAGGAACACTAGAAGACAGTTCTGGGTCCTGGTTCCTTGTTCTTATCTTTTATCCTGCCTGGAAGCTATATGTGAGGATATAACTGAACTGAGAAAAGGCATCTGGACTCCTCATGGTTAGACTGACTGGGATGACCAGTTCATCAACCTCCCCAGGCCTTACCCCAGTTTCTGCCATAGGTCTTTTTTAAAAGGTCCCAGTTTAGCTAACTATTCCATTCCTAGGGACCATTCCTGCCTGACACACAGAAGCTCTGCCCTCTCTTTCTAGCTCCTATAATAAACTTACCCATAAACCTTACCCTCTGTGGTCTGTAAACTTCACTCTTTGAACTGGCAAGACAAAACCTTGACAGCCAGTGATTTGGAGGAAGTTCTTATGACCTTTCCAAGACTCTTCCTCCAGAGCTAAGACCAACTGAGGCAAGAGAAAAGGTCAACTCAAACACACCCCAAACTTTCTTTGATCAGTATAGCCTTGAACTGTCTTAAAATTTCCCTCCTGGGTGCTGATTTCTTGCAGTACTCTGTGTGAAATTCTTCCACCGTATAGTACAAGATCACTGCTTTTCTTTGTGTGTTCTGTACACTTGAGTTTTTTCATAAACACTGTCTTAACCTATTGGTCCTGGGCCTAGGCACACATGTGCTAAGAGAATACAGACAACAAATAAAAATGTACCAAGAGACTCGGGTGCTCACTTGAATGGAAGAAAATTCCAACAAAGGAAGCTTAATATTTCACTAGATTAGGTAGTATTAGAACATTTTCAAAAATGAATTTATTTTCCAGGATAAAAATGCAGGAAGAACTCAAATACTTTGTTAAAGTTAGAACAGTTTTATAAAATGCAAGTATTCAAGAATAATTGCCAAAGCATTATTTGAAATAGAAACAGAATAAAAGTTTCCTTAAGGTGGGCAGTGGTTTGGATCTGGAATATCTCCTAAAGACACAGTTGTGGAAGGTCTCAGTCTGAGGCTATTGGAGGGCAGTGGGTGAATCCTCGTGGGAAGGGCTTGGTGTTTGAGGGCATGCCTTTGGAGGAGATTTGGGATCTCTCTCTCTCCCCCCCCCCACCTATACCTCTCCCTTTCCTTCTCTCTCTTCTCTCAAACCAGCCTTGAAGCCAATAGTTCCTCTGAGTATTTCTTCCAGCATGTACTGCCTTACCCATGCCAAGTGACAATAGTCTGAAACCTGGGGTAAGATAAAGCTCTCTTTTACAGGCTGCCTGGCTGGGGTGTTTTACAGTAACAGAGCCAATACAATTTCTTTTTGTGTAGATGGTTTGATACATGTCAATTCTGAAATATCATCTTATAAATAAGATGTAGCCTGGTTATTTAAAAATAATAATAACTTGGTGTTTTGGAGGTAGGGTGACTTCGAAGTCGACGACCACATCAGCTACGTAGAAAGTTTCAGATAAGCCTGAGCTACAACAAGAGACCCCGCCTACATTTCTTTTTAAGAAATAACAGAGAGACATAGAAGGAAATCTTTTTACACATATGTATAGAAATAAGCAGAAAGCCAAACAAAAAAGCAGTGGTTATGACTGCCTTTAAGAGGTGTTCTAGGGAGTAGTGGGGAATGGAAAGGGACATTAAATAAGGAAATGTTTTCTTTGTGCTTTATACCCATTGGTATATAGATGATTTTATGTCGATCACATTAATTAGATCACATGTGTAATTCTTATAAATAATATTTTTAAGTCTATATACTATCCACCTGTAAAATGTCTCCATCTGACCTATAATATTTTAAGAGACAATATGGGATCCAGAGGAAAGCACGCAATTTGAGGTCAGAGAAATCAAGTGTTTTGTAATTCATATGCACTACTTGCATAAACTTAAGAAAATCATATCTAACCTATCAATTCCTTATTTCACCCTGTGCATGGAAGGCAAAATACCACTTCCTTCCTAGAACTAGTAATGGGGGTCAGGACATTAATAAATGTGAAATATGCAATGTACCAAGCAGGTCTCTAGCAATTATGATAGATAATCCATCCTCTGACTCCTCCAGACACTAGCTTTATTTATTAGCCATCACCACGTGCACAGAACACGGAAACTGAAGACAGAGAGCAAACCCAAATCGTGGGTTTTGGAGGACAGCGACCTTCACAAAAAGTTGGGAGATCAACGCAGAACTGAGAACAGGGTGGGGGGGGGGGGGCTGCAGCATCTCTCCACCTCCCTGACGCTGTGACCCTGTAACACTGTTCCTCGTGTTGTGGTGCCCCCCCATAAAATTATTTTGTTGCTACTTCATTAGTTTAGTAATTTTGCTCCTGTTACAAATTGCACTATAAATATCTGATATGCAGGGGTATCTGATATGTGGCCTAGTGTCTCAGGTTAGCTATGAATTTCATGCTTGCTACAATGGATGGTTTTGCTTGGTAAAGTAATTTGCCGCCGCATTTGGGGGAGGCAGGGAAGCTCAGTCTCCGTCAGATCAAGAGAGCTGGTCACCCTACAATTGATCATTTACATGACGTTCACCTCTCCACCTTCCAAACAACAACAAAAACAACACAACGAAAAATAGCTTTGCCTTAACTAACCCTGGCCCTTCTTCCCAGATGCTTCCTCAAATCAGCCAGCAGCCAGAGAAGGCAGCCTTTCCCAGCGAGGCCTGCTGGGGGGAGCTTTTCAGAAAGCAAGCCCAGTGACCAGCACCTAATTTGCACGTCAAAGCCGTCTGAAAGAGCAGTGTTGCTCTGGCTGGTCCCTCCCAGGGACAAATGGAAAGGTTTGTGTGCGCTCCTGAATGCATGCCATTCTCTTTGCTTTGCTGTGCTATCAGTCACCTCGGATGGTGAGGGTTAGACAAACAGTTCCTTGATCTGTTTAAAGGAACACTAACCCTGCCCAAACAAGGCCGGCTTGGATTTTCTCAACCCAGAGATAATGATAAAGAGATTGGACTTTGGCCTGTGCGGCCCAATCCAGGGCCTATTGAGGGATTGAAAGAGAATGCACTTTTCCTTAAAAGTGGCTACCAAATGAAAGGGAGAAAAGGCTTTGTTTAGGTCTGGGCTTGTGTTCAGCTCCTCACAAGCCTGGCTTTCATGCACTCCCACTGTGCAGGTCAGTGGCCACAAAGTGTCCCTCAGCACTCTCTCCACATCTGCCCTTCCAGTCTGCTTTGCTGGCTAGTGCAGGCCTAGCATTCTCCCTTCTTAAAACATCAGCCCTGTTCAGAGCAGACAATCAGTTTTTTGAAATCCTCAGAAAAGCCAACACTCCTTGCTCCAGCCTGGGAGAGGGGAGAGACCCGGGCATAAAAAAATAAATTTTAAGTAATGACAGCACCCATCCCCCATCCCTCAGCTGTCTTCACAAAGAAGCGGAGTCCAAAGACCGCTAGTCCAGGCTTCAGAAGCAGTCCTAAAATCTGGGTGGCCCTGCACACCAAGCCCCAGCAGGGTGGCAGTGAAGTGTCCTGTGCCTCCCCAAGATCTATAGGCTCCATTCTTTCCCGTGGTCACCAGGAATTTCCAGAGCTGCTGTGCAAGGGCAAGAACAGGTCTTTACTTAAAGACACTGTGTTATGACCAGCAGCTAGGCCGTCATTATTTAGCAGCCCAGGCGCTGTAATTGGGACGCAGGCCTGTTGTTTTTATTAAAGGGTTGTCAAGATAGATAATTCACACATCATTAGCTGCTTCATTAGGGGGACAGTAGCCCTGTGGGCCCTAAACTTGTAGACATTTAAAGACAAAGCAAGTGAAGACGCTCCCCCACACCACCTCCATCAGCGGGAGTGTCTCAAAAACTGCTGTTTTCTAGGTGGGGGAAAGCCTTTTCCTGAGTCTGGAACCTAAATGTGTAAAACATATTCACTTAAAACTGATTTGATTTAAGTTAAAAGCATTACTTTGCAATGAGCTGCGCAATCCCACATCATCCATCAAAACCAAGCCATCACAGGCTGCAATGTGGAGTGACTTAAGCATTTTCATATGCCTGAACCTTTTTGTGGAATAAAAAAGCAAGACCATGAAATACACAGAAGGGAAAACATCAAAAAATGTGCCCATGGCCCATGACATCGGTATTGCTCTAGCGTAGATTTGCCTAAGCATCCTTTATACAAACAGTGGAGTCAAATCCTGTTTTCTTTCATAATGCATGTTTTCTCAGCAGTAAGTCTGCAGATCTTGAAATGCAATGGGGGGTCTGATTTCCTAGTGAAATCATATGGTTGATCTGTTTTTCAAAATACTTGTGCTATATGGAGCTGGCCCCAGGGCCTGCCCGCCTCAAGCTGAGAAACAGCTGAAGATTCGGTACCTCTTTAGTTCAACCAGCAATGTACAGGCCAAAGTTTTTCAAATTCAATTCTGATGACTTTTTTTCCCACATGCTTTCCAGCTGGTTAGATGTATAATACTGCCACTGAAGGTTTCAGCTGAAGAAGAGATCCTGTAACCAAAATTAGTTTTAAATGTTTGTGACTGTTGTTTTGTTCATCCGTTGTGTTTCCCTCATCAGCATTTTCTTTTTTGTTGATTTCAAAATGTCCTCCAAAGACAATACAAGGATATTGTTAACTTAATCCCCAAGTTCATATGTTAATGATTTGGAGGTGATCTAGATTAGATGAAGTCACAACGGTGGGGCTCCCATGATGACATTAGTGACCTTTTAAGAAGAGATATTGTACTAGTTGTAATAATACATTCAAAAATGCCACACATTCAATAGATCTGGAATGAAGAGATTTAATGTACAGGGGTGAGGGAGAGAGAAAGAGAGAGACAGTGACAGAAACAGAAAGAGACAGTAGGAGAGCATAGGAGAAGAGGGAGACGGTACGGGGCTGGGAGAAAAACTCAGAGAGCAGAGAAAGGGAAAGAAGAGAGGCAGAGAGAAAAAGCAGAAGCAGAAGAAGAAGGAGAAGGAGAAGGAGGAGAAGGAGGAGGAGAAGAGAAGAAAGGGAGAAAGAGAGAGGGAGGTGAGAGACCAAGGGGAGGTCTTTTATCCCAGCTCTTGGCAGGTGACGGCTGATGATGTCACAGGTTGCTAAGCAACCTAGAGGCAGGCTGCCTATATGCCTACAGTAGTAACTACTATCTATGCATGCTAACACTCTATCTTGCCATACAATACACTTTGACAAGGCAGGGAGCAGTAAGAAGTTCAGCAGATGTCATTGGACTTTCCAGCCTTTACCACTATACGCTGAAAAAACTTTTGCTCTTCACAAATCCCCCAATCTGTGGTATTCAGTTAAAGCAACAGAAGCAGACACCTGCCTTGCTCCCCCACCCCTGCCTTATTGCTTAGGAGTTTACTAGGGAACTGGAAAAGTAAGCCACACTACAATAGGCTGAGGTTATTGTAGTGGAGAGGGTGGGGAGGACACAACACTGTACTCTGGATAACATTTGAACTTAATTTCAGTGTTCAATCTCCTAATGAAAAGAGTCAAATACAAAGTGCGGGTCCTGAGGGGGGCCCAGGGGCGGGGGAGGGAGGGTGTGTGTGTGTGTGTGCCACAAATGGGTTTGGAGGAGGGCTCCCAGCACTTGAAGTCACCACACTCATTAGCTGCTGTCAGAACAATGACTGTGGTGCCCAGACCTAGATACACCAGCCTCACCTGAGAGGCGGTTAGAATTTGGCAAGTGGCACCCCAGATCTGCTGCTTCAGAAATTCTAAAACTGGAGTCCAGGGATAGGGTTTTACACAGCTCCCCAAATCTTTTATATTGCATATCAAAATTTGAGAGTCATAGACCTACACTGGTGTTTTAGGTCACCTAGAAGCAGAGAGCCCCAAGGTCAGTGTACTGGGACCTGGAAAGAAGACTCAGTGCTTCAGAGCCCTTACTGCTCTTGCAGAGAACTGAGGTTAGGTTCCCACCACCCACATGCCAGGCTCCGGCTGTAACCACTTCCAGGGCAATCTGCTATCTCCTCTGCCCTCTTCGGTTCCTGCAAGCATGTGGTACACATACGTGCACTCCGGCACATATGCTTACACATAAAACTACATAAGCCAATAGTTTAACTTTTAAAAATGCTTTGTTAAGGAGCCCTGCATAGTGGCACGTGGTGTAATCTCAGCATTCCAGGAGTCTAAGTTCAGCCTGCACTGTAAAGCAAGACCTTGTCAATAAATAAAATTAAAAGGAGGAAGAGATGGAAAAGGGGGTCATGGAGGAAAGGAGAGAGGGTAAGACAGAAAGACGGATCCTAGCCTTACTCAAAGGCAGAGGACCCTGTTACACACAGCGCAGATGAACTGGAAGGTTTCACGTTTTGACTTAAAAGGAACACTGAGGCAGATTTATTCAAAGAGTTATTAACACCACAGACAGACAGACAGGCAGGCAGCATGGTGGTAACTCTGAGGAGAGTCCAGGCCTCATGGCAAAGTGAGGTTAGGTGGGGGCAGTGGGTCCTGTGCTCATAGAGTCCAGGGAAGGTTCCATGCTAAGATTGTTGCATAAGCCATTGCTTTTGCTGCTAATCAAGCTGTGGCTGCCGCTGTCCAGGCTGCAGGGCGGGGTAGGAGGTCTCTCATCTTGTGGCTGGGAAGGGGTTCTTTGGTTCATGTGTCTTCATCATAGGAGGTGTGTCACCAATAGTTCCTGTTAGCTCAGAGTCAACTAGCCTGGGGATCATGTGTAGAATCAGCTGCCACAGCTGCAGGTGGGCTAGGCCTGAAGAGCATCTGCTATGGGATCTAACACTGATCTTTTGAAGATGAGTTATGATCCTTAGTCACCGAAAGTGGAGAGGCAGGAAGCCTTTCTTTTTAGCTGAGGGAAGGTCTCTGAGGAAAAGGAAGTCGCATGTCACTAATAGCTACCCCAACCACAATAGCCTGTGGCTATGTTGTTATGGCTTGACTGTGTGCTCCAAAAATTCATGGGATAGAAAGTTAATCCTCAGTACAGCAGTGTTAAGGGAGGGTAGGTCTAAGGGAGGAGTTCAATTTACAAGAGCACCACCCTCAGAAATCAATTTGGAGTGGGAGCTCTTGCTCCTCCCTCCTCTCATCCTTTCTTACACTTTCACTTTCTGCAGTTAGATGATGCAGCCAAATGGTCCTCCATTAAGGCTGGCACGTTAATGTTGGCCCTTCCAGCTCTGAGAACTACAAAAACTCAATTTCTTGTCTTGATAAATTGTCTAGTCTGTAGTATGTTCTTGAATTCAAACTAAATAGGTTAAGTCAACAGGTATTTTTAAAAGGTGAGTATTGGTGCTACCAAAATATATGGAAGCTTGCAACACATCCAGACCCTGCTGCTGTCACATTGGATCAACTGGAAGACTCACCTACTCCTTCCATCTGAGGACCCAAGACCGTTATCTCATGGGTCTGTACTGTTAAGCTGCTGGCCACTCTCAACTGGCCACAGGTCACTGTCTGAAGATATATCAGGCATGCATCCTCTACCCTGCAACTCCTTCACTGACACTGAAAATTAATATGCCATGCTCTGATATGACTGTCCAACCCCTAATTTAGGGTCTTGTCCAGTACCTGGTTCCTCCATGGACCTTGACTTGTAGGCTATCCCAGACTAAATCACACAGTATGGAAGTTCTCACTACTTCCCAAAAGGAAACAAAAGCCAAATGTCCCTGTGTCCTATTCATGAAGGTTATTATTTTTACTCTCAATGTAAGCTAGCCTCTAGTTCCATTCTGTTTTTTGAGACAGGATTTCTCTATGTAGCCCTGGCTATCTGTAGATGAGGCTGGCCTCTAACTCAATGATCCACTTACCTATGCCTCCCAAGTGCTGAGATTAAGGGTGTATGGCACCACATTCGACTTGAGCAATCATGTTAAAAACTCTTCTCTGATTTAAAGGGGAACTTAATTTTTCCCATCATGTTGTGTCAGATGCCTATTCCCATCTGGGGACCAACTATTTGATGGAGCAATTTCACATTAAACCACAGTTGGGGTATTTTGTAATGGCCTTGTGTGACTTCCAATATTAGGGTCCAAGTTTCCTGGTATTTCACAAGTATCAGTGGTATTAGGAAGAATGTAATTAGGTAAAGGTAACAGGATTTTCTTTCCCTTTTTAATGTTTTCCTACCCCTAGGTTTCACCATGGCTCCCATTGTTACAAAGCTCTGTCTTTTAACAAAGCTCATTCTTGAAAGTTAATTCAGTGTCAGCTCTTTTCCTACCATCTTCTTCTCTGCTTAACAAAGTCTATTAGAGTATGTAAATACAGAGCAGCAAAGACCATAAAACATAGCTCAGTTCTGAGTAGCTACTAAAACCCTAACCCACCTAGGTCATCTTTCAATAACTACAGAATAGAATTCGTGTGAGAGCATGAGATCACTGGGTCCAGAGGGAGCTGGAGAAGAGGCCCCATTTGAACTGTCATTCCATCTCACGTGGGCTTTAATTGCCCTCTATCCATTTTTTCCTTTTGCAAACAGGGTACCCTGATTTCCTGTGGGTACTTACTCCTTCCTGTTTCAGGTGGGTCTTGGTCAAACTGCAGATCACCATGCCTGTCTTCAGCTGCATGAGGGGTGGGCCACACTCCTCAACCCTATAGTTGATGGCTGCTTGCCTTGAATTTAAAGACTTGATCAGAGTGGTTCCGTCATGGTCAGAGAACCTTCAAAAAGTGATTGAGTCTTGAATCACGGTTTTAGCAGTCTTTTCTACCAAGTCCTCCAAAGGGTCTCTAGGCCAGGATTATTTCTTTATGACCTTCCGGCTTCACATTTATCCATTAAATTCTTTTACACACACACACACACACACACACACACACACACACACAGTTTTTCTGTTTGTTTGTTTTGTTTTTTAATGTTTTGCTACTTTCAACAAAAGGATGCTGCCTGACGCAGGTCCCCATATTTCTTGAATTTGGTAACCCATGTTTTTATGTGTTTTTAAATCTGGTATAAAATCCTGTTTGCATTATTAGTAGCTCAAGTCACTTCAAAACCTGGTGACATAAAACAGATGTTTTACTGTGTTCTTGCACAGAGCTTTAGCGAAGGGATTTCTTTCTTCTTCAAAATGCTCAACACCCAAACTCTTAAGACTAAGGTGCCTGAGGGAAGAACATCACTCAACAGCTAGGGCCTAGGCCATCTTGAGATGTCTGGTGCTGTGCCTGGTGGTTGGACTAGGATAACTCAGAGACTTGATTCAGCTGATCCATCTACGTCCTTTCCCTGTGGCTTGAGTTTCCCATATATTATAATCTTATATTTAATTTCTATGATGCCTCAGGACTCCCAGTAAAAGTGTTCCAGCCAATGAAACAGAAACTGATTGCCACTTACAACTTGGTCTCTGACATCATAAAGCTTTCTCTTAATTTACCCTATTGTACAGAAATGCAGTCTAGGTTCAAGAAAATGTAAATATGCTACCTTTGTGAAGCAATGGAGATAGCTCTGTAGGTGAAGTACCTGCTGCACTAGCAATGAGGAATTGAGTTTAGATCCCCAATAGCTACCTAAAAAGCAGGAAAAGAAAGTGTGCTCCTGAGATCCTAACATCAGGAGGCAAAGACAGGAGGATTCCAGGGATCTAGCCAATCAGTGAGCTCCAGGTTCAGAGAGATGCACTATCTCAAACAATAAGGTAGAAAATAATAGTTTAGATTTCACCTTGGACCTGGAGAGGGCAGGAACTCCACAAGGACCAAATATATCTGGGCACAGGGGCTTGTCTGAGACTGTTTCTCCAACCAAGGACCAAGCAAGGATATAACCTAGAACCACTTCTTGGATGTAGCCCAAGTGGCTTCCCTAGTAAGGGGAACAGGCACTGTCTCTTACATGAACTCAGCAGCTAGCTCTTTGACCTCCCCATCTCCCATCGAGGGAGCAGCCTAGCTAGGCCACAGAGGAGGACATTGCAGCCAGTCCTGAAGAGACCTGATAAACTAGGGTCAGATAGAAGGGGAGGAGGACCTCCCCTATCAGTGGACTTAGAGAAGGGCAGGGAGGAGATGAGGCAGGGAGGGGTGGATTGGGAGGGAATGAAGGAGGGAGCTACAGCTGGGATACAAAGTAAATAAACTGTAATTAATATAAAAAATAAAAATTTAATCAAAAAAAGATTTCACCTTGGTAAAATCATAGAATTTGTTGACATGTTTTAAAAATAACAGTAACAAGGTACATTAAGTCGGTTTGTATAAATCACCACATATATAGTTGAGAAAAGTTTGTGTGTGAACTCACTCATTCACACACCCTTTTCCTTAGACCCCTAGAGCTTTTCGTTACAACCCTGTTCAATACAGCCTAGGCATGAATTACCCCTTTATCTAACTTTTGCATCTAAATTGTACATATGGCCTTCATAATTATCACTTACAAGTCTTTACAGATGTCAGATAACAATGTCCTTTGGGAGAATTTATTTCACCTAATAACGGTCCCAAAGTAAAAGGCAAACATGTGCCAAA
The DNA here is from genome assembly GCA_028658305.1 of Pachyuromys duprasi. NCBI lineage: Eukaryota > Metazoa > Chordata > Mammalia > Rodentia > Muridae > Pachyuromys > Pachyuromys duprasi. Next base: position 126,348,455 of record CM053764.1, read on the forward strand.
GAGAAAAAACAAGAAGTATTTCCTCCAAATATCACCTCACATCATCACAAAGGGATGAACACAGAAGAGTAAAATCTTTAGAGAGAGACCACTCTCACATAACTTTGATTATAATATCTTTTATGATTTTTATATTTCATTGTTAATAATAGCTTTTTAAGAATTCAAATCCCACTTTTTTTCTTTAAGTTTTCTTTATTTTATATGAATGGATGTTTGTCTGCAAATAAGCCTCTGTACCACATACATGCGTGATGCCTGTGGAGGCCAAAAGAGGGCATTAGGTACCCTAAAACTGAAGTTACAGAGGGCTGTGAACCACTATGTCGGTGTTGGGAATTCAACCCTAATTCTCTGGAAGAGCAGCCAGTGCTTTTAATCACTGAGCCATCTCTCTAGCCCCAGTATTAGGAGAGAGAGAGAGTAGACAGATATATCCTAATATATATACATATGTATGTATATGTGTATATATGTATATATGTGTATGTATTTGTAAGTATGTCTATATCAGTATTAGAAAGTATCCACGTAGACAAGTAGAGAGATCCTAGCTTCCAGACTCCAGTCTGAGCCCTCAAGGCCACTCAATATATTTCTTTCTCACCACTATTATGCTAAGATCAACTTCCCCTGCATACATAAACACAAGCACAGGTTGAATTTTCTGGACTCTCTACCCATCTTTTTAACATGTCCCACTCTTCCTTCTTACTGCCTTTCTGGCCTTTATACTTGGATTTTGGTTGTTTTAAAGCAAAAGAAAGCTATAGGAACAACCTTTGATTGTGTCTCCTTAGCTTTGGCTTTATTGTTCTTAAAGTCATTTAAGTCTAGATGGGGAGGAATCAGGGATGTTGCATAGAATGCTTCATGGGACCACACACTATACTAAACAAAATAGATGGTGTCTTAGTGTACCCTTTGATATTAACCTAAGAGTGCCAGACAGAACTTAATTGATTGATGATATGCCAAAGATCCATTTGAATTGTGCTAAGCTCATTTATTTTAGTTCTGCTGACCACTGGAATGACATGTTTGTTAGCATTAAGTCAGAGTTGGATAAATCTACTGTCAGCCATGATGTTGTACAGTCTTTTGACATGAGATAGGAAAACTCTTATCAACAATTTTTTAATGGAAATAAATCTCAATTGAGTTTTTTTAAGCCTACCCTGTCAACCCCTATAGGCATTTGTAAGTAACTGAAATAGCTATCTCTCTCTATTTAATCATTTTGTAGCTGGTCAATGTAGTCATAATCTTCAGGGGAACTATTAGAGAGAGACAGATTGGGGGGGGGGGTTGCTGATGTGGAAAAAATGTTTAGTTGACAATGAAATACAGACCACTACTTCACATTGATGCTTTTGTGTATAGGTCACAAATTATAATAGAGACTTGGTATAATTCATCACAACATGCACACTACAAAATCACAACTGGAGAAAAGATATTATTAGCCCTCATTTACAAACAATCATAGTGTTTCCTTTCTCCTGAATCACCTCAAGAATCTGTTTTATTTTCCTGAATTGGCCCTTCATCTTCCACTGATCCATTTATGTTATGTGAGGGCTGATGAGAGTGGGTTGCTCAAATCTCCTTATTTTCTTATGCAGGATGATTGCAGCAATTGCTCATCAAAAGAAGTACCAGGGTGTTCTAATACCATCCACTTGGAGAGCCTCATAGAGAGAGATTAGCGCCTTCCTTGACTTTCCACCCTCTCCTCCCCAGTCACCGCCATTACACACACAAACACAGACACACACACACACACAGAGAATGTATGTGTTTGTGTTCTCAGGGAGCATGGCAGCAGTGCTTGTTGATCCAACATCAATTCACCCATTTGAACATGATCAACAAAAGCCTGGACCACCTCTCACATGACAGGAAGAGGGCATTGCTGACTCTAAATAGCAGCTAGCAACTCTAGCTTAATTGCTGTGATTTGATTTGTGTTGGATAGGTAGGCTGATTTTGAAGTGCCTTGAAGATGCTCTGCAATTGGATGAAAATACTTGGTCATGAAAAAAAAATCAAGAACAGTATTCCAAACCATAAATAATAAAAGCATGCCTCCACCTGAGACATTTCAACATAGATGCATATATTCTGATGCTTCAAAGATGTGTGTTTTTTCAGTAAGGCATATTTTACAATCTTATAGTATATAACTTTACTAGCCTTTGAACAGGACTGTGGGAAACATTACGTAGAAACTAGAACTGCCTCTGTCTTTCCCCATGCATTAGTAATGGTCTTTGGTTAGAAAACCCTGGGCATGTTGGAATTGAAGGCCTACTCTGTGCTTGCATGCCACTCAGATTATTTGTCCCAGTGTTATATCAAAACAACTTCTCCATAAAGTCTCACTTGAGTAGCAGTGTGTTTCGACATTGCCAAGGCTACACGCCTTTGAACTTTGTCCTGATGCTTGGTTGGCCTGCCTTGTCTGTGTAGGTAACCTCTAAAGTTTTGAGACTTTGTGGACAAATCAGTTGTAGAACATTTCCAAAGCACAAACATAAGCAGAATAATTTTAATGATCTGGAGAAATGACCATCAAGTAATGTTTAATGGTGTTATGATACAAAATGATTCCATGAACGAGGCTTTCTGTTTGTAAACCATGTGACTCTCCATCCCACGGTTATTACCCAAGTCAAAACCTAGAGAAGGGGAGGAGATGGCTAATAGCGCTTGCCACAGAAGTGTGAGGACCTGAGTTCAAGTCCCCAGGAAGCACGTAAGGTTGAGCACAGTAACATATCTGCAATGCCAGTGCTTCTATGGTGAGATGCGAGGTGAGATCATGAGAATCCTTGTAAGCTAATTGGCCAGCTAACCGGGAATAACAACAGAACTTGTCTCTAATACGGTGTCAGACAATGACCAAGGCCAAATGCTGTCTTGAGCCTCTTTCTAAGCATATACGATGCAGATATTTCAGTGTGTGACTTATATTTTCATTTTCTTAAGAGCGTATTTTTGCAGAAAGGAAATTATATTTATGAAGTCTTAATTTACCCTTTTTCTTTATACGTTGTGTTTGTGGTGGCATATCTAAGAATTCTTTGCCATATGGAAAGCTACAAGATTATCTTTGTTTGCTCTAGAAGTTATATAGTTGCATATTTTACCTTTGGGTCTAGTATTCATTTTTACTGAGGTGATATAATTTGAATTTAAACAACAACAACAGAACAAAGCTGCTAACTGATGCTAAACTTTGAATGAATGGCTCTGACAGCTCTGTGTCTAATGAGCTTCATAATCAGAGAACTGGGCACGAGGGAGAACCTGTGGCCACAGAAAAGAGGGAAGTGTAAATTTGGGTCCAGAATTTTCCATTCTGCTTCCCCTGAGGCCTGTCTCTTTTTTTTTTTCCTGGGTTTATGCATATCCATGAGATTGCCATTTGGGATCCTTAATTATCCCTTTCCCTCTGTTAGCCATGGGAGGTTTCTGAACTTTGGCATAAACAGCTTTATATACCTCATGAGTAAGAACTCTGGGTGTGCGTGAATGGCATGTCCCCTCATTCATGTCCAGTCAGACACAGCATTAAATCTGGTCCTGTAAGTGATGCTGATTCTTTGAGACTGGATGGAAGCACAAATCTGTCAGACAACTTTGTTCCACTTCTCTGTGGGACACACAGATGGTGGAAAGTGCAGAGGAGAAGGAAGAAGGGCCCAGTCGCTTACAGTCTGAGGACTCTCTCAACTCTAGAAAGAGAGAAACTCACCATTTGAATGCTATCTGTCTTCAGTGGCATTTATGCGGAGCTGGTGGCACTGGCCACTTGGCCTCTATTAGACAAACCTAGCATCCTAGGCCTCTTTTAGATTTTAATTACACTTTCCAGTGAGCTCAGCTTAGTACAGGGTTGGGGTGGGATGTGGGGTAGGATAGCTGATTCTACTCCGGCATCTCCACCAACAAGCTAATCTACTTCTAGACCCTATAAGAATCAGGAAAGTTTGGACCTTCATTCCATCAGCCATTTTCCAAATGGCAAATCCTAAATCCTGAAAGCCCAGAAAATCAAAATCCTGACATTTAAATCTGAAAAACAAATAAACAAACAAACAAAAAAACTGCTGAAAATTTTGTTTTCAATTCCTTTTAAATTTTATTTTAAACTTTATTATAAAGAAAAATTATTTTAAATTAAAGATCACTTTCTTTAAAATTTGTTTTTTTCAGATAGTTGATATTAAAAACATGACAACATATTTTATAAGCTAATTTCTGCAATGAGATTGGCAGAAACAAACATATATTTTCTCAAGTATAAACCATCAGATATTGCAAGTCACACTGCCATCCATGGTTATGAGCAGGTAAATGACATTTATAAAGAAACAGATAAAAAATTTTGAAGCATGAAGAAATAAAGTCTATGTTTGGTACGTTTATCAGCTTTCTGTTGATGACGAAAAATGACTCAGATAATAAAAAACAAGAGAAGGGTTCTTCTTTTCCGATCTACCCCCCACCATTGAGTGCTGCTCCAGCTACCCAAGCTTGTTCGCGGCCAGAGCCGATGCTGGCTCCTTCCAGCCGCTATCATGATTATCTACCCAGACTTCAGTTGTAGGATGACTGTCAGTGAGCTGGACCCACATATCACCGAGATCCAAATTACAGACTGGCTGTGCCTGGAGGTCGAGGGTAAGATGGTCACTGGGACAAGGGTGACATCAATGACTCGGTCACTGGTGGAAATGCTGAAGGCAAGCGTGACAGGATCCCAAGCACAGTAAGTACCCATGTTGATAAGGTCGGGAGTCATCCCTTACAGAAGACCAGTTTCATGAAAGCAACCTACAGAAAGTACATCAGTGATTACATTAAATCACTCAAAGGAGATGCAAGGAAGTGAGGCCAGAAAGAGTAGAGCCCTTCGTGGTGGGGGCTGCAGGGCAGACTGAGGACATTCCTGCCGATTCCAGTAGCTACCGGTGAAAACATGAGGCCAAATGGCCTGATCCCTCTTCTGGACTACTGTGGTGCTTGTGTGACTCAAAGTATGATTTTCTTTGAGGATGCTTGAGAAGTGGAAACATGTTAGCAAACCGAGCAAATCACTCTGCATCTGTCACCTGTCACCATAACTGGCTGCTGCTTATTATTCATACAGCATCCTTGTAACAAGTTGCATAAGTGGTAGTGATGTCACCACGAGCTCCTTTGTTCAACTGTGCTTTCTTTGGAGCAGAGACCTCCTTGTTGTCACTTGCTTTTATGTGTGTGTTTACATAGGCAGATGAGCATGGTATACATGTGTCAGGTGTGTGTCTGTGCTCTCAAAAGCCAAGGGGCGTTCCTACTCTAGCATAGTCCCTTGATACAGGATCCCTCAATGAAGCTGGAGCTAGACTGGCAGCGAGCTGGTCCCAGAAATCTTACTGCCTCTAAAACGGGGCTTATAGTGACAGTGTACCATGCTTGGCTCTTTACCTGGGTGCTGGGATCGAATCTCATATCCCCATGCTTGCACAAGCTCTTTAACCACAGAGCCATTCTTCCAGCCCCTATGCAGTACTTGGGGAAAAAAGAATTGTTATTTACATTGTCTAAAATTACAGTGTATTCAAACTCAGAGGAGGAGGAGGAGAGAGGAGGGAGGGAGGGAGAAAGTGGAGGGAGGGTATGGAGAGAAGAGGGAGGAGAAGGCACAGGTGGAGGAAGTTCAGTGATTGCTTCCCAATTTCAGCTTGAAATAGTGTGTCTCTGCAGTTTTGGGCCTGTGGCAGCACCACACAACACATCAGAGGTGTGTGATGGACCAAGGCACCTCAGTTCAAGGCAACCAGGAAGCAAATTAGAGGAACAAGAATAGCCAGCTGCCCCCACTTCAAAAGCACACCTCCTCCAGTAATGCAACTTCCGGCCATTACCCTCATTCTCACCACACCTCAGTATTTCAAAGGCTAGGGTTCACACCCCCAACACAGGGACCTTAAAGGACATTTAAGATCAGAACTCTCACAGCTGAGTGCCAGCCTCGGGACTGTAGTGGGACTGTAGTTGTCTGTAGCAACGGTCTTTCGATGACTGGTCAGAAATGGAGTAACACCTCTCTTGAGGTTGCCTAAGAGCTAAGGCTTAGATTTTTATTTTCGTTGCTGCAGCTGTGCAAAAGAAAGGCTATGTCTTCACTCAGTAAAGAACATTTGACTAAGAACACCATAATCACACGGACTCACCCAACACTTAGAGTCAGGGGCGCTAATGCACTTTCAAAGGGAAACCTTACAAAGAAGAAAAAGGTGCATAAATGAATCACAGCACTAAGAAAGTCTTTACAGCAGGGGATAATAGTCCAGTGAAGCTACATTCAGCCTCTAGTGATATTTCAGCAAACCCTGTCTGCATGTCAGTGTAAGTGGGATGTCCAGTGCCTATAACAAGGAAGGGCCTGACCCGAAAAAGCAGTTACATGTTGCAATGGGAAACTGCAAAAGACAGCGAACGCATTTGTAGAGACCACTTTCAGAGGCCAGATATCAACATCCACTGTCTTTCTCAATTGCCCCTCCACCTTATTTTGCATATGGCAGAATTTCTCGCTTAACTTGAAACTTAGAGTGTTGGCTAAAATGGGTGACCGGTGAGCCTCAGTGTTCTCCTGTTTCTGGCTCCTTAGCATTAGGATAACAAGCACCCAGTTGCTGCTGCTGCCGCCATTTCTTCTTCTTCTTCTTCTTCTTCCTCCTCCTCCTCCTCCTCCTCCTCCTCCTCCTCTTCTTTTTTCTCCTCTTCCTCCTTCGCTTCCTTCTTAGATTTCAGGACAGGGTTTCTCTGTGTACTCTTGGCTGTCCTGGACTCACTTTGTAGGCTGGCCTTGGACTCACAGAGATCCGCCTGCCTCTGCCTCCTTAAGTGCCGGTATTACAGGCGAACAACACCATGCTGGGTGCACCCAGCTTCTTGTGCAAGCACTGAAGACAGAGGTTGAGAATCCATGCATGTGCAGCAAGTGTCTTACCAAATGAGGCATCTTTCCTGGCCCCAGATTGCACCTTTCAGAATTAGGATCTGCACTACAAAGAACAACGCTGTAGAGACAGACTTCAGGACTTTTCTCTATGTGAACATGCTGGACTACGTGCTTATTCCTGGTTCACTTCTGATGGCTAGAGACAGCCAGTTTCACAGCCTTCCCACAGCCCCCAGATAAGCATCAGAATGGACAGACAAACCAGACCTGTGTCCCTACTTTCACCTTACTCACTCAGGTCAAGCAGCCTAAATTTTCTCCTTCCTAATTCCTCCTTCTGTCTTCTTCCTCCAAACTGCCTGGAGTTAAAAGAGTCATCTCGCTCCTATCTGACCGTTTCATTAATAAATTGCCTATGGTCATGTCCTTAGAAAAATAAAAAAAAACGCATTAAATAATGACATATTTCTATCCTCACCACACCGACTCTATAGGACACCTTTATCCACATCTATCACAGTCTCCTTTTTTTTAGGATTTGCTCTTATTTATTTATTTATTTATTTATGTGTATGTGCATATGTCATGTGTGTGGGAGCGGGTGCCAGCAGAGGCCAAAAGAGAGCATTGGATTTTCTGGAACGATCATTGCAAGTAGTTATTAGACCACGGTGCTGGGAACTGAACTCCAAGCCTGCGGAAGAGAGCCATGTGGTTTTGCTCTGGACTGATGAGCCACCTCTCCAGCTCTTAGTGATTCTTATTATAACTTCAAGTGACTGTTAATTTACTTGCCTATTCCCTACCCCAGGCAGGTTTGCAAATTTTCTAAGGGTGCCAAATGTGGGTGTCTTTAAATGTCTGTCTTGAAGCAGTGTTAGACACAGGCAAGATGTTCGTTGAGTACATGAATGAACTTTGCATTTTGTCTTCCTCTCCCAGACCTGAAAAAGGCAATCATTCTAACCTGTGAGAAATCACCAAATGGATTCTGAGTAAGCAGCATTTGCTGACAGCAGTGTGCTGTTGGGCAGTTGCTTGGAAAGGGAGATGTCCCCGAGGGATGACACATGGAGGACAGCAGAAAAGGGAGAAGGCAAGTCAGGGGCAAACCACAGCTGGGCATTGGGAACACAGAACAGCTATTTCCTTTTAAAGCCATGTCCAAGACCCAAACACAGGACATGTATATACCTGAGCTCTCACTGTCCTAAGGGGCAGTGTAAACACAGTTTTAAGTACTATAATTATATATATATATGTGTGTGTGCAATATATAATAGTATATAATATAATATTGTAATATGGAAATCAAGATGTACTATGCAAAGAGAGTGGAAGCATACTTGAATGGAAGGCTTGGGTAGTTTAAGGTAAGTGAGCTTCCCGTTTTCCTAGGGTGAGTGATGGACAGCTGCACCTAGAAGCTGTCTGCTGTCCCACACTCCAGGTTGGGCAGAGGAACGCTATGTCCTCTTGGTATGGTTCGCATGTCTCCTGTGTGACCTGCACGGCTTTTTCTTCAGGGCAAATGAAATGCGTGCCTGTGTAGCTTGCCTTCCGAATATGAAAGAAGAGCACTCTCCTCAAGATGGATGAAAACAAAGGTCACATTCCACGGTCTGGCTCATCTTTCTGAGGGGATGAGCCAACAAGCCGCACTTGATAGTCCACTAATTTGACTTCCATTTTGAGGCTTTTGTCCCACCTGAAAGGCTACTGTCCTGGTTCATCTTGGTCAGCAACTTCATAAAGACAAGCTGAACCATAGGAGGAGGCACAAGACATGTGCTGCTCGATCCAATCTCACATGGTCTTTATTCAGAACGTTGAGAATTCCAAGTGAAAGGCTCCTTTTCACTGAGGAGAAAGCACAGCACTGGTCAGGCCACCAGAGCTGGTATTCTTCTACTGTCAAAGATGAAGTTTGACTCATGGGGCACTGTCTCGTTTTTAAGCCAATGTAATATTTAACTTCCAAAAGTATCTGTGGGAAATAAACACTTACATGAATGAAACTACCAACCACAAGATAAAATGCCTGTGCGAAATATTCTCTTCATTAGACCCCTGGCATTCCTCTCCTTATTCATCCTCTTCCTCTTTCTGGACTCTACCTTTTGTTCTCCTATATCCCAAACTATAAACATTTCCAAAGAATTCTGAGTCTTGGCTTTGTGATTTTTAAAATGGCCTCCAGGCTAGATAATTTTATGTTAGCTTAACTCAATCTAGAGTTACCTGAAAAGAGGGAAACTCAATTGAGAAAAATGCCTTCAAAAGATCAAGCTGTAGGGCATTTTCTTAAATTAGTGATTGATGGGGGAAGGTCTAATCCATTGTGGATGGTGTTGTCCCTGGGGTGTTGGTCCTGAGTTTTATATGAGCAAGCCATGAGTAACAAGGCAATAAGCACCACCTTTCCATGGCCTCTGCATCAGCTCCAGGGCTTTGCCCTGCTTGAGTTCCTTTCCTGATTTCCTTTGAGGAAGAACTGTGAGGTAGAGGTCTAAGCTGAATGAACCCTTTTCTCCCCCCAAGTTTCTTTCGTTATGTTGTTTCATCACAGTACTAGTAACCCTAACTAAGACAGCCTCTATAACCCCTTTTTATGAGAATCAAATATTAAAATGTGTTTAGGTCTCACTGTAGAGTCTGAACACAAGCAGTCCGTGCTGGTTTTGTTTTTCTGTTTCACACAGTGAGGACCCCACGTGTCATGGGAGTGAAAGGGTCCAGTATTTATTCTTACACATGATGAAAGTGTACATTTCTGCTTTGGCTTTTCCTACAACAACCTAAAATATTTTAGCTGCATTTTGTCAAAAATGACCATAATCTTCAAAACCACGTTTAGATAAGAACTCAAGACCCTCCCTTATTCAAAACATCCTATGTTCTCAGCTTCCTTTTCCATATGTGTGTGTGTTTACATACATGCACATACATATACATGGACACATATGCACAATGTATGTCCTCTAATCTTGCTTGATGTTACTTTTAGATGTATTTTTTATAATACTTCATAAAATTGCACACATGATAAGTATTCAATAAGATCTGTTGATCTTTTAATTCATTGTGGGGTACTATGCTCTGGTCCAGATAATGGTTAGAAAAATGTTTCTTCCTTCTACTTTCATATCATACATTTGGAGATCTAGAGGGTAGATTCAGGACTATTAGGGAAAGCAGGGTAAGAGCAACCAAAAGTAAGGATGTATGAAGAAGCCATGAGGAATTGGTAAGCTATTTTTAAAACTTAATTTTGAAAGTAAGTACCCTTCATGAGTTCATGAAGCTGCTCTCAAAAGTCATGAGTTATTAAATAGAAATCCCAGAGCAGGAGGGGCTACTTTCCCAAGGTTGTTAGGAAGACCCCTGAAGCTTCAAAAATAATGCAGAAATTGCCACTGCTACTGATTGTCCACCAAAACAGGAGGGTAAAACCCTATTGCTGCTGACCCCGTTTGCTCCATCACAGGACGTATAGAAATCAAGCTTAGAACTGGGCTAGAAACTTCTTCCTGCTGACTGTCTCACACAGTGCCATGAATTATGTGAGTTTTTTGGGCCAAAGACCAGCAGTGTGAAAGCTGGCATTAAAGGAAGGGTGGGAAGCAAGAGGAGGGGCTTTGAACAGAGGGGTTGAAACATGGACCAGAGTTTCATAGCACATCCATCCCCCATAGATTACCTCTCAACTCAAGGGGGACCTTACAGATTGTCTTCCAGTGACCTCTCTCAGAGAAGCTCCATCCTTATTTCCCCCAAGAACACCTTCTGCTGTGGAAAAGAAAGGCTATGTGAACTCATATTAAACCCAACAGCATCTAGAGGCATAGACTGGTTTGGGTTTTTTGTTTTGTTTTGTTTTTGGATGTATTGTTTGGTTTGGTTTGGTTTTTCTGAGACAGGGTTTCACTGTGTAGCCTTGGCTGTCCTGGAGCTCAGCTTTGTAGATCAGGCTGGCCTTGAGCTCACAGAGATCTGCCTGCCTTTGCCTCCCCAGGGCTGGAATTAAAGGAGTGTGCCACCACTACCCTGTGGAAGCTTAGATTGTTATAGGTCTGGGGTTGTTCAAAGATTCACCAATCTGGTTACAAAAAACTTTTAATAAATAATACGCTTTATTAAATACTGGCCAGGTCCATGAATACTGTCTACATCCCTACCTGAGACTCATGCTCAGACTATGACCCTGAATTGCATTGGTCAAGGGCTTATAAAGACGTACTTCCTGTCTTCATCCAATCAGGGGCAAGCATACATTCTGACATTCTTCTTGCTTATGTACTCCTGCCTGCATATGATCAAGCATACATCCTGTGTAGTTGGAGCAACCAAGCTTGTTTACAGATTTGAAAACTCATGTTTTTTCTTGTATGAGCCACAATTTCCAACATTCCCAGAAGTCATCTGACCTTGGGCAAGTAGGGCTTACAGGTTAGAGTAAATTTTTGTTGTTGTTTTATTCATCTCTCTTAAGTGTAGTGATTTAAACTTAGAACGTAAGTTTAGCCATCATAGACCTGGCTTTCCCACACCTGACTCGGCATACCCAGGCTCATTATTGCTATTTATCTTTGAGCTATGTACAAAATAGAGATCACAGCCCCAATTTGGCAGCCTTAAACGTTAGCAGAACTTAATCTGAATTTCTTGTTGTAGGTATTCATAGGGACATTCAACCAGGGAAATTACATGAAATATTGCCAAGAATGTGTGTAACAAATAATTATGGCAGACATTCCTTTGTTATCTACTAATATCAGTTGCCTGGCACTCTATCAGCAAAGGGAAAATAGGTGACCCTGATCTTTCAAGTTATACATTCTGAATGAGATAAGACGAAACAATAGATCCTATTTGGGAAGAAACAGGCTGTTATTTTTGTGGTAAACAAAATAGGCTTTGAGTAAAGTCCTGTTATCATCAGATAAAGACCAGGAAAGATTGGTGGCTGAGATTAGAATTCCAAGACATTTATTCTAAGTTGAATTGGTAGGAGAGAAAAACAGCAGATGCGACCTGGGAAGCTGTTGTGAATGTCAGGAGAACAGGAGCCAGGGGCTGGGTTAGCTCTAAGGAAGGAAATGAAAAGGGATGGAACTATCAGGCTGCTGGTCTTCAAGGCAAGACAAGAATGTAGGAGCCTAGTCTCTGCCAGAAATCCCTCATATGACTACACAATAAATTACTAGATATATTTTATGTAATTAATATGCACAAGTATATCAAAGTTGGTAAACACTTGATTTTTAAAGCCAGTTCTTCTTACTTCACGTTAGTGGAAAACTCTAGCTGAGTTTCAATACCGGATGAGAGACCACTACCATACTCTCCATGTGAGTTCCCAAATAAGGGGAGTAGGGGCTTTCTCTGACTTGGGCTCTGTTGCCTGCTTTTCAATAACTTCCCCCTACTGGGGTAAACTTGCCAGGCCACCATGGTAGAAGATGTACTCAGTCCTGATTCAACTTGATGTGCTGGAGTGGGTTGATGTGGGGAACTCCATTTTCTGAGGGATGGGGGAGATGGGATAGGGGGAAAAGGGAGGAAGAGTGGAAGACTAGAAGGAGAGGAGGGAGATGGCTACTACTGGAATATAAAGTGATGAGAGAGAGACTGGGGAAGGTGTGTTAATAGTACTCATGGAATACAGTGCTGTGGGGTCTTCCAAAGGTCTGGGTAACCAACACCAACACTGAGAAAGCATCAGGGGAAGGCAGGTGTCACTAGCTTTTTTGACATTATCAATCTTATATTTTCAAAAAAATACTGTACATTTCTGAGTTTTAAAAGACACATCCAGACTAGACACTAATAGATTAGTAAGAACGGTTTACATCTATGTACAAAATATTACAAAGCAAATTTTTCTTTATTAGCAATAAACTGCATTAGAATAATTTGTTGTTTGTTTTCCTTGAGATAGTCTCACTCCACAAAGCTTTGGCTGGCCTCGAAATCTATATGTAGAACAAGATAACCTGGAACTCAGAGATTCATTTGCCTCTACCTCCCAGAGTGCTGGAATTAAAGGCATTCACCAACACTTGCAGCAAAGTATAATTTCTGAATTCTGCTTGATTACTCTCCAATATCACCCACATTACAAATGTGCAAGTTAGCACTAATTAATACAAAACAGACGGAAACTGTCAGTTTCTGATGACATCACCAGGACTGGCTGGAGAGAGATGGCTCAGTGGCTAAGAGCACTATCTACTCTCCAAGAGGTCCCGAGTTCAATTACCGGCAACCACGTGGTGGCTCACAACCATCTATGATGTAATCTTATGCCCTTTTCTGGTTTGCAGGTTTTCATGTAGATAGAGCACTCATCTACATAAAATAAGTCTTTTTTTTAAAAAAAGCTAACAATAAAACAATAGTGTATTTGTATTTGTAACAAGTGGGCAGACAGGCAACAGACATTTACATAGCCACAACAATAGACAAGTATAAATAACTATTGTTCTTCCTTCATTTGTAGACACATATAAGGTAATGTTCATGGGTTCATACTTTCTAACTGGAAATTACCAGGAAGACCCTGTTTTCTGAGATGATTTATGAATATGAATGCAGGGTAAAGAGATAGCTTCATGGTTAACAGCAGGTACTTGGTACTGCTTTTGCAGAGGATCTGAGTGCAATTCCCAGCACCCACATCAGATGGTTCACAACTGCCTATCATCCAGCTTTAGCGAATCTGATGTCGAGCCTCTGCAAGTACATACACTCAGGTGGCATAATTTACACACATATAAATATGGTAAAGACAAGTTAATTAAAAAATAATGTCAAATAGGCATGGAGTCAGACACCTAGCTAGCTATGATAATCAAAATTGTTCCCACCTACAAGGCTTTTCTGGGGACAAGATAGGGAAAGCCTGATAAATAGTTCCTGGTAGAAGGTGTAGACTAGGTATTGCGCCACTGCTATGAGCAACAGTTTCAGTGCCCTAGAGTGGGTTGTTACATGAGGGTTGGCCAATGCTAAACAGCGAGCAGCGGAGTCAGGGCTTGAGTGAAGACTTCCTGAATGCTCACCCAGAGCTCTTTCCACTAAGCCGCAACCACCACCTCTGTTTCGTGCAGTTTTTAAGATCGTACTTTACAAAACTGGTGAATGTGGCCTATCCTGCTCAGCTTCACCTCAGCTGCACAATGACGTCTCGGGACCTGTGTGCATGCGCTGTGAGAGGAAACTACACCCGAATGGGGTCTTTAGGGCACTTGGAGAAATTCCTCTTGTGCTCCATTAGTTTAATTATGACATAGTTCACCAGACTCTGAGAAATGTCCAACCTGGGAACACTTGTCCTCAGAGGCCGTGGCTGAGGCTCTTAATCCCATTCCTCAGTCAGGTGTCAGAGCAGAGGCGTAAGCACACAAGCACGTTTTATTTAGAATACCTCCAAAAGCCAGCCAAGTGGCAAATGTGGACATCTGTGCTAGACTGTGGCTGTCCTGTTCCTGTTTTTTCAGTCTAATCTGTCAAGATAACCATTTCCCCATTCTCTTAAACAAACACAGACTTCCTTGTTTAAACACTATAACAGTTCCAACCGAACACACAGCTTTTAATCATTCGGTGCTACATACACTCGCAAGAGCCTGAGAAAAGAGGGAAAACATCTTCAGTGGACACTGGCTGATTTGTGCTGCTTTCTGAACCCCAGGAAAGAAGGAACCTGGGATTCCAGATAAAAGGAATGCGGCAACCCTGTGGGAGAAACTATCACAGATTTTTAAATCACAAAGAAATTAGAAACTAGTTGCACAATTACAAGCTCAGCTCAACTATGGAAGAGAAAGAGGGAGAGGGAGAGAGATATCATGTTTTAGTTCTTATTCCGTAAAAGTGTTAAGTTTCACAAACTTAAGTCCGGGTGTTCAGGTTGTTTTGCATAAGCTTTTAGATGCTGTAAGAGGCCCACTGTTCTTAGGAAAGCTATTTAAAATCAGGGCAAGGTGGTTTCCCTGTCAACTCCCTCCTGAAAGCCCTTTAGCAGAAAGCTCTGTCAGCGTCTTGCACATTCTTTCTCACTCCTGAGGTATTCTGGGTCATTTCCTAATATTTGAGAAGTGTGTAGAGTTGGGGAAAGGGGACCTTCACAGTGGAAAAGCAAAAGCATTGACAGTGTTGACATTCAGGCCCCACGCCTTGAGACTTGCTGCTCTGGACTTCTCTGGCAAAATATCCAAGCACACCTTCAGACAGCAAGTTTAAAACCTACATAAAACCTGAAATGGTTTCTACGTAGAGAAAATGAATGTTAAATAATTCCAGCTCTTCCTTGTCCACGCTTGAATTTGAGACTTAACCAGCTCCAGGTCACATCCAGGATCTTTGACATACTCAGCAACTTTCCGTAGGCCAGTAAATCTTCCTAAGATTTTTTTTTTTTAATGTGCGAGAAAAGATAAAAATCCTTAATAAAGTTCTTGGGAAGATGGAAGGACACTGTATTTACAACTGGTGAGTGGGTTATAAAATTAGCACTTACTAAATAGGCTGTCATTAATGCCCATCGTAATTGGATAACATTCTGACTAATGTAAGATTTAGGTTAAGAGAGTTTATATATAACATGAATTACCAGCTTCATGCAATTAGAAACTAATTTAATAGTGCAACCCTAAACCTGTCTCAGGGATATGACACCCTGAGTGTCAGTCACATGTAAATGTCCCTATGGAAGATCAAAAAAGTAGCCAAAACACTCATTTTTCTCAGGCATCCTGACATAGCTGGTCCATAGCTGGGCTCAGGCTGGACCCAGACCCTGAGCTCTGAGCGCTGGATCTGTCCACTTTGTGGAGGGCAGTGTGAGAGTACACTCTACCCAGGCTGGTGAGCAATCAAATTTGCTGTCCCTATCCTATCTTCTCCTTGAAGAAAAAGTCAAGGTTGAGTGTCAGCAAAGACCAAAAAGAGTATGTTTTTACACAGTAGCAAAGTTGTTGCTGGGGACATCAGAGGCCTGTGCTGTGGGGGACATGAAAATCTGTCTAAGAAAAGTAAATTTGGATAGTCCAGAAGCCAGGCATTGGCAGTAAGGAGATAAGTTCTAATCACACTTTATTATTTTATGGTCACATACACCACATACCCTAACTGAAGGAACCTAGATCGATATTCATTGCTTTGCGACATTAATTTTCAGTCTTGATAATACCTTCAGTTGTTCTAAAGACACTTAAATGTCCTGAACTGAACATCAGTGCTTGCCCAAGCACGTACCTCTCATAGCTTCTGCATGTGATTTTATTTCTACATTCTGACAGCTGCTACCAAAGAGTAAATGATGAAACTAATCAGGCCCTCGAGGGTTCAAACTGTGTACTTTGGTTAAATATTTATAAAAATGATACAGTATATAAGACACATTGCTAGGTATGGCAAACAAGTAAAATTAAAAGTTTTCTTTGTCTCTTTTCTTGGTTAGTTGTTTTGTCTTATTCTAATTTGCTTGTCTTTTTTTTGTTGTTCTTTGTTTTTTTTTTAACTTACCTTATTTGACTTTACTTTATTATTATTCTTTAGATATCTCATTGTTTTCTGAGACAGAAAGGGTGTGGAACCAAATGAGATTCGAGGTGAGGAGGAAGTGGGAAGGGTGGGTAAAGGAACTGGAAGAAGGAACTGGAAGGGGGGGGGAGGAACTGGGATGAGTAGGGGGAAGGGGAAACCATAATCAGAATATTTTCAATAAAAGGAAAAAGTGGATCATATACTTTGACCTAAATGTAAAACTATAAAACACTGAATGGATTGAACTTCTTTCTCCTTGACCATCAGAAGAAGGGAAGTCTAGGGAGCATGAACGTATTCTTTCCCCATCAACCAGTCAAGGTTATACTTCTGAGCTGTGAGGATTCCTTTCAATTGCCAATTTGACGAAGTTTGTCTAGCTAGGGTTGGCTTATGGGCAAGTCTATGGAGGACTTTCTTGATTGTCTTAATTGGTGTGGGAATAACCAGTCTAAAAGAATGGATGGATGGCTCCATTCCTTTGGGTTTTGTAAGTAGAGAAAGCTAGCTAGTTACTAAGCATGCATGCAGTTATTGTCTCTCTGCACTTTACTCTGGATGTGACATGACCAGTGGCTTTGTGTTCAGACCACCATGGCTTTCCAGTTGTAATAGACTATAATCTGGAACTGTAATTGAAAATAACCTATTCTTTTCCAAGCATAATAATAATAATAAGCATTAAAACATTTATTATTATATTTATTATATTATTATTATTATTATTGAAAAACCCTGCCCTCCTCCCAAAATGTGTCTCTCTGCCAGTGTGGTGGGTAGTTAAAGGCAGTTGCCACCAAGCTGACAATTTGAGTGACAGTCCCAGGACTCATGTGCTGGAAAAGGAGAACCAGCTGACCTGCACATATGCACTGTGGCCTGTGCAGACACATACATGTGCACACACTCCCAAACACACACATGTAACTTATTTTTTAAGTTACAATTTGATGGACTTGATGGCTTCACAAGTATTATCAGTTAGAGGAAAATGAATGCTTAAGAATAAAAACTGCCTCGTGGGTGTGTATAACTGTAAACACCTTGAAATACAAGTGAGATTTTCACAAAATGAAGCCCTATGGGGGTGGGGGAGGAAAAGGAGTGGGTAAGAACATTGGGTGTTATTCAGAGAACAGCAAGTGTCATTGCTTGGCTGGGGTACAGGCAGCTTACAGAGAAAGATAAAGATGAAAGGAAGTTTGGAGCCAGGGAAGGAAGGACTTGAAATGTCAGAATACAAAATTCAGTTGATTTAGTAGGTAATGGAATCTGCTGAGGTTTTTGAGCAGGGAATGCTATAATCAGTTGAGCTGGAGTCTGACACATGCTTCCACACTTGGGTAACTTTTCTATAAAAATATGCCTTTATCAGAATATCTTTATGAATAAAATAATGCACACTATAAAACATGACTATGCTACAGAAGCACAATAAAGAGTAAAGCGTAAACGGTATAATATCTCTACATACATGTCATCATTTTGCCTCAGCAGAGAAAGATGTCAATGTTCTCCCCAAATAATCACTCCAAATTCATTACTGCAGCCGATCCTTTTCCTTTTCAAAGAGCATGGAACAGACTCTTGCTATTTGTCTGGCTCTTCCTTAGGTGGCCACATGGTGTTGAGTCAATGAATATGACCTACACTGAGAAGTAACTGCAACGTCCCTTCACAATTCCTGTGTCTAGACTGGCATGGCCTATTTTATGGTAAGCAAATTGGAATGTATAGTAAGAGATACACATCCTTTGGCCCAGCATGTCCATGTCTGGGTGTCTAGTCTCAGGCAGGACACTCTACAGAAAAACAGAAGAAGGGCTGTAAGGACCGCTCAGTGCACAGGGTGCTGGTGGTCAATTCCTAGCACTCCCGTGGCAGCCCGCAGCCCTCTGTAACTCCAGTTCCAAAGGGCCTGACACCCACTTCTCGCCTTTAAAGGCCTGAGGTACAAAAGTGATAGACAAACATACAGGCACCACCTAGGCACATTCAAATAATAAACAAATTTTAAACAAAGTAGAAGGAAGTGAAACGCATTAATAAAAGTCAAATATTATGTACTGATATTCACATATTACATAGTAATCATAGAAGCAATCAGTCACAGTCATATGACAAGACAATGTTAGATAAAATTATGAAAGAAAGTGAGCAAAAGCTTCACACTTTTTAAACAGAAGGAGGCTTAGATATTGACTGAACATTCGTGAGCCATTATATATAATGGCCATTATATATAATATAATATTATTGTTATAGATATAATATATACTGTATATTCAGAGTTTTATATGTATATATATACATATTTTTGTTTACAAATGATGTAAATATAAAGTCATTGGAAAAGATTCATGGACAGTAGATTTAAAAAAAATACCAGTTGTGTTGCAATCATTTTATTAAATGTAGCAGAGCTTTTCTCTGTTGTATTTTCAGAAGCTATGCATTGTATTGTTACTAAAGACTAAAGGGGAGAAAAAAGGAAAAACAAACATCTAATGATGCAACATGGAAGAAAGACTCAAATAGCTCTGAGTGGTTTCTTTCCCAACAGATGACACAGGACCTGTGGAGCGCTGTGGAGGTCCACAGACTTTAAACTGCCAAAGGCACATAGCATGGAGTGAAACATGAATTTCACAGTTTTGTTCTCTTTGGGTCTGAGGAGGAGAGTGAAAGCAAAGCAGAATGTACGTCTGGCACGCAGTTGGGTTATAGAATTAGCATGTGACTCAGACCCACGTCTATTCTCCAAGGCTGCAGATATAATGCCTAGCCTCCTTCTCCCTCTGAGAACAAGAAACAAGAAACAAGCAATCAAACACTGGCAATAAAATCAGCTGCCAGTTGCTGTCAGCCTCGCTGATCTAGATGCAGCACTGTCTCATTCTCTTTTTAAGTAAGCCAGTGAAAATGAAATGCTTTCCTCGCAATGAGGCCATTAGCTGAAACAATGATAAAGGCCCTTAAATGTCTTAGCATTCGAGAGCTGTTGGCTTCAGATGGCTATAGCATCATCTCTAGATTTCTAGGAGTAATCTTTTCTAAAGAATTACTAATAATTCCACAGTGTGTACAGCAACTAAAAGAACAAGAAAATAAATCATTGCTATATGCAATTTAACAATTAAATTATTAGTTCATGAAAATTTAAATATTACTCAATAATTAATATCCTGCTTAAACAAAAACAGTTTTAAAGTGAGGGTCTGATTCAAACGCACTTGGTACCACTAAATGAAAGATTCTGCTTTGGGAACTTTCATTATTTACATGAGATTTCTATCATTAATTTAAACTAGACCTCTCTGGTAGCTCCTTCTCTTCATAATATATAATGACAGAAACAAATATTCTCCCCTGAACCTGTGTTGTGTGTAGCTTCTTCCTGACATTGTTTGAGGGTCAGACCTCATTGTATGGCCTGGAATTATTTTCTGTATGTAATGTGAACATCTCTAACCCTGTAGCAGGTGAAGTCATGGCAGGAATTCTCACTTCACTCCAAGGAAGAGGCAAAGGTTAAGAATGAGGAAAACTAGGCAGACCAGCGGCGTGTGTGGCTGAGAAGAAAGGCTTCCTCTGCTGCAGAGGCTGAGTCTCCACACCAGCCCAAGAGAGGCCAGTCAATGAGCTCACGTTGATTTCCTCTGCTTGCTCAGTAACACTGGCTGCCTTCCCTTCGGAAATACAAGTCAGCCATGCAGCAGAGTTCAGAGCCACATTGTAAAATGTTTCTCTACTCCTGGTGACAACATACTGACACAGATCCAAGGGACAAGCCTTAGAAGGCTTTTCCAGGCCTGCCTTCAGAGTCCTGTGAGAATTCTCAGAGCTAGCATTCTGCATGCCAATGAAATCCAAGCCTCTGATTATGCAATAGACCAAGAAGGTCTAAAAACATGTGCTAAAGGAATGAGCCAGCTTTCTGAAGAGGAAGCTTGTCTTCCAGATCTTGGGATGGTGTTGAGTTAGTTTGAGGCTTAATGATGAAGTTTTAAAAAATGTTCAAGGGAGGTCATTCTGGGTATCTTTGATGCCTATATTCATTCAGGACAGGATCTAGTAAAATTATTTCAAAGATGAAAAATTCTGAAGCCAGGAATGTTACAGTTGTTTTTGTTGCTAGTAGTTTGGTTTGGTTTAATATTAATCCATGGATTAGCACACTCAATTTCCTTTAGAATTCTGGATAAATTATTTTTGTTCTCCCATGGTGATTCTTGTTAATTATGACATCAGTTCCCAGGGCAGGCTCAAAGACTCAAAACCACATACCTTTTATACGAGAATGGAATTCCTGTAGTTAACCTTGCATTTTACACAATTGTTTACAGCCAAACCGGCCTCCACTTTACTGAACGGTTTAACAGTAAGTCAAATGTTATTACAGAAATTGTACATTAAAATCAGATGCGTACACATGTCTTCATTTAATTTTTCAACATCTATGAATTTTTAAGTCTCTGTGGAAAATAGAAAGTTGAAAAGGCCTTCCACTTTTTCTTTTCGAATGCCAGCTGACCAACAGCCATGCTGCCAAGATAAAAGTGGCTGGCAGGATGGCTTGTTCTGTTTCAGCTACGTCCATTCCCTTTCCCTTTGATGGAGGGTTCCAGGAAATCAGTTATTTTCACAGACCGAGGCATTCTTAAAGGCTTCAAGAAACAAAGTTATTTCTTTGACAGTAGAGCAGATACTGTTAAATAATCCCCAAGTAGACAACCCTGTAGACTAGGGGCTGTTTGCCCTGCCCTGGTTCTGAGCACACAGATAGCTCCTCTCATCACTAAACAGAATGTCTGAGTAGTTCTGGTGGCATGGGGGTTCTATTGCATACTTACTAAGTTACATTTGCTCCCAAATTTGCTTGTATATAAAGTATCTTTGCTATGGTTATCATCTACTTAGTGCTTAAAACAGATAACGTGTCAGAAGAAAGCAAGCTGTATTTTCTTTGAAAGAGGTTGTTGCTTAATGTCATGGATAGGTGTGGGTGAGAAAATTCTTAATGATTGCTAGGATAGCATACGCAGGTTGTTTTTTCCAGACAGATTAGAAAAAGTTTTGAGTGCCTGCTCCATTTTTAAAAGTATTACATCTAAAATGTTTATTTTGTGGGTGTACATGCGAATATGCATATGAGTGTGTATATACATCACTGTATGTGGTCAGAGGACAATTTGTAGGAATCCGTTTTCTCTCTCCACCATTCGGATCTTGGGGACCAAATTCAAATCCCCAGTCTCGATAGCAAGAGCTCCGACCTGCTGAGCCCTCATCTTTACCTGTTGAGCCATCTTGGTGCCCCCCCCAACCTGCCATCGCTGCTGCCCTGACTTGGGTTATACGTACTATCATGTGGTTTTAACTTGGATTCCTCTGATAGCTAGTGAGATTGAATATCTTTTTTATATGTTCAATGGTCATTTGTATTGGATTTTTTGGAAAACTGTGTTCATTTCATTAGCCCGCTTATTGATTGCATTGTTTGACTTCTCATCAATTAGTATTTTGAGTTCTTTTTATATTCTAGATATTAATCATCTAACGGATATATAACTAGAAAAGATTTTCTTATATATCATTGGCTATCTCTTCACATAAATATTGCCTCTGCCATCTTTAATTTGTCAATTATTGACATCATTTCCTGAGCAACTAGTACTCCAAAAGTGCTTGCCTGTACCTACATTTTGCAGTATGTTCCCTCAAACAGATCAAAATTTTTGTGTTTTGCACTAAGGACTTTGATGCATTTGGAGTTGACTTTTATACAGGAGGAGAGATAAAAATCCAGTCTTATTTTTCTGCATGTTAATGACCAGTTTTCCTAGCACCATTTATTAAACAAGCTATCTTTTCTCCAATGTAGGCTTTTGGTATCATTATTAAAAATCAAGTGACAAACATGTTGGTTTTTATATCTCCTTTCTTTATATTAGAACATTTCTCCTATATTATACAGAGTACCTTAGAATTATCACACATGATGCAGAAAACCATTCAATTTAAGTAAGAAAGAATGTGCGACTTAGCTGTGATTGAGATGGGGAAATGGGGCTGGAATGTAATCAGTTGGGAAAGTGTTTAGCTGCCCTTCATGAAGCTCTGAATTGGATCCCCAACACATTAACTAGATGTAGTACAACTTGCATATAATCCCAGAACTGGAGTAGAAAATGACAAATTCCTGAGTGTTTAAAAAAAGGAGTTAGGAACACTCCAAGGATTAGGAGTAGGTATGGGAGTTAGCAACTTGAAAAGACACAGAAAGTATAGGAGACAAAAGCTGATAGCTCCTATTTGTAATCCAGAGCATGACAGAATGAAGTAGGAAGATCACTGTGAGTTCAAGGCCAGCCTGGACTGCAGTGTATCTCATGATAAAAACAAGACATTTAGATAGAAATGTTTTGATGTTGTTGTTAAAAAAAACCATCAACATCATAGGCTTTGATATTGTTAAAAACGGAAGAGCCCCTGCCCCCTGCCAAGCAGAATATATCTGAAACATAGGACAGAATTTAATGACAGAAATACACATTGGAGGGATTTGAGAGATGGCTCAGCAATTAAGAGCACTGACTATTTAGGCAGCCTTCTTCTGGGTTGATGCCATCATGTGTCACCTGCCAGGTAGCCACACCCGACAGGCATGGTTACGTTGCTCCTTAAAAGGATCAACCTTACCCTCTTGCCCTCTTCCTCTCGCTCTCCTGCTCTCTCCCCTTTCTCCGTCTGGGCACCCCCTTGCTTCCCCATCATGTCTTGCTGTCTTCTTCTTTCTCTCTCTTCATCTCCATCTAATAAACCTCTTTCACATAAAATCTGTTGTGCGCATCATCATTTCATTGGTCCGAACACTGACTGCTATTACAGAGGACATGGCTTCAATTTCCAGCACCCACATGGCAGCTCACAACTGTCTGTAACACTAGCCCTAAGGAATCCGACACCTACACAAAGACATATATGGAAACGAAAGACCAATGCACAAAAAAAAAATAAAAATGAAATCAATTACTTGAAAGAAAAAGAAAGAGACAGAGAGAATGAAGGAAGGAAAGAAAGAAAAAGAAAGGAAGAAAGAAAGAAAGAAAGAAAGAAAGAAAGAAAGAAAGAAAGAAAGAAAGAAAGAAAGAAAGAAAGAAAGAAAGTTTGGAAATACCATAGACAATAGCAGATAAAGTCCAGAGGCTTGAAGAAACCTAAAGGAAATCAAGACACAAATGGCTTAAGGAAAAAAAACCCATGATGGAGGGGGAAAGTCTGGAAACAGCCACTAAGGAAATAAGAGAGTTCAAAAAGCGAAGAGGAGAATTAAAATTCTGAATTTTAAAATCCTGATCTTAGAAACCAAGGGAGCAGAGAACTGGGGAAGTGACAGATGGGCAGGGACATGGTCTTCAGGTAAGTGTCATTTAATCTGCCAGTCACCAAGCTCTCAGTGGGAAGATAAGAGACTGCAGCAGAGCTCCAAAGGCTAAAGATTTAGTATCAAGTAAGGAACAAAAGGCAAAGACAATAGAAAGTTCATTAGCTTTGATGATAAACAGAATGGAGACAACATTACATCTTTGGAGGCAAAAGATTAAACAACTAAGAATGTCAAGAATAATGTAAAGGGGAAACATTCATAAGATGGAGTTGTTGATAGAGAGGCTGGGGAGGCGGCTCAGTAGTTAGGAGCACTTGCTGCTCTAGCAGAGCGCCTGGTCTCAATGCTCAGCATATACAAAGTGGCTCACAACTGATTGTAACTATAGTTCCAAGGGAGGCTGAGGCCTTCGTATGACCACTGTGGGCATCAAACATGCAAGTAGTACACAGACATACATGTAGACAAAGCACCTATACACTTCTTTTCGTCCAGGCGATCTGTTTATTAGAGGAAGTGGAGTATTAAAATCATCTAATGTTAATGGGTTGATGTTAATCTTTGTCTTTAATTCCATGGTACACTTCTTAGGAAATTTAGTACACCAGAGTCGGTGCATATACGGTTAGGATAGTAATGTCTTCTTGGTTAACTGTTGATTTAATTAGAACGAATGTCCTTCTTTATCTCTTCTGATTAGCTTTAGTTTAAAGTTTATTTTGTAAGATAGCAAGACAGGAACATATGCTTGCTTCTTGGTCACTTTTGCACTTTTATCCTTCCTTTTACTCTAAGGTGGTGCCTATCTTTAATTGTAAGATGTCTTTTTTTTTTTTTTTTGTAGACAACAGATAGTTGGGCTTTGTTTCTTTGTCCATTCAGCCACCCTGTGTCTTTTGATTGGAGATTTAAGGCTGTTAATATTTAAAGTTATTATTGAAAGGTGTGGGGATTAGTCATTGTGTTGTTGATTTTGGGTGGTGGCATTTGTTCTCTGTGGGATTTTTTGTTTTAGTAATGATGGCTTCATATTTCTTTGCACAATCTCTTGGCTATTTTTATTCCACTATTTAGCCCCAAGTACTGATTTCTGTATTTTTTTTAGATGTAGTTTGTTGGATATAATTTTTTAGGTAGTTGATATCATCCTAAGTTTTTTTTTTCCACCTGTGATAGGTTATTCTGTTGTATATATTAGACTAGGTTGTCCATCATGGTATTTTAGTAATTTGAATGCTCCAGGCTCCTTTGGTGTTCGGAGTTTACATTGAGAAGTCAGCTGTTATTCTAATGGGTTTCTTTTGTATGTGACTTTTTTTTTCTCCTTGTAGCTTCCAATACTCTTTCTTTGTTTTGTATACTTTGGGTTTTAACAATGATTTCCATGATGTAGGAATGTTCTTTTCTAGTGTTTCTATTTGTATTCTTCATGCTTCTTGTATCTTTTCATTTTTCTTTAGCTCAAAGAATTTTTTTTCCTATGAACTTGTTGAAAATCTGTTACATGTCATTGATCTGGGATTCATCTCTCTCATGGAGTCTTACAATATGAAGGTTTGCTCTTTCCATGGTACCTCACATTTCCTCTATGTTCTCTCCTGTGTTTTAATTTTTTTTCTGTGATCTTTCATCTAGATACTCTCCTCTATTTTTGAGTCATGGTAGTTTATCTTCTGCTTGATTCACTGTACTTGTAAGGCTTTTCTTTAAATTTTCTAGTCGGGATAGTGGGCTTGCTTATCTATCTATCTATCTATCTATCTATCTATCTATCTATCTATCTATCTATCTATTTATTTATTTTGAGGCAGGGTTTCTCTGTGTAGCCTTGGTTATCCTGGACACACTTTATAGACCAGGCCGGCCTCAAACTCATAAAGATCAACCTGCTCTGCCTCCCTGAGTAGGATCAGGTGTGCACCATGGCACCCAGTTGATATTGGGCTTTTCAATTCAACTTTCATTTCCGCTTGCATCTTCTCCAGCATTTCTTTCTCTTTACTGAATTCCATTTTCAAATCCAGGTTATCCATCTTATGTCCATTGGCCTTATGTCTGTGTTTTTTTGATATCACTCGAGTAGAATTTCTTCTGGTTTTTTTTTCTCCTTAAATTCATTGTTTTTCCTTTAAATTATTGAATTATTTGATAAAATTTGTGGTTTTCTTTTAAATTCCTGTGTCCTGTTGTTCAGCTTAGTAATTCTCACTGGCAAACATTTCTATAGGACTGGGGCAGGAGTAAAGGGTGGGATTTGGTTTGAGATACAGCCGTAATCTTTCATGTTGTTTGCTTTTTTGTAATCAGCTCAGGTCATGTGGACTCCTGAGTTTTTTGTCTGATACAGACAGAGTAGGTTGGGGCAGATAAGGGGTCCAGATGTGGGTCTGAATGGGCCTAGAGGCTGAATAAGCCTTAGGAGGATGAAATCAGGTAAACAAAGAGACTGGACTGGTATGTCGAATGGGCATCCTGGTCCAAGCTTGAAGTTCAGGGGTTGGCTGTTGGATCAGGTGGTCTCATCTGGCTAGACCCTAGAGAAGAATGGTTGGATGTGGCTTGGGAGACACTTGTATGTTGGAAGCAGGCAGAGTGGATCCCAGAAGAAACCTCGAGATTGATGGCAGCACAAGCAGAGGCAGTCAAACTAAGCCAGGGTACTGGATATGGGACCCGGTCTAAGTCTGCAGGGTTGGGAAGAGTGATTGGAGGGGAGGATCCTACATATCTTTCTCCAGAGTCTAGCTGGGTAAAGAGGTTAGATTTAGAAAAGAAAGCATACACATAACTTTAAGAGAGACAGACAGTAAAAAGGAGAGAAAGAGAGATCTCGTTCTCAAAAGAGAGCAAGGACCAGCCTTGGTTTCTACATAATAAATTCAAAGCTAGCCCAGAGTACATGAGACTATATCAAAAGAACAATACCACAAAACCAAATAAACAAACAAAAACCCCAATTAAACTCTTGTGCTTTCTATTGCTGTCACAAAATACATGAAATCAATCAGCTTCAAAAATAAAGGGCTTATTTTGTTCCACAGTTTTTGGTGTTTTGGTCGATCATCCCAGACCCTTGGCTTTTGAGCCTGTGGAGAGCTGTGTATTATTGTGTAGGAAACAGCTCATCCTACAGTGTCTGGAAAACAAAGCCAGAAAGGACCTGAAGTCTGATCCCTGCATCAAGAGCACACCACCAGTTACCTAAGTTCCTCCTGGCAGGCTGAGCCTCTTGAAGTTTCTGCCCTTCTGCAACAGCACAATGTGCTAAGGAACACGTGAGTATTTGTGGGGCATTCCAGATATAAACTCTAGTCCATCCTTCTTTAAAACAAAAATAAGGAAAGAAACAAGGAAGGGAACAAAGGTTGATTGAAGTTTCCAAGTTCCATAGCTTCCATTTCACACTAACATCTTCCTTTTTAAAAAAGAAAAAAAGGTCGAGTTGGTGTTTATTGAATAAACATCATGAGTGTAGTATGATTAGTTAAATCAAGGGTTGGAGATTCCACCAGCACACGGTATATAAGAGATGTGGTAACCAAATGGGCAAGCCATTGTTACATTATGTGATGATACAAATACTCCATGCCACTCAAACACAAGACAAATGTCTTTTGCTATTTTTCAGTCTGGGCAAACAATAAATAACCATGTTACTGGTAGGCCCAGGAAAAGATTAAATTCAAATTTCAGGGGGAGTTTCTCCTGAAGTTTGGTTAGGTAGCATAGCCATCAGAAACACTATTCATGGGACAAATGCACTGTAGAGTAGCTTGTGTAGCAGCATTAGTTGTCTGGTGAGGTTTATTTTGCCCAATAATTTGTTCCTCCATTTTTACATGAGCCTGAGTTCAAAACACAAGTTTTCTATAGCTGTAATGGGTGCTTCTCAATGAAATTTTGCCAGTCTATGTGGGTGTTTGTATTGTGAAAAGTAAAGTCTTGCATGAATGTTAAGAATCTCCAGCAACCCCTGCTACAGCAGTCACCCTAATATCCTTTTGCCCAGGCACAGCTGATTAAAAAGTTGCCAGGATTGACCACTAACCAGGTAGACTCATGTGTGCTCTAGAAAGCCTGTAGAAGCAAAGCATTTGGAGATAAATATGGAAGGACTCAGGACTTGCTTGTTTATTTCTGTCTTATGGTGAAACAAGCACTTAGTCGTCAGGAATGTGGAAACAGATGGACAGCATTTTCAGTGTTCATGGACAAAGCCCTCACTTATGTGACAGGGAATGTGCTTTGCACTAGAAACAGGCTGTGGGTAGAGTTCTCCCAAGGCTTTGTGGGTAGAGTTCTCCCAAGGCTTTGTGGGTAGAGTTCTCCCAAGGCTTTGCTCTCCCCAAGACATCTCTCCCAGGAGGTTGCTCAAGTCCCACAAAGTCTCGTTTCCCTCTTGCTGATGAGGACACTATAGTGAGTCACCTCTCTTTATGAGTCACTTTTAAGAAGAGGAAAGCCCCAGAGAAGAAGTTATCTTTAAAACATTATAAATTAGTGGATCAAATTAGCCTGTTGGCTACAGAGACAGATTGAGAACAACTAAGGATAGAAAACAAGAGGAGCAAAAGAGTCTGTACTCTAGATGAACCATGGAAGAGCCAGCCCGGGGGGCAAGTCCCTAAGGTGGAGGATCTCTGAGTCATCAGCAGGCGTAGAAGGGCTCACAGGGATCTTAACTGCCACAGAACTCAGGTACTTGTAGACTGAACCCATTCCTAAAGAAACACTTACTAAGATCATGTGACTTGGGGCTTACCAGACTATTCCACAAACAACTTTAGTGTAATGACCACTCTGCCCCTGCCAGCACACAGACCCCACAGTGGGTAGTGGCTGGTTCTCCTTTGATCAGAGTGAGAGGAGACTCCCATCCAGGCTGCTGCAGATATAGAAGGCTACACTTATTTTCAGGGTTGTGAATAGCTAAGACTAAGAGTAAAGATTTTGATTTCTTAAATTAGTGGAGTTATTCCAGCTCAATTTTTTATTTGTTTTGTGACTGGCTGCAAGTTCACAGAAATCAGAAACTTGCAAATGTACTCCTTTATCAGGTAAAGGAACCTATCTCTCTCTTGGGGTTTTGTTTTAATTTAAAGGGGTATTAAAAAAACAGAAAATGAAACACGTGGAGTGGCTATTGCATTCTTCAAACTTTATTTCCTTGTTTAACTCTCTTCAACACCAGTTGGTTTAGTTATTCACATTTTTTAGATGAGCTAATGGTGTGGAGTCTAACTAACTTGCCCAATGGCACAGAATACAAAATATAACTATAATTATAACTATATATATATATATATAATATTCTGTCTCATACTTTAAGTTACAAAATAGATCCTTTCTATAAAGCACCCTGCCTTTGATGCTGAAAGTTAAATGTAAGTTGTAAATGGAGCTGTGTAATCCAAGAATATTCCTGGCCCCAAGTAGGGCTCTAAGTACTTCTTTGGAACAGTTCAGTTCACAGAACAAAGTTCAATAAGTTGAAATGTGGTAAACCATTCTAGAATTTCAAGTGCTACATAGCAAAATGAAGTTTTGTTTTGTAAGTTAAAACAAAGACTCAAAGGCAAAATGGGCCAAGGTCCTTTAAGTTGAATGCCATACTCTAATATGTTTCCAGTATGGATAGCCATGAACATCCAACTAGGATGTTTGAAATGATAATGACCTGGAATAGAAAACTATTCCTGTTCATATCATCATCTCTGGTGTTTAACTTAAATGTTTACTAAGCTGATAAATAGATTCCACTGAAATATAGTATCACACTTGCTAGCAATTATGTTATCATTATTTTTTCATCTATTCTGTGGAACAGAACAAACTAACAAAGTAGGTCATGAATTTCCTTAAGTTAGAGGGAAAGAAAAAAAAATAAGTAGGTTGCATCCCCTACGATTTGAAAACAGCTTTAAGTGGAATTGAAAAAAAAATGTAGATAGTTGAGAACCAATTGACTATAATTTCTTCATTTTTGTGTTTTTTCTTTTGTTTATTCATACCCAGTTTATAAGAGGTATCTTCTCATTTTTAAAAAATTGGGAGTATTGCAAATATGGGCTAAGAGCTCAGGGGCATATAGGTGTAATCTGGGCCCAGTAGTTACTGGATTGCTTGAGATGACCACGTGCCTGGGCCAGAGGACGGCGACCTTTGTCGGTGTCAAGGGAAGCTATGCCACACACCAGACCACAAGGACTAAGGACAAGGGACCTCGGGTGGCGGTAACATGCACAATGTTTGTAATTTTGTTTCAGAGTCCCTGGGGAGGGGGCACATAAGAAGGCGCATTGTAATTTTTAAACTCTAGAGAAAAGGAGCTAGGAGCATATGTATCCTTGAGTGGGATTGGGAGTGGGGGGCTTCAGAGATTGCACAAAGTCAAGGGAGCCTAAATATGTGATTCTTCCTATAAGGAAAAACAAAGAGAGATTAGTTATGAATTATTTGACATTTGACCACTTCTGTAATAGATATAAGGCTACAATATATATATTTGTGTATATATAATTATATATATATTTGTGTATATATAATTATATATATTTTTGTGTATATATAATACATATAATTATATATTGTGTATATATAATTATATGTATCATATATATTTGTGTATATATATAATTGTATATATATATGCACATAAATCAGTTTATGGATCAAACCTCACTGCGGGACTTTATAGAACCCTGAAAGAGTCTTTGATGACAGCTATGGCTTCTTCTGGTTCTCTCTTGCCATCTACGGATAGGCTTATGCGCCCTCATTCTTTAGAATTGTAAAGTGACAGAATCCAGCCAACTTCCAATGGACTTGGTAAATGCCTGACCCCAAAGAAAAAGTCAGGGCTGGAGAGATGGCTCAGAGGTTAAGAAAAAGTCAACTTTGTCCACCAGCTGTTGATGCTACTTGGGCATTGGCCATCTTTTTTCTGCATAGATGGTTTCCAGGTGCACCTCAGAGTACAGGAAAGCATGTTAGATACTTCAAAATTATGAATACACTTCAAAGAAACTGTTGTTGCCCTGTAACCGTGTTTGAGTTAGTATCTCAGGAAATTCTTTTCCATGGTTAGACATCTGATTTTGTAATAGATATCAATAGGGAAATGGGATTTGTTTTTGCAGAAATTCACTTGATAGCCAAATTTACTAGTGTGCATTTCATAAAGTGAGAAATGAATTTATGTATGTTGATATCTATCATCTCTACATGTGCCTGCCTCTCTGGGGCTTTTTTCCTGCAGCATCTGACAAGAGAAAATTGACTGAGAGGAGAACATGGTTAATTCAGCAAATACGGGGAAGCACAATGCAACTTCCTAATCCTCTCACAGAACCCTAACAGATAATGTGCCCTGTCATTCTCTCCTCACTATGTATTAAAAGGTAAAGCAAATTAATGAAGAACTATTATTCTTACGATGCTCTTCTTACCCTCATTCAATGAATTTCGAGATAAAGCTTTAGCAAGGTCATTTGATTTGATTTTCTGGTCATCTCGAGTTAGGAAGTGTACCAGGAATACTAAGACAGAATTTTCTCATGCCCCCTACCTCTGCCTCCTGTATTGCCTTTACACATGAAACTGCACTGGTGGGCTTGTTCTCTCTAACAGTATACTGACCATTCTTCTTTCTCTTTTCTGAATGCAGTCCCATTTTCCTTTCTGCCTCCTGAATTTCAGTATTTCCTTCCTCACCCACTTGAACGAAGGCCGATTCATGAGTTCCAAGTTCTCAGAGCCTTGCTTGCTTTTCGCAAATTGTCTCTAAAGTCTGTGATTGGAAATGAAGTTCTTGCCAAGCTTGCATTCAGGTTAGAGCAACCTTTAAGCCAAACCATGGACTTAAATCTACAGACTTGGTGTGTGTGGATAGGAATGAGGCAAGCTAGATGCCCAGATGGACTCTCTAAGTAGGACTGCCACCACCAAAGAGTCAGAGAGGAGACCCAGAGCACAGGAGTCTGTCCGAGCTTCAGATTATTTACTTTCCTAACTAATCAATAATTGTTATAATTAAAATTGATAGCTGCAAATAACATGACAGAAGGCTGCTGCCAGAATACTGATTGTGTCTTTGGCTTGGAAAGATAGGCAGCAGAGTGGAACACTTATTTTCCAATTTGCTTTTAGCTGTGTGCAAATTGCTTTAGCTGTATCCAGCTGATTTAGACCTTGCCTGGAGGTGCACTAGATTAATTGGGAGCCACACATTCATTGCTTACAGAATGGACTCTGTAATTGGCGAAATTTGTTAGTGCCAGTTATAAAATAACTATATAGTTCTGCTTTTAGCTGTCCTTTCATTACTCTTTCCATAAGAGAGGCCACAGGAGGCAATTAGAAAGACTCCGATGATTAAGATGGGCTTCTCCACAAGGACTCAAAGGAACGTGTCTACAGTCGATATTTTACCCAAGCAAACAGTGGTGTGAATATGGTATTGATTTTTTTCAAAAGTTGAAAAAGTGCTCGAGCACACACAGAAATTTTTTCATCTTTGCTGTGACTGGGAGTTACATAAGACAATCCACTTTGTTAGAACGGTGAGCAGGTGTTTCAAAATGATTCTTTGTTCTCTCTCAGCCTCATTGGGTTATATAGAGCAAGTAGTCTTTCTTACTTATCGCAAATGAAAACAATAAGAACAACCCTGAGGCTGCAGCTGGGTGCCCTGCAGTTTGTAGTTTTTCTTCTACTTTCTTCTTTGGGTCAGAGGAATCCTCTGTTCTGACTGTACAGCCTGCTGAGGACATCAGGTGAGGCTAAATGGATATTTAAGTTATTTTTGTCAGGAAGAGCAAAAACTAGGAGGTCAACAATAAGGCATAAGATATACATATCTTATATTTCATATCCATACACATACATGTGTGTGTATGTGTGTATATAGAGAGAAAGGCTAAGGCTCTCTCTCTGTTTTTTAAGTGAGAAAGCAAGTACCTTTTTTCATGTGAAATCAAGGGCAATATAAACGCTGGGCAAAGGGAGGGATTTTGAGGGTTAATGTGTTTGATTCGTTGGGGTCAGAGGGTCAGGGATACTTAATGGTCCCATCACAAGAAGGAAAATACAGTATTTAATTATCCTATGGGGCAGGGGCTCTCCAAGTACAATTGAAGGTCACTGCTAGACTAAGATCCTTAGCAGGGTGGGGTATTTCTAGGTATTCCTAGATGCTTGCTGGAACAGTTTCCTTATGAGGGAAGGGTCTGGCCTGTAATCTTCCTTGAGGACTATGTGAAGCCCCTAACAAGATCTGGGGGCATCCACATCAGAGAAGACTTTTAGAACCCCATTGAGAAAAGGGAGTCTATTATTACAGTCCCAGTGTAAATAAATGGCTATCCAGAGACAACCAACTTCAACCTTATCCAGAAGATCCCACATATACTATCTAATATATAATGTGTATCTACACATAACTATATATGTTATTCACATGTAACATTCACACTGTATAGTATATTCTATATAATACATGATGCATATCTGTATATAACTACATACATTATATACACATAACATGCATACTGTATTGGCATACTATATAATATATAATGTGTATGTATACATAACTATATACATTATATATACATATAACACTGTACTGTGTATACTGTAAGATATATGACATGTGTCTGTACATAACTACATACATTTCATACACGTAAACCTCCCTCTGTCTGTGTCCCCATAGTACCTTGTCTTCAAGGATGCCCTCCATGGTGTGGATGTGGTGC
The DNA here is from genome assembly GCA_028658305.1 of Pachyuromys duprasi. Taxonomy (NCBI): domain Eukaryota; kingdom Metazoa; phylum Chordata; class Mammalia; order Rodentia; family Muridae; genus Pachyuromys; species Pachyuromys duprasi. The sequence continues at coordinate 126,382,116 of CM053764.1, forward strand.
TAGCAGCTGGGATGCAGGTCATCATGGTTCCTGATGAGAATCTGAGTCGAGGACTTCCAACCCAAGGCATTAAGTCTGCTGTCCTATGAGTGACACGGGTGTCATGTGACATGCTGGTGGTGTCTCCTCCCCAGACATCTGGCTGCTTCCTTCCACCTCTCTTTTCTTATAAGGGTTTCAAAGAAGTGTCTTATAGCCTGATGGCTCACACTGGCAATCCCAGCACCTGAAAGACTGAGCAGAAGGATCACCTCCAGACAGCAGAAGAGAATTTGTCTCAAAAAACAAAACACAAAACAAAACAACAACAGCAGAAACCAAACTATTGGGGGTTGGCCTGATCGTGTGTACTTTAATATTAATTACTAACTTCCACGGTCTTGTCCCCGTTCAGAAGAGCACATTCTCCCGTATAACTGTCCTTGTTGTATAGACCTTGCTCCATCTAATTTAAAGCTGATTGGCTAATAGAAAATGCTGAAGCTTGGGATTCAGCAGAAGAAAGGGAGATGGTGTTTGGGGTTCGCAGGCTGGAGTTGAGGAACCATGAAGAAGAGAAGTCAGGATCAGAGGAGAAGGAAATGGACTGGCTCCATGGGTTAGCATGGGAAAGGAGCACACGGTGGGATCAGCATGGATGGAGGAGATGGAGAACATTCATAAGTTTTTTGGGACCATGGATGGGAGGTAGCTTGGGATTGGGGTTGGGAGGTAAAGTTACTTTAGAAGGTTAATATCTGCAATGCCCCAAGTAAAGGGTATTTTATAAAAAACAACAGGTGTCTGTGTCATTATTTGAGTGATAGCAAGTTAGATAATACCGCCATAACAATTACAGCCTCATAATAAACATTTATTAGGCCATACCCTTTACATTTACCACAACACCAAATAAACAAACAAAAAAAATTAAAAAGCAAGTATCCTATCAGAGACTTAAGCATACAGAGTAGAATATGACATCCCTCATATACTCTTGGATCTATTAGGTAGGTTCAACTACCTCTCTGAGAAGCCAGAGCTTCCTTCCCAATGTTCCAGCAAATTCCAGACTCACAGTTAGTAATTTGCATCCTCCTGTAGATGCCACTGAGGTCAGGAGTTCAGAGTGTGCTATTCTGAGTGCACTACATCTGAGCTCTATGTCCCTCCTGCAACACAGGTAGAACCTCTTCCCTATCTGACATGTACAAAGCTTGAATGACAGGAGGGAAGCCTTCATAGAAATACTGGAATAGATATTAAATGAAGAAATGGGTGCTAGGCAGAGACAAGAACAAATGACTGTCACATTAAAGCTATATAGTAAACTATTAGTAAAGCATCTTAATCTTTTATATCTGGTGGGGACTTTGAGATCCAACTAAATTTAAACAATCTTTCCACAGCATGGAAAAGACTGTCTTTCCACAGCACAGAAAAGACTGCCCACTATTTCAGAAGGGTCCACACATCCCTAGAGCTCAAACACTAATGCTAACCTGGAGATTAGAAAGTCTTTCTCGAGTGAAATATCATTCTTTGGGGTTGGGTAGATGAGTCAGAAGGCAAAGGTGCTGAGTGCAATCAAGAGGACAAGAGTTCAGAACCCAGGCACCCCAGAGCTGAGAGGGGTCTCAATAGGTAGATCTCAGAGGCTCCCTGGCCAGCCAGTCTGGCTGAAACAGCAAGCTCCAGGTTCAGTGAGAGATCCTGCCTCAAAATATGAGATGGAGAAGTAGAGGAGGACACCTGAAATTGATCTGTGGGGCATGCACACACACAAACATCCTCACACACACCCACACACTAACACACTCAATCTCACTCTAAGTGCAAATACTTTAGGTTTATTTTTAATACCCCCCCTTTTTTTCTCTAAGTAACATTTTTAATGGAGCTAAGTTGAGGTTTAGTAACTATGTTTTACTAAGACACACCAAGAGCATGGAGGAGTGTATGCTTCTCAGAAAAGCATTGTTTCTAAGGGTAAGAAATTCTCCTGACATAGTTCTTTGTCAGCACTGAGCCCCACAAGCACAAACTGTGACGATCACTGTTTTCTTCAAATGATAGATGGTCCAGAACCAACTTTCCCAAAATAGAACTAAACAGAGACCACAAGAGTGATACCCAGGCTTTATTTGGCACAAGAAAATGAGCATTCTGAGCCACAGCTTTGTGCACAGTGTAATCTAAGCACTCAGACTGAAGATACAGCCAACAGATACCAAATTTGCTTTGATCTTTCAGCTTTATATAGGAATATATGTGATCACTAAGGAAGAAAATTGATGCATAATAAAGCAACTTCTTTTACGGTTAAGATCAGAGGAAATTCTCGGACATTAAAGTGACTGCTCAAGAAAAAGTATTTCAGAACATTTACCTCGGAAATGTTCATTTGAATGTAGTTAAATTAAATTTTTTTCATGATTTGAGAAAAGTTAACTGCATGAAAAGATAAAAATACTTCTATAACTCACAGTGAGACATCCGTGGTATGGGTGCTTGTCAACAGGCCTGGTTACCTGAGATTGCGCCCCAGAACCCCATGTGGTGGAACAAGAGAACTGACTCCTGCAACTGGTCCTCTGACTTCTACAGGGCACAGGCATTCTGGGATACCTGTGTAAGTGCATACACAGACAGATAAATAAATAAATAAATAAATAAATAAATAAATAAATAAATAGATGCTGAAACTCACTTTTATAAGAGATAGAGAAAGGAAAAAAAGGGAAGGAAGGAGAGAGACGAAACAAAGCCCTGAATATTAAAAAGACAATGTCAAAGTCATATTTGCATATTATATATGTAATTTACATATAACTTCTTATACATAGAGAAATATTGTGCTGTGGATCATATTTTTTCTTTGTTTTTTTTTATTTTTTTCTGGACATGAAGAGATTTATTTGGGGGAATGGGGGGGGAAAGAGAGTTAAGGCCTGAGTTAACCATGAGGGCAGAGAGACAGAGAGAGACAGACAGAGAGATTGGGGTAGGGGTATACCACAGACACAGGGAGGGGAAGAAACCATATATTTTTCAATAAAAGAGTTGGGAGACATTTGTTCTATTCCATTCAGTTATGCATGACTTGTACAATGAATACGAGCTGTGTAATTGAAAGAAAGACAAGGAACGAGAGTAAGGATTTATGGAACAAACAAAAGGACAGTTTAGCTTAAAATATCACTTCTCTTTTTCCTTAAAATTCTACCAACCAGCCAGAACTATGAAAAAAATCATGCAACTTATATATTAGAAATTTCTAAACACCAGTATCCACCCAGAAAACTGGCCCAGCATAGAGCCAAATTGGTGCTATTCATGTGTCTGGGGAAAATACGTCTGTCCCCCACCACAGAAGGAGCTTTTTAGAAAACTAGGAAGCAATTTAAATGTTTTGGAAAATTGGAGACTGACAGAGTGGCTCTAGCCACATATGCAGTGTGTGGGGGGTGGGGGGAGAGTCCCTCTGACCATCAATGACAGATCTTCATAAAGAAGTATGGCCACCTCATGAATCACTTTCCATGAAGATTTCCAGAGACTTTGGCACATCTGATTATGTACTGTGCACTGATGAGAGCAATCTGAGAGGTCTGAATAGAAAAGTCAGTCAGGTTAAAAGCTGTAAAGCTAAAATGGAGTTACTTGGAAGCTGTGAGCCACAGAAACAACCCACTGAAGACTCCTGCTATGGTGATGACTCCGACTTTGACCAGGAGCAGCAGCAGCACCTGAGATTCTGCAAGGCCTCTGTAAGGAAGGCACACCATTCGGTCCTGTGAGCCACCGTCCAGCTACTTGAAAATGCCTCCAAGGTTGCAGTGGAAGGTCCTTTGGGTGCCTTACTAAGTCTAGAATGAATTTTTCCTTGCCTACTTCCCATTTCTAGCCAAAGGTGGTGATGAGCCCTAAGCCTAAGCCCCACCTGTCTCTTCAGCTGAATTACTGTTTATCTTAAAAATGACTGTAGGTGGAAATAATTGTGTATGCAGGAGAACAGAAATGTTTGAGTCAGACGGCTTGTGGCAGATAAACATTCTGGTCCTAATTGAACCTCTCACTTTGCCCTAATTACATAATAGTGCAATAAGCAAATATACAACAAAATAGAACATGATAAAGAATGACCTGTGAACCCAGATAACTGAGCCCAGCAAGACCTGGATGGTTTGGTCTAGCTGGAGCACACATGGCCAGTACCCAGTGATGCCCTATGCTTGTTCACGTTAACCTCTCTGTCCTGGGCTCTTATAGTCACAGTGCCTGTGTCTGCATCAGCCGTCTGCTTTATCCTAGAAGAGTTTTAGGTCTGACATGCTCACGCTGCATATTGAAAAGGTAGAAAAGGCCGGATGTGGCAGTGCAGGCCGTTAGTCCAGGTCCTGGGGAGAATGAGACAGGAGGATCTTTGAGTTCCAGATCAGCCTGGACTACTTAGGAAAAAACTATCATAAAAAACAAAAATAGTAATAAAAGAGAGGAACCACAGATGAAAGAAATTAATATTTTTGTTCTTCCTTTTTTCTCTATTTTTCAGCTTATTTACATTTGTGATACATCATCTCTAAACATTTAATGATTCCAGAAAAGACACATGTGTGTAGTCTATCTGTGACCAGTAGGAATATTTGTTTACACATTTGCGCCACACAACTGTAATAAATTGGCTTCAGGGGAAAAAAAGTAGTTTAAAAAATTGGAAATGTTTGTTATATTGGTTTTTGGAGGTCAGTCTGATGCATGTTACTAGCCCACAAGATCTGGGTACACCTATCCATGTTGTGTAAACCTACCTGATTAATTGCTAATTAAACTGCCTGTACCTGGGCAGGGCAGAATGCGGTAGACATGGCTAAAGTTCCTGGGGTTGGAGAGAATCATGAGACTCACGGGAAACAGATGGACAGGAAGAGAGGAAGAAGGAAGATGCTACAATGGGTCAGCCTGGTGAAGAAATCACATGGGGCCAGGAGGAAAAACTCGAATAATGGTGTGAAAAGGCCCAGATGAAGAATAAGAGCAAGAATTTATAAGATTATGTAAGTATTTAAAAAGTATTAAGATTAAACAAGTATTTATAGGATTATGGATGAAAGATAGGATGGTTAAGAAAGATGGCATTAGATGGGGGCTGGAAGTTAGATGACGAGGTGATTCAGACAGCATAGGTAGGACTATCTGCCCGGCCAAGGCAAATAAGGCTATCATAAAATCTAACAGGTGTCTGTGGCTTATTATTTGTGATAGCAGGTTAGATAATACCACTGTGATAATCATAGGCCAAATAATAATAAAAATATCTAGCCTAACACTCATTTTTAATTTACAACAACAATTGGTGTACTTAAATACTGCTATGTCCTTAATTCTTTCATTACGTGATATATTCCTTCATCAGCACTTTTAAAAGTTGGAGGCAAATATAGGTTGCTTTAGTGGTGTGCTTTCAGATAGATGACCTCAAATTCATATGGATATATATCAGAAAAGACTGTAAAAGAAATAGCAAGTTATATTTTTAAAATTATGTTATGATTATTAAGTGCTGAGATGCAGAAGAGCCCACTCTATGGTGAAGATGCTGGTGTCTGGCTCAGAGACGAGGAGGTAAGACTGTACAGCACAGAAGCAGCTGCAGAAGCAAAGGCCTCTGAGGCAACACAGGAGGGCCTTTGAGGGACTTACTAAGCCTAGGAGTTCACCTTGCCTACATCTCATTGGATAAAAATATACTAGAAACAAGTGGCATAGTGAAATCTAACCCAGCCAACACACATAATAGAAACATACTCTTTTGGTTGTTGTGTGTGAAGCATCAGAACTCTTACCTACATTGGAAACCTCTGTCCTAATACTCACAGGTGAGTGTGTTCCTCTCCCCTCACCATTATAGAATACTACAACCAACCAACTTTCAGAGCTGTGGAGCCCAGGTCCAAGGATACATCCACAACACAACTCCTGTACCCAAGGCTCAGGGAATATTGTGCAAGAAAGAAGATTCTGAGAGCCAGAGGAACAGGGAGTTTGCTTTGAAATTGTGTCTCTTAGGAAAATCAGAAGATACACCCACAAAATCTTAAGAGCAAATTTTTAAATTCAGAAAATATTGCCAAAGAATAGGACATTTGAAATCACAAAATTTTTGGTGAAGAAGAGGAAGAAAAAGGAGAAGAGGAGGAGGAGGACAAAGATGAGGAAGAAGAAGTAAGAAATAACTACCTCCATGAATAAAGGGTACAAAATAAAATGTTAAGGTCAAACAACCAAGACAAGATGAGAATAGCACTAATAGAACTAGATGGGAGGCAGGGGCAAAGAAAGGAGTTCCAGAAATGGAAGGAATCAATCAGAAAATAGAAATATCACATGCCTAAAAGGAAATATTGTTGAAGATAGTTGAAATTAAACTAACAAAATGAGATAGAGAGCTGAAGGTGTGGGCAGTTGTCTAATGTGCATAATACCTGAGAAACCGAATCCTAGCAATACATGCACGCACACATACACATACACACACACACGCACATGCACACACACATGCACAGAGAGAAAGAGGGAAAGAGAGAGCAGGAATGAGAACATTATAGAAAACAATCCTTCTAAAATACAAAATTAATACAATAGCTAGAAATGTGAAGAGATGCCCATTTCAACAGAATTAAAAACCTCCAAAGAAGATGCAGCAGACATGTCCTAGTTTGCTTTCTACTGCTGTGATTAACACAAAGACCAGGAGCAAATTGAAGAGGAGGGGGTTTATCTCATCTCACAGCTTAGAGTCTATGATGAAGAAAATTCAGGGCAAGAACTCAAAGTAGGAACCTGGGGGCAGAAACAGGAGCAGACCCACAAAGGAATGAGGTTTGCTGGCTTGCTCCCCACTCTCTCAAACACTTAAGGCCCACCTGCCCGAGGCGTTACAGTTCTCAGCAGGATGAGCCCTTCCACATACATCATTAATCAAGAAAACAACCAAGAGACAAGCCCACAGGTCAATCTGTTTGTTGGAGACAGTTCCTCAACTGAGGTTCTCTCTTCCCAGGTGACTTTAGTTTCTGTCAAGTGGACAAAAAAAAAAAAAAAAAAACCAACCAACACAGAATAAGTACCTCAAATGACCAGTAATAAACATTCCTGAGGTAAATGAGATGTGTCTGCATATTCAAGGGCTGAAGGAATGTGGTTTAGCCATATGGGTCTTGCCTAGCATGTGGGATGGTGAGACATTTTGGGTTACATTCTCCCTTTGCAAACACACACACACTCAGATGTATTAAGTTGCCAGGGAAAATTAAGTCAGGACAATCTACATGAAAACATACTCTAGTAACTTTATGAAGATTAAAGAATAAATAATAATCTGTATTATATGACAAAATGATCGGGTCATTTAAAATAAGATTGCTTTTAAAGTGTGGAGGATGGTTTTTATTGCACTTTAAAATGTAATTAAGTGAAAATCAAGGGCTATGATGAATTACTGAAGCAAGACCCCGTGCTCAGATGGTATGCAAAAACAAAGCACATTTCTTTTTCAGTAGAGAATTCCCGAATGCTGGGGTCACCACTGTCACAAAATGGCGGTGATCCCAAGGGAAGTTCAAAGGCCCCTTTTAAAGCCAGAAAGGAGAATTCCTATACGGAGCTATGTGACGTAGGTTGGGATTGGCTGTGGGGCCATATGACCCAAGTTAGGATTGGCTGTGGGGCTATTTGACCTAGGTTGGAATTGGCTGCTACCCATGGACAACAAATTGTCTGGGTGTTGGGAATTAAGTCCTCTCAATGAGAAAACATGAGGGCTTTGTTTGTTTCTTGATTTATTTTGTTTTGTGTATGTTTGTGAAACAAAGTCTCACTATGTAGCTCTGGCTAGCCTTGGGCTCACTATGTAGAATAGACAAGCCTCAAACTCAGAAGGACACCTGCCTTTGCCTTCTGAGTGCCTAGGCTGAAATCATGTGTGCCCCTACATCAGGATTTGGATTCTAGCACCCCTGTAAAAAACTAGGCATACCAGGCATGGCGCTGTATACCTCGGAGGCTCTTAGTTAGTTTGAGCCCATCCTATTCTACATAATAACTTTCAGGAGAGCCATGGCTACACAGAAAGACTGTCTCAATGAAACCAAACAGAAAAGCTAGGTGTGACCACATGTATTTGTGATGCCAGATCTAGCACGTACAAGGAGGACAGTGACAGAAGAATCACTGGAGTTTGCTAGCCTACCAGTTGCAGATTCAGTGGAAGACCCTGTCTTACAGCAAAAAGGCTTTGACAGATGGAAGAACACACCCGATGGCCTCTTCCCTCCTAAGTGGGCCCATAGAAATGGACACATGCAATACATACAAGCACACACAGTATGTATAAAACTTACATAATACAGTAAAATTAAACAAAATTTGTAGTAAGAAGATAGAAAATAGAAGACTATAAAAGCATGTTCTTTACACCAATAAAGCAAATGGGTCATAAAAGTGTAATTGGTACTATAAATGTGACAAGGAAAAGATGACATTAAACTTGGAGGAAGGAACAGTCACAGGGGAAGGAAGATCGTATAAAGTAATTTATCACTGATAATAGCATGGGACAGAGAAGACCAGCAGGCTTTCTCTGTAGTGACCTTTGTATGAAATAGACTTTGTTTGAGTAATCATCTCCGTTTTTCTTTTGTAGTGCTGGGTGTTGAACCAGGGCTCAGTGCACTCAAAGTATTCACTCTCCTTTTGAAGTAGAGTACCTTTAACACATGTGAAAGAATCATGTAAAATGTCTACATCAAAATACAAAATATTTGCAACTATCAGAGGAATCATGTTTATGAAAACAAATAAAAATAGATGCACAACAAAGTGATAGAACAGAAATAATCCGTCTTTTAGAGCCATAAATAAAAATGGGCTAAATTTTCTTCAGAGAAATCAAATTTTAGATCGGGTTTCTAAGAAGTTTATCTCACTAGCCTGTATAAAAGCAACATTTGGACAATGATGGGCAAATATACTCCAGGCCAACATAAAACGTCAAAAACACAACCTAGCTTCCATTATCATAGAAAAATGGATAAGCGTCTGAGACAGGAAAAAAAGGTGCATTGCTTTTCTGAAAGAGCTTGCTTACGAGTGCTTCTGGGTCATGTTTTAGTCCATAAGCTTGGGGAGGCAAAGTAGGAAGAAGAAAGAAGCCTGTGTGCCACTGTGGACACTACAAACTCCCTCCTCCGTGTATTTTTAAACACTTGAGCCCTGTGTGTTTCTGCCTCCAAGAGCTCCTGAGATTTGTACACCGTAGCCCATGAGGTAGGATATGAGGACATTGGGTTCTTGTCCTGAATGTAACTGAGGCTCTCTTTCCATCATTTCAAAGTGAAATCTACCATATATTAAAAGATTTTAACATAGATGTCTTCACAATAGACTGTTTGTTTCTTTTAACAGACTTATTTCACTTTATTTTTCTTGTATAAAAGCCCTTATGTGGGAGCCATAGCTCTAGCCTCTGTCCTTTGAACAGAGATTCTGGTGTGGGTTTTCACAATTCAATAAGTGAACACAGTCTCTTTCCAGAGGTTGCGGGTCAGGTAGCTGTAGATCTTGGAGATGGCCTTGGCAAAGTTGCCCAGGGTGGCAGTGCCAGCCCTGGCTGATGTATATCAATAATCAGTAGTTTCTTAGGCACAGGAGCAGAGACGATGCCAAGGCCTCTGGGAGCAGGGATGAGATGCACCAACACAGAAAGAACAGTGTGGGGTTTGCCAGTCTTGTACCCTCAGTAGGCTCTCAACACAGGAAGGATGGTCCCTCACATAGTTATCTCTTTGGAGCACTTAACACCAAAACCAACTTGACTGTTGTAATCTCCAATAGCATCAAAAGCCTTGAACCTGGTCTGCTGGCCAGCCCATGTCTGCTTCTGTACTGGCATAATCTTTAGAACATCATCTCGCACCCATGAAGAAGTCAATAATCTTGGATTCCTTAATGGGGAAGGAGAACAGATAGATCTCCTCCAACGCTGACTTCATCTTCATGTCCTTTGCCAGGTAGCCCAGCTTGGTGACTGGAATCTACTACTTGTCTTCAGCTTTACCTCCACAACTGTGGCCCTCAGACCACTGAAGAATGCTCTGCTTTCCCTCCCCCTCATCCTTCTGACCCACTGTACCTGTGTCATCCTCTGTTTGGTGTTTTCCCTAATAAAAAGTAATAGCTTGTTTGTTTTGTTGTTGTTTTCTGTTTGTTTGTTTGTTTGTTTGTTTGTTTGTTTTATTGTAGGATATGGAGTTTTATTGTGGGATATGGAGTACCCATTTCATTCTTTCTAATACAGGATATTAGAAAGAATGTGCCCATGGCTATGCCACACTGAAGAAAATTTGAATAGCTTTCCACTGTTTTAAAATAAATATTTCTGTACAATGTCTTTATGCAATGATTATAGTAGTCCAAAAAGGAAATTACTCTGTATAGTTAAATATTTTCTAGAGATTTATTTTGTTTTTAATTATGTGTATACATGTTTGTCTGTATGTGGGTATGTGCATGTGAGTTCAGGTGCCCCAAGAAGCCAGAAGAGGGCATTGGAGCCTCTGGAGCTGGAGTTACAGGAAGTTGTGAGCCATCTGATATGGTTGCTGGGAACTGAACTCAATCTTCTCCAAGAGCAGTGCGTGTCTGGACAAATAAGCCATCTTCCTAGGCAGAACACTTATTTTTTTTACACACAGTACAAAATGTGTCTCTAAAGTATTACTCACTGTGTAAGAAACTTCACCCACATGGTTACCAACACAGCCTTTGCCATATTGCTCTATAAGAAATAACCTGTTGTTCTTTTTGTCTATTCTCTGACCACCAAAGTCTTTAATATTTTCTTTACTTACTGTAGTTCCTTTTCTATTTGCTAATTTTCATACCTGTAGACTGTGAGATATATCGTTTAGTAGTGTTTTGTTGTTGTTAAGACAGTATCACTATGTCGCCTTGGCTGTCCTTGAACTTTTTATGCAGGCCAAGTTGGTCTGGAACACACAGCATTCCATCTACCTCTACCTCCAGAGTGCTGGGATTAAAGCCATGATCCACCACTCCCAGCTAGTTTAAAATTTTTTTACAAATAACTTGAGTATAAAATTTGGTCATAGCCAGGCATGATGGCATGTGCCTTTAATTTCAGAACTCAGAAGGCAGAGGCAGGTGGGTCTATGAATTGAGTTCCAGGCCAGCCTGGTCTACAAAGTAAGTTCTGGAACAGCCAATGGCTATACAGAGAAACTCTCTCCTGGGAAGGGGGTCGAAGGAAAGGAAAGAGTGATTCTTTGCCTAAGAAACACTTCATAAATCTTTTCTTCAGTTTTTTGTTTGCTCTTTGACTTTATTTATGACATTATTTCCCTAATGCAACTTAAATGTCTTTTTAAAACGTGATTAAATAGTCCATTTTTAATGGCTTCTGAATCTCATGCCTTGCTCAGAATACCACTCCAATGGGAATATAAACAAACACACCCATGTTTGCTTCTATTACTTTAAAATGCACTAAAAGCGTGGGTCCACCTGGAATTCATTTCACTATAGAAAATAAAATGGGATTCAAGACTAGCTTACTTTGGTATAGCTCTCCAGTGTGTGAAGACATACTTAAAGGAATGACATACCAAATTTGTTGGTCTGACATTGTTTTTAATGATTAAAAACATTTTGTTTATTATTTGTGTATATGTGTTATAGTGTGTGTATTAGAGTATGTATGCCATGTCATACATGTGGAATTCAGTGGACAATTTGGGGAGTGCATTCATGTTCCTTCCACCATGTGGTTCTCAGGGATCAAAGTCAGCAAGCTGGAAACACACTAAGTCATCTTAGTGGCCCCCAAAATCATTTTGAAATAACTTTTTTATAAGCATGCAAACAAGCTTTCGTAGTTGCCCTGCTTTCTAAATGAAACTGCAATGCTTTTAGAAAGCAGAAAATACTTCAGCATCCTGCCCTAACTCATGGAAATGGTGGGAATAGTCCAGTTAAAAATACTTGTTTGCATGTCATTCAAAATCTACTCAAATGGGCCCAAAGTCATTTACAGGAAATAACTAAATTGCGGTACCTCATAGGGACAGGTCAACCTAATTGGAAAGATTGGTAAGTTAATAAAAGCAACATTTTCTCTTGCTCTTAAAGCTATTAATTTATCTCCTACTTTTCCAACTTCCCCATTAAAATGTCTTAGCTGGCTATCTCTGTTTCTGAGTTTGATGGCTATCTTTGTCCACAGGGTGCCTAGCGCTGGCCTTCCTATCCTGGGAAGGCTGCCTTCTCATATTTTTTTTTTCTTTTACCAGCATGTAAAAATTGCAATGACTGATAGGAAGAGAAGTAAAATAATATCCATTAACCACACTGCCCTGAACCCCAGGCCAAGCCATATTCTAATCTTTCACTTAATGCCACTCTACAAAGCCCCAACTTTTCAGGCCTGGGTCCTACATCCTGCCCTTCCTAAACTCATGGATGTGGAGAAGACTCATCCATACAGACAGCAGATATGACATTTGGAGCAAATATGAAGTCCTTACAAGAAAATACAAGACCCTAGCTAATATGTCACTTTCTGACCCACCTGTCCATCCAATTCTTAGACATCACACAATGGATATTTCTTAATAGACAATATTCAATTCTTTTGTGAAAGGAAACAAAATAAATGAGATTGATGGATGTCCATTTAAATGTGTTAAGCAGAAATAATTAAATTATTCACCTGAGAAATATATCAGAGGAACAAAGTAAGTAGAGCATAGGTGTATGAGCCTAGACAGAAAGGAATAGAAAAAAAAAGGATAGTCAACACTAAATATTCATGATACACTAAATATACATGAGATGCATGAAGAACTGAATATTCATTATATCCTAAATATGCATGAGGGCATAACATACTCAATATCTATAAGGTTTTATTTTAACCACTCACTGGTGACCGCTGTGCACACACCACTGCCTCCTACCCTGAAGATGTAAATAAACCCAACCTGCTCATCAGACCAACACTACAGCCTTTGACCAGCAGTTCAGTAGAGCAAGAGAGTGCTGACTGAAGGCTCCTTAGCGTTCCTCACCCTCCACTCTGGCTCTGGTAACTACACTGTCAGTAAGAATGACTGTGTGGCACAGAGGTGCACTGGGTATTACCCTTGTGTACTTCAGAACTTGTGAAGTGTGTTAATCTGCTCCATTTCCCTGCAGAATATGTTGACTGAAATCACTTCAGTAAACTGTGTAACCCCTGCATTTGATCTATGAGTTCTCTGACTATGGGATGTCTTGCCTGGCTGTATGGTTGAAAGGCACCGGCAAGTCAGCAATGTGTCACAAAGTACCTCATCCATTTCTGTCTTCTACCTGGAGCCCAGCCATGCTGGTCTCCTTGCGTTCTTTGAAACACTTCAAACTCACTCTTCCCTCAGGATTTCTGTAGTTACTTTTCCTCCACTGAAGATATTTTCTCCCAGCATCCACATGAATTTTCTCTTCATTTCCTTCTAGCATCTCCTTCATAAAATGATATGAAGTTGTAAAGATTGTGTAATTTTTATGTGCATACATGTGTACATCTGTGTGAATTTACGTACCCCACATGCATGCAGAAGCCCACACAGGCCAGAAGAGATCATTGTGTCCCAGAAATAAAGTCACAAGCAGATGTGGCCTGCCATGTAGAGGGCTGGGAAATAAGCTTGTGTCCTCTGCAAAAGCAATCCGCACTCTTCATGGATGAATCTTTTGTCTCTCCAGCTCCTAAATTTCATCACTTTATAACAATTCTTTTGTAGCCCATTACCCAGTAGATACCATAAAATTCAGTTTTCACACTTCTCTGTTGCTAAGCCAGACCCAACAGGCTAAGTTCTATAAGACTGCTCCACTTGCAAAATCCAACCACAAGTGAGATCATCAATTATTTCTACATACACCCTGACACTTGCAAATCTGAGGTTTCCATGCCCCTTCACTCTCATGCTTGCCTCTCGTTTAATAATTTGCTAAAATGACTCACGGAGTCCATGCCAGTGATATTTATAACTATGAGCTTATCATAAATGATATACCCCAGGAACATAGGAAGAGATATTTAGGCAGTCTGGGCACTGGGGAGCAGGGGACAGAGCTTCCTGGCCAACGGTATCAAACCAACCTTGAAGTTCTTTGACCTTTGTCATTGAAATTTTTAGTGGAACCTTATTCATTATGCAGGACTGATTAAATCACTGGCCACTGGCTAGCCTTCCTCCCTAATTTACTACCCCACCGACCATGTGACTGATTTCTCTGTTGACCAGTCTCCAATCTGAGACTCAACTCTTTGCCATGCATCTAAGCATGAAAAATTGAGTCAAGAGTTTGAGAAAGGCATAGTCTCAAAACAGGAGTGTGCCATGAGATGATGTTTCCGTCTTCACTCATCCAACTGTATTTACAGAGCAAGTGCCCAACACAGAAAGAGCAATGTTCTAGGTCCTAGAGATAAGAACAGTAAAGTGATTAAGTCCATGCCTCTTCTGAGTAGCATCCACATTGGGGGAGGAGGGCAACAGCAACAGCAAAAACAACTCTATAAGCAAATATAGACTATATCAGACCATGGGAAATGAGAAATCAGTAAATAGGGCAAAGAGGACTAGAATTTCTGAAAGAGAACAGGGAAATTTCCATCTTGGATTTGTAACTTACTACTAGTTGTTTTTCCCCTCTAAAGCCACTCCCTTTCTGTCACGGGGCTGCTAAAACCCTTGGAATGCCCTAGATCACAGGCATGCTGACTGTCCTCAGCTAGATAATGCTGCCAGCACTTGCCACATCTATGCCAGCCACACTTGGTTATTCCAATGACAGAAACCCATTACACCTGGCATGGGAATTTGGAGTGCGGGAAGCTGGGCCAGTTAGATGATGGTGGAAGTGAGCCAGAGTGAGCTCCAGAGCTACACCAAGGCTCTTCCAGTTACAGAAACAGGGAAGCTGAAGCCTGCAGGAGAAGCAGTGGAGAACAAGGTCTCTAGAGAAGCAGAGGTGCGTGATGCTGTGACGTAACAAGAATTGAAGTTTGTAAGATACCATTTCCTGATACCTGATTTGTAAAGTGAACCGCTTTCAGTAGGCTTCTGCTTCTGGCTACTGAAGGACTTCAGTGCTATAGGGCTAATCCAAAGAAGCCCGAACTAGGAGGCAACGCAGCAGCCTGCTGCTGCTTCTCATTCTTCTCATCCTTCGCAGTAAGCAGATCTGTCCTATCCTTCTGGACTACCACGCCCAGCAGATTCCAGCAGGCTTTGGTCCTGCCCGCTTTGAACTTGAATTCACTTTCTACGCTTCATCACTTGAGAACCCCTCTGCCCTTGGGATAAATCTATTCTGTTTCGATTATTATAGCTCTGCTACTTACACCTACAGAGGCTTGACTAAGGCACAGTGGTGCTGGGGAGACAAAAGGTGCACAAGGAGCCTTGCCAAGCACGCAGAAACAACAACAGAGCCCATGCAATGGTTTTCATTGAGATTGGATACTTTGCTTTCGGGAGGAATGCCACACTCACATTTACTACCAATTCATCCATATCCAGCTTTGCACGATACAAAGCACATTCTTCTAGTTGATCTTGGAATGTAGCTTCACATTTTCCAAAACACCCCAGTCACCCAAGTCAGAGGACATTCCTGAGCCCATAGGTTGCCCTTCCTGACTCCATAGATTGCCATTGTATTGCTGCAGTGGGAAGTCTGGGGCCCTCTGTGTTTCCAGAGGAGGTGTGTCTGCGTGGCACTTATTTGCCTCTGAGCCTACACCTCATTCAGAAGGGAACAACCACCGAGGTTTAAGAATTGGCAGCCATGTCTTTCCACCCACAGGCACAGCTGCCACTCCCCAGAGGCAAGGAACAACTGAGCTATGAAGGAGGTCAACTCAGAGGCCTGGTGATATTCTGTCTCAGCCTGACCAAAACACAAGACAATCTATCACAAAGATGTTGCCAAAATCCGTCTTTTATTTATGTCTTTTCTCTGTCTCTCCATCCCTTCCCAGGGTCTCTGGTCACCCATGCTGGCCTTGAACTCAGTATATATCTGAGGATGACTTTGATCCTCCTGCATCTTCATGTTCAGGGCTATCACTCAGGCAAGCACCACCACACTCATTTGATATGGTGCTAGGGACTAAACTAGGGCCCTCTGCATGCTAGGCAAGCCCTCTACCAACTAGGCTCTATCTCTTGTCCCTTCTTGGACATGTGTATGTTTTATCACTACAGGGATTGTACAAGTGTGAGAACAACAGATATCCAGGCATCCGGGAGTTTCTGAGGGGTCACATTAAGTTTCCACCAGAGCTTCGAAGTGACACTTCTCTGTACAGTAGGTCTTCAAAGATTTGGCTTTGCCTGACTCTTCACACCTATCCAGTAAGTCAGACCCAATGGAGAGGCCTGTCCATTGCTGTTGATGTCAAGATGATGAAGTCTAGACTTTCTGTCTCTAGGAATCTTTGGACCTTAGGGAACAAGTTCTAGATAGATTGCCTCACATCATCTGTTTCCAAATTTCTGTTGTGTTGGTTAGGTTTTTGTTAACTTGACATAAGTTAGAATAATTTAAGGAGGAAACTCAATTAAGAAAATGCCTGCATCTGACTGGGCTGTAGGAAAGCCTGTGGGATATTTTCTTGATTGCTGGTGGATGTGGCAGGGCCCAGCGAACTGTGGGTGGTGCCATCCCAGGGCCCATGGAGTCCTAGGATGTATTAGCAAACTGAGTGAGTTTGCTTCAATTTTTGTCTCCATATTTTTTGTTTTAAAAGATTTTATGATTTATACAACATTCTGCCTGCACACTAGACCTTATTGTAGATGGTTATGAGCCACCATGTGGTTGCTGGGAATTGAACTCAGGACCTTTGGAAGAATGGTGAGTTTTCTTAACCTCTGGGACATCTCTCCAGCCCTGTCTTGGTGTTCTTACCTTTGGTTTTTGCCTTGGCTTCCCTCAATAGACTATGATATATATGCAAAATAAACCCTTTCCTCCCCCAAATTGCTTTTGATCAGGGTCTTCATCACATATAGAAAGCAAGCTAGGACATCCTTCTTATAAAATCCTTTTCTCCCAAGCAAGGTGGGGCCATGGCTTACCCCTCCAGGTCAAGGGACCCCAACAGGTGGCCACTTAGTCCTCCTTCCTCCCTCTTGTAAAAGTGCTAGTCTCTGTGCAAGAAATCTAGACAGGACTAGGGAAGGGCAGGACGGTGTGGCTATTCCTTAGTCATCTTCTCCAACCAAAAGGCTCCACTGTTCTCCACAAGTGGAAACAGTGTGAAGTCAGAGAGGACACACCCCTTTGGCAACTAGACATTCTTAGGACTTCCTCGCCACAGATCTTCCAGTAATAGCACATTGCTTTCTGAGATCTTTTTTGACCTAAAGTCTTCAGTAGCTCCAAGCCCAGGATCTGATACAGTGTGATTCTCTCCCTGCTAGTGATGAATCCATCCTTGTTCTTCCCATTTTTGGTCTATAAGGCTTCACCACATGCCTGCCTAAAACCCACAACTCCTCCCCTTCTATCTTTGTTTTCCTAAGTTCCGTTTTAGTCTGTAGAGTTAAGACTGCTTGATTTGGGTAGAAGAGATGTCCCTCTTCTTTCCTATAAACTGAGTTCTGGGGCATCTCTGTTTGTAGGAGGTGGGGCTGTGTATGGAATGTGTGTGTGATAGAGAGAGAAAAAGAGAGAAAGAGAAAGGGAGAAAAACTAGGATCTCTGTTTGTCATGAAATAAGAAAACCAAATGTGACAGGTTTGTGAATTACCCCATTCACTTTTATTTGGCAGCTCAGTGCCTGTATCTGAGAGAAAATCAACTAAAACCGAAACTCTCTTTGAGTCCTATTTGAGTGCCAGCCACTGCCTGCCACCTGTCTCCTCCTCCCCCAACACACACACACACACACACACATTTACACCTGTAGACCGCAAAGACTGCAGGAGAATCAGTTAATCCCTTTGGTCTCCAAGCAAAATGTAGGTAAAGCAACACACACTGGCTACTCTCTTCACCCATCCTAAAGTAGCCTTAATTATGGACCATAGTCCAAACCTTCTCTAAGTGTTCAGGGCAGAGACACATCCTGCTTAGCCTGAGGAGGGCTTAGCATATTCTCATCAGTGATGGTTTAGGGATGAGTGTGTGACCTCACTGGAATCAAGCAGCCATCAGGAAGGGTTTCTTCTTTCTTCCTCAGAGACGGAAAGGAAGGCAGAGCGCTCTTCCTGGATGCTGAAGCCTCCGGGTGTGTGCGTCGCAACTGCCTTAAGCATAGACCAAGTAGTGTGTTTCAGAGGAGTGGAGCCAGCCGCAGGAAGAGCATGTCGATGCTCCCGAGCTTCTGACTTCACGCTTGGGGAAAGAAGAGCTCTTTTTGTAGGAGGCAGGTTGAGTTATGATTGGTTACACACAGCAGAAAGCCTCTGACCCAAGCTCCATCTCCACAACGACCATGCTGAAAGCCATTCCTGTCATGCTGGTGACTCTAGTCACCCTCTCTGGGGAGAACTGTGGGGGAAGGGACCACATTCTGTTTCTTACTTACAGTCTATAGTGATTGAATGGGGAAAGGACGACTCTAGCCCTCAACACAATTTTTTAGGAAAAACTTTTTTGTAAATTTGTGGGCCCCTAATTTTTCATTTGAAACAAATACATTTCATTGATCAACAAAGGAGTTAGATAATTCAGTTTTTAAAGTTCTGATCAAACAAGAGGACCGGAATTTAGATATCCAGGGCCCACAGAAATGCAAGGAATGGGGACCTCCCTACAAATCTAGCCTTTGGAGGCAGAGACAGGGGTGGGGTAGAGGTGGAAGGCTGGTGGGGGGCAGGTTGTTCCAGAGCAAACCAATCAGTCAGACAGCTAATCTGTGAGCTCTGAGGTTGATTGTAAGATTGTAAGGTTGTGAGTGAGGAAAGTGATGATGGAAGATCCAGTGTCAGGCCTCAGATGTGTGTACACATAAATGGTCACACACATGCAGACATGCATATGCCATAGAGAGAGAAAGAGGAGAGGGAGAGGGAAAGGGAGGCTGGGGAGGGAGAGGGGGCGTCAAGGAGAAATGTCAGATTTCTCTTTCTGAGGCTTTTGTCATAATAAAGTATAAAAGCTATTCCAACTCAAGGTTAGGAAATTCCAGTTTAAACATTTACATTGTACCAATCAGTGTTCCACATTGCTTACTTCTCTTGGCGCACACAGCCTGTGCTGGAGGAGGATCTGGTTACAGGAAATACGTTTAAAGTTGTGGTTTAAACATCCCCCTCTTCTAATTTACTCACAAGTCCTCCGGGACCAGAAGAATGACATTGTTTGGAAATAATTAAGTACAAAGTTGAAACTCTTTGTCAGTACATAGCAATGACCTGTGTTAGACCGTATGACAGTCTACAAAAATGTAACCTTTCAGCTTTCTCTCTCGGCCTCGAAGCCCTAAGCCCAACTTTGTTATTTTAGGCTTTTAGTCATCAGATGCACATCACAGAGTACCCAGACATTATGAAAATGAGGACAGAGCCAAATCTCCCGGAAACCACTGCAGCAATGCCCTGAAACCCACCCTTACCTCAAGCTACTGAGGAGTCCTGGGCGTGAGTATGGAGTTTAACAGGTATTGAGGCTTGGCCGTGACATAGACCTTGTCTCATTAAAAACTGGAGAAATAGACTGACCTTCCTTCATCTGCCTCTCTGTAAGAAAAGCATTATGGCCCCAATTCCCTAAGGAGTTTATGACATGTTTTCTGAAGCAGCGGAGTGCAGACATTATGAACTCTGTCTATTACATAGCAAGGACTTTGGCAAATTACTTTTGTGTTGTGTTTGGATGCATCCTAAAATGTAATTCTCAACGGAGTAGGAATGAGAGGTGGCTCTTAAGTGGGTTGTATTTTAGAGGTGGGTTAATGGCCATGGGTGTGGGTTTCTTCTGGAACGGATTCATGAAACAAGGATGAGTCTGGTCCTTTTCCCATCTCACTCTCAGGATATTTTTCACCATGTAACAATGTAGCAAGAAGGTCCTCAAAAGATGCACTTCAGCTATAGAGGACTTCCCAGACACAATATATATGGGCCAAAAAAAAAAAAAAAAAGAAAATCTTATTTAGAAACCATGCCAGCTTGTGGTATTAGATCAACAACATAAAACAGACTATGGCACTTTGGGGTTTTACTTGACTCTAAAATGAAAACATTTCATAATCTAAAATGCTTATGAGGCTGTAAACCTCATTTAAAGAGCAGTTATATCTGAAATGCTTAGAACAGCACCCAGTGAATAGTAAACACTATATGTATTATCATGTTACCTGCCAGTTATAGCATTCTATAAGCCATAGCGGTATTACCACATTCTTAACTAGGCAAAAGGAAAATTCTTCTGGGCTTGTGGAAGACACAATAGCAGCCCAACAAGGCTGTCTGAGCCCTGGAATCCATGGGCGTGTTAGGTAACATGGTAAGTGGGGATTGAGATTATAGATAAGAGCCAGCAAGATGATTCAGCAAGGAAGTGCACCTGTTGCCAAGCCTGACAACCTGTGGTTGATCCCCCAGACCCATGGTGAGAAAACTGACTCCCCACATTTGTCTTTTGACTTCCACGCTTGCACTGTGACATGATCCTGATTCCTTCACTGTTCTGACTAAAAGAATAATTACCCAGCAGTGTCAAAAAGCAGGGGGTAGGTAGGTGGAGGGGGGCAGGGGTGTCCTTGAAAGCTATAGGGTAGCGAGGCAATCTATTCTTCCAGAACAAAGTCTTGCAAAGGTGGCAAGCAGACTCCACACTGAACATCAAGTTCAGACAATTCTCAGTGACAGGGCTGCACTGAGGTCTCCCTCACACTCACCTGGACAGAAAGTGCTGCTGGAATTTTCTGTGTCTCCTACAAACTCAAGTTTGTAGGTTTAAGGAGTCTGCACCACCTTACAACATGCCATTCCAGGTGAAAAGGCCTGGCTACAGGTCGTCAAGCCTCAGCCTACAGTCAGAGCAGACCCTATACCAGGGCCCAGAACCTGCAGAGGCATGCCTCATGCAAATCATCACCTGAAGACCTTACTTCCCCGTATCCCAGTTGGTGTCCAAGGGGGAAAAACAACTCATCAAAGCATGTGTCTGAAAGTCTCTCAAAGCTTATCTTTGTAGATGAAATGAGTTTCTCCATGGGAAGGAAATTCAAGTTCAATTCCAGTAAATCACTTAAGAATCACCCATTTTCCCAATTTATCAACCTTCTTGTTATGAGATAATATGCTGGTGGACCAATACAAAGTAATATTGCAAATAGATGTTTTTTTTCTTTTTAAACTGAATTCAGCATTGGACATATTTTTAAAATTGCATTGATTTTTAACTTGTAAAAAACAGTATTGTGTAGAAGTTTAGACCAGGGCAAGTCTATGGTGGTGAAACAACTTTAATCCCAGCACGCAAGAGGCAGAGGCAGGCGAATATCTGTGAGCTCCAGGCCAGGCTGGGCTACAGAGCTAGTTACAGAATAGCCAGGGCTACACAGAGAAACCCTGTCTTGAAGAACAAAAAACAAAACAAGTTTAGACTAGGGTCTTCAGGAAGGCTCAGAGAGTAAAGATATTTACCACCAAGCCAGAGGACCTGTGTTCAACTCCTGAAACCCACATGGTGAAGGAAAGAACCAACTCTCATACAACTTGATCTCTGGCTCTACATATGTGCTGTGGGATGTGTGTGTATGGATGTGTGTGTCACTGCAAATGACAGTGAAAAAGACAGAAAGAAATGAAGGAACAGAGTAAAAAAGAAATCTGACAGTACAGTCTGGGCCATAGAGTAAACTCCTCTCAAACAAACAAGCCGGAGATTTAGTTCTTTAATATCCATTAGTGAAATGATAACCTTCATGATGTTTCAGTGACAATACCTGTTTTTTTTTATTTCTGTGTGTTCATGTATGTTCATACATGCATGTGTGTGACTATGGGTGTCCATGTGCCACAGCGGTGTTGAGTTTGGAGAACTCAACCTATTGGTCCTTGCCTTTGACTTGGAGAGGTGTCTTTCTTGTCTGACGCTGTGTATATCAAGCTGGCTGACCTGTGAGCTTTTGGGGGTTCTCCTCTGTTCCTGACCCTGCAGCAAGAGTTCTAGGACCACAATATGTGCCACTGAGCATCCAGCTTTACTTGAGTTCTGGGGCTGCAAACCCAGGTTCTCACGGCGCCATCTCCACCATGTCGTGTTTTGGTTTGCTTTTTTCTGAGACAGGATTTCACAGTGTAGCTCTAGCTGTCCTCTAACTCAGAGATCAGCCTTCCTGAGTGCTGGGGTCAAGGTCCTCTAACTCAGAGATCAGCCTTCCTGAGTGCTGGGGTCAAAGGTGCTGCTGCCGCTGCCCAGCCCATTTCCTATTTCTAAAATTAGGAAGAGCAAGAGAACTCTGGATCCTTCTGTGCTGAGTTCTAAATTCCCTGCACTGGTTGGTGATGATAGCTTCCGTGAGAGGTTGCTTCTGACCTCAACCCAGGCAGTGTTGGGCAGCCCAGAGCACACAGGGCAGTTTCCCAAAACATCCACAGTGCTGATGCTGAGACCGTTCCCTGATTTACTTAGGATTTGTTTACAGAACTAAAAGAGAATCCACGGCTCGGGCCTGGCTCCTGGTCAGCTTTCAGGGCTTTACTTTGTTTTCTCTCCCCGAAGTTAACTGAAAGAAAACAGCATTTATGACTCAGAGGGCTGTAGGAAGAGTGAATAAAATGACTGTGGTTAGCGACACAAACAATCATAAATGGCTTTGCCTGTCTTGTTTCTTTTTCAGAGTCAGAGAGGGACTGGACTGACCAGTAATTATCATTAAACGGCTGTTTCTTCACTGTCTCAATCAGCTCTATTCATTCAGGTCATTCACAGAGCCTCCGGCAGCAACCACGTTAAGTCAGGGTCAGAGCCAGTGTGAATGGAAAAGGCCAGCCTTTTCACTCTGCATGTGTTAATGACCTGGGCTGAACATCAATGGCAAGTTTCCATGAAAAAGCCATCTGAGAATCTAAGCCAGAAATAAATGGTTCTATATAGAGCCTATTGCCTTGTTTTGAATATTCAGCATTCAATGGGACCGCAGCTGTAAACAGCTCTTCATTCGAATTTCTCCATGAAGTTAATTTGCACTCTGCCAGCCCTGCACGCTTTTTGCATATGTTCAGGACAAGCTGATATGAGCAGGACTGAAATGAATAATGTTTAGCAAAATCAATAAACCCTATTATTAGTCACTAAGGGGACTGATTTTATGTCTATAAAAGTAAAACAATTAGAAGCGTATTAATGGCAGATTCATCATAGTAATATAATGGAGCCAAGTATGCTTGTCTTTGGGGAATCTTTAATTTACCATTCGGTGCTGAATATAGAACTCAGCCAGAGAAACGGCACACACATCTACGAGCTCTGGCCTTTGGCAATTCATGGCCTGGGTAAAGACAGCAATGGTAACCTTAAGGGGATAAACAAAATTTCATTTTGTGATCACTGTAAAGCAGTCATGAATAACATTCCAGTTAAAAGAAAAAGAAAAAGATGAAAAGAAAGCCCAGGGTGGAAGAAGGCTCTTCAAATGGTCTGTGCTTTAGGTCATGCACCTCTCTGTATTTATCAGCATGCCCATTCGCTGCAAAAGTAGAGTCAAGTGTAGTCTGACGCACCGATTTATAATCAATATAGCCACCTAAGGAGGGATCAGCAGCCTGATGTGTGATAAACGTACATGCAGGATTTTACCACTGAAAGAGAAGACTGGCTTAATGGGCATCACTTGAAAAATGTGCCTAATTGCAAAACGGAAAATCTTTAGGAATCCACAACCGCCCAGCCCTCAACAGGCACATGCTGCATTAGCTGGAGAAGGTGGAAGCTGACTTGCATTCCACTCTAGGGTTTTGGCAGTTCCGGAGTTGGTCAGTAACTGGCGTTGAAGGAAATCCACCAACAGACAGACTAGAAAGCACTGTTTGGGCAGAGGAAACGCATGAGCTTTTAGCTAGAGAAGATGGCAACAAGCTTTTAAGAGATGAAAAAAAATATAAAAAACTGAGGAGCTTGAAAACATGACAAAACCTATGTGAATGAAAGTCAAAGGAAAAAAAAATCTAAAAATTAAGTAAAGTATCTCTTTCTCCTGAGCATGGACTAGACTCAAGAGTGAATCCAACATCATATGGCTTTGACAAAGCAGGGAGTGCATCACTCTGCGGTGCTAAAAACAAAACAAAACAAAACTGTTTGTGACGCAACAGGCAAGCTAAACAAATACACCTAAACAATTTCTGCCCACTCAAACACTTCTTAGAACTGGCCCCAGGGTTTGGAGGAAGGTCCTAGAGACTAGTGACTGGAATGAGACTGTGAAGCCAAGCAAGCTCAGGGCTACAGCATGTGGCTGCTCAGTAACTCTGGTGTGCATGGAGTCCTGGGTTTGAGCCTTAGGATCAGAAGCAAGCAAACAAACAAAAACTAAGCAAATCCCCTTATTCCTCAAAAGTTTACATGAACCCCCTTCTCATCAATTTTGTGAGGTCTTCCCAGACTCAGTAGCCTCGAAAGCTCCCACACATGTCCAACTTGCCCCTCCCATTCTTTGCTGTTTCATAGCTTTTATCAGACAACCTGCTACAAGCATGTATTTAATTGTATGTGTGCACTGTCTACTAGGAAATGCAGAAATGGGAATTTCAGCCTGTTTTGTTCATCGCAATATATCCCAGCTTAGAGCAGTGTAGGTGGCTCAATAGATGGAAGGAAGAGATGAGCAGGAGAGGTAGAATATGACACGAAATATATCCTTTCATGTCACTCTAGTAACAACTAGCTGACTTTTTATATGTTCTATCTACCGTCCAGACGTTGCAAGGCTTACATGTTTAGACCAGGCATGGTGATACATGCCTTTAAAATGAGCATTTGGAAGAAGGAGGAAAAGGCCATAACAGCTCTGTGAGCTGCAGGACAGCCAGGACTACATAAAGAGGACCTATTTCAAAAAACAAACCAAAAAATTTACATGGTTAGCCTACTATTTCACCTGTATCTACCAATTTGGGGATGCTGTGTGTCTATGTATAGAGTAAATGTCTTGGAATTATTCATACATTCTTAGAACTGAACATGGGGTTTGCTTCTTATAGCAGGTGTATCATATGTGTGAAAAGTTAGTATCTGTTACATTGTTGTGTTATGTACTCATAGTACGAAGAAAATCTTCTCTGAAAGTTAGACTCACTCCCAGCCAAACGAGAAGTAACACCAGACACACAAGAAACCATTATGTAAAAAAAAAAAAAAAAACAAAACCTTTTTAATTCTGATTGCCAAATTATTTAAGGCAGGTATAAAAAAATGAAAGCATTCAATATACATTTTACATAAAATAAACTAATTACAGCATAAAACAAGTAACCAGGCAATGGCGTTAAAATCCTTCTCCTCTAAAACTGTATAATTGTAAACATTAAAGGAAAAAAAAAAAGACTGCAGGGCTATTCAAGTAATAGAGCGATCACAGATGTCTCTGGTATGCAGGCTATTGGGTTATCTGCCATTCAAGATGATCAAAAAATGACACCTCATTATTCACAGATGCTCATTATTTCCCCATCCTAATTTTTACATTATATATACAACACAGTTTTTTTGTGGTTCTGGCAACCCCATGCCTTCCAAAAGTATTTATTTCCACAATAAACAAGTACAGACAGTGACTACGGGAACATTTCACACTGATGCATCTTTAACAGAGCCACCAATTAGACATCTAAATTGTACCAAGTGTCATCATCACAGTTCGCCTTTCTGAGGGGTTTTTTTGGGAGAGAGATGAAGGATATGCAAGGTTCAGGCACACTGATACAGAACATTATTTATTTACAATTTAAAAGGAAGAGAATGTAAGCAGCCTGTTGTGGCTAACACTTTCAACATGACAAATACATTTTTTTATTTCCTTTACCGAGTGGTTTGCAACTTGGCAGCAGACCCTGTGTGTGCGAGCCTGGTTACTGTTACAAAAAGTAAAGAATATAGATATATGTATATATATATATGTATATATACAGATATGTATACGTATATATATATATATAAAACAGAAGTTTAATTACAGCAACATTTGTTACTCTGTGATAAAATCTGTAATTTACAAAATGAAATGACTGGTTTTTGCCTGCCATTAAGGCATTTCAAATTAACACCATGGAACTGATGTCTATATAAAGCGCTTCCCCATGTGATCCAGTCACATGACACCGGACACTTCCGATTCTGTTATTCTCTGCAAAAGAAGAGCACACCTTAGCATCAGGTTCTGTCAACACTCGACAGGAAAACGTAAAGACAGCAAGACTGAAAGGTTTCTTTTATAGGTGGTTCTAGTTCATTTGTGGAATTCTCAGGGAAATGAAACACAAAGTAATGCTCATTTTCAGAGTGTTAATTTTATGTTGATAATCTATTTATTTATTTTTCTTCTTAGGAGAGCTTGCAGGGTAAGTTAAACTGCAAGGGAACACATGTCACCTTCAGCAATTATGATAACCCAGTTTTCCATTTGCAACTTTATTTTTAAGTACAATAAAGTGAAGGGATTTGTGTCCTGGTGTTTTGATGTGTAGTGCTGAGAATAGAATCTAGGACCTTGGGCAATCTGGTCAAGTGCTAAACTACTGAGCTACAACCCCAGCCCAATAAATACTGTTAACAAAGTTGTAGGGTTGACCTGTTCTTAATCTAAGGACATTACCCTCATCTTATGATAAAAAAAAAAATTCTATCACCTTCTTACCGATGAACATCACATTTATAGAAGGAAGCTCAAGGAATCTAAATCTTATGTGAAATATCTTGCCATAACATGTTCATTCATTGCAGTAAAATCAAACACAAGGCACCAAGTTTTTCATCTGGAAAGCCTATATTTTCTTCCTTGCTACCATTAGCACATCTCTGCCAAAAACTTATTCTTGGGGTAGATTATTTACCTTCTCTGTGCAGGAAACATTCCTGATGCAGACGCCTGGGCAGCCACCTGCTGAGAGGCAACAAGGGCAGCAGAGGTCAAACCTAATGGGAGGAAAGCACAGGGTCTCCATGACATTGGTAAAGATAAGAGTGGACACAGGCCCATTGGTAAAGGGCACAGAACCAGTAGCAGTGGTTTATACTTTCCTAAACACACACATGCAATGTTTCATGTGGCAAGGGAAGACTACAAACCACTCCCTATTCCATTATTGAACACTTGGTGGCTTTCTTAATAGCTATTTGGAGGATATAGCTTTCCATCTCACTGGCCCTGCATGGCACTAAGTGGTTTCCACATTTTCCCTGAATAGGAAGCTCAAGAGAAACAATGGATACTGGCTAGCAAGAAGAAGAAGTCACAGTGAATTACAGAAGCAACCTGCTATTCTGCTTAGACAACTTTTATAATGGCTTTTTATCACTGTAACAATTTCTCCAGTGACTTAAACATGGTGAATCCTGTTAAGCACATGGGATAAATCAATCAAAAAAAAAAAAAAAAAAAAAGCCCTACACATTTTTAAGTCTCAATAGACTTAGAAAAATAGTCTTAATTTATAAAACAAATGGAGCAGAGACCCGAACAACCTCAAATAAACAAGTATTTGAATCCCATAGAAAAGGGTTCAGGGAAATAGATATGGGAGTGCATGCCAGTAATTCCTGAGGTAGAGTTCAAGGCCAGATCATTCTGGACTAATGTTATATAAGAAAGAAAAAGGGAGAGAAACAAAATAGTTCTGAGGAAAACATAGTAAACAAAGCAGTCAGGGAAGACTCTCTGCAGCCATGATTTTAATTTGGGTATTTTTTTTCCCAGAGATAATTTTAAACATTATAGCAACATTTAAAAAAATGATAATATATTTATTCTCCTCACATATACTCCTCTACATCTGGAATGCGTTAGAAACAGAACTCATTTCCCATGTTCTCCTCAAACTTGATTATCTGGGTGATCTATCATCTATCTATCTATCTATCTATCTATCTATCTATCTATCTATCTATCTATCTATCCATCCATCCACCCATCCATCCATCCATCTTATCATCTATCTATTCACTTTCTTTTAACATCAATTAACAAATAAATAAGAGTCCAGTTCCTTTACATTTCCTACATTTGGAAGCATTTCCAGCATTGTCTTGCCCACTGTTATGGCCAAACCATTCCCCATGCTGTAAAGATCACATATTGAGGTCCAAATTCCCAATTTGATTGAACTTGGACTCAAGAGCTTATACAGTGGCAATTAAGGTAAAATAAGGTCCTGAGGGCTACATACTGAGCTGACAAGCTTAATATTCTTATAGCAATGGATTCCAGAACCCTCGCTTTCCTGCTATGCCTTGTGAAGAAATAAATAGGAGGCCCCTCCAACCCCCTGCCAAGAAAGTCCCCATCAGAAATGGCCCAGAATAACCCAAATCAGGCTTTCCAGCTACAACTTTCAAAACTGTTATGAAATAAAGACAGCTCCCTACCCCTTATGAGGTAATGTAGATGGGACAGGTAGACTGCCTAGTATATTGTGAATATGTTCTCTTCATCTTCACAACAGTGAAAGGACGAGCAGTATACTTTCGTTGGGTTATGGGATGTTAGACCTGATCATGTTGGTTACTTGCATGGAAAAAAGGCAATTTAAATGAACTGGAGATATCAGAATAAAGGATTTCACAAAAGCCACCTATCACTGTTATATTTGGTGCCCCAGACACCAGCTGCCACCCTCAGTCTGGGAGATAACATCCCCAGTGACAATTATTAAGTGGTAGCCACTTCATGTCTCAGCAGAATACAAACAGCCTTAGCTGTGTCTCACAGGAATACTAAGAAATAAGTGTTAGGAATCTTCCTTACAGCTAGTGTTAGTTCAAGTTCAATATTTTCATTTTAAAATAGTGACAGGCAGTCAGAGCAACTGTTTGCCAAAATAGAATGACACTAATGTGATGAGATGCTGACCTTGAAAAGGGTCATATTGACCGGGGATGAGAGGGTAGCCCATGCCAACATGGGTGTGGTGGTGTGTGTGCAGGTGCCGCTGGCCGAAGGGGGAGTGGCGATCCCGGTCCCGCTCCGCCTCACGTTCCCGCTCTGTGGAAGCCTTCTCCACTGGCTGAAAAGAGAAATGCTCCTCCTGTAATATGCTGACATACAAACACAACTTCCCCCTTCAGGTCATGGAGTAGCTAGAGACTTAAAATCCTATGCCAATGGAAGATAGCTTTAAAAGGCATGCATTTGTTTTGAAAGGACTAGGCTAAAAATAGAGATCCTCCCAAAGTAGGCTAAATGGCACCAATGTTTTCTGTAATATTGGCTAAAACTTTTCTCAAGATTCACTATTCACAATTGCTGTTTAGAAACTACTTGGGGTCTTTCAGCAACAGTTTTTTACATATGAAGTTTTTAAAAGGAGTTATTGAGACTATTTTTTTAAATATTTATTTTATTATTCATACAGTAACATTCTGCCTGCACACCAGATCTTACTATAGATGGTTGTGAGCCACCATGTGGTTGCTGGGAATTGAACTCAGGACCTTTGGAAGAACAGCAAGTGTTCTTAACCTCTGAGCCATCTCTCCAGCCCCTATTGAGACTATTTTTAAGGTTAAGTTTGCTCTTTTCTATTTTTAAACAATGTATTTGTTTTTTTTTACTTTTATATTCATTGGTGGCTTTTGCCTGCATATATATGTGTAAAGGTGTGAGATGCCCTGGATCTGTAGTTACTGACAGTTGTGAGTTGCCATGTGGGTGCTGAGAATTGAACCCAGGTCCTCTGGAAAAGCAGCCAGTGCTGTTAACCACTAAGCCATCTCTCCAGCCCCAAGGTTAAGTTTATTAATTATACTTTTATTTATACCTCTTGGAGGGAATTTAACTCAGACTTTTAAAAAAAAAGTAATTATTGAAATCAGGCATGGTGGCTCACAGCTTTAGTCCTACAACTCCATAAGCAGAGGTAGGTGAATCTCTGAGTTGGAAGCAAGCCTGATCTACAAAGGAAAGCCAGAGCCACACAGAGGAAACCTTGTCTAAATGAACAAAAACAAAAAGTATTCATTGTGTTCCTACAAAAATACACAGCCAAATTCACACAATAATATACTTGTTTACACTGCACACATATTTTAATTGCTTTATACTTTTCCTTTCTGACTGTATTCATGAGCTCCACTTCTATGATTTAGCCAGCCTGGATCAAAACTTAGGAAGAAAACTGGCATACTACAAATACTAAGACTTGTTTAATCGCCATTACTCCCTAAACAGTGCAGTATAGAGACTTCAACATAGCACTTTCCTTGTTGCAGGTAATCCAGGGATGACTGAAAAGACAAGGAAGAATGTGTGTGTGCAGGCAAATACTGTGTCATTGTTTATAAAAGGGACTGGGGGGTATCTTTAGATTTTGTACTCCCAAGAGGTTCAGGAACCAATTCCCTGCATATTCAGGATAGGCGGATTCGAACGGAAACCACTGTCCTGCCCACAACCCAAATTCTTCACTTCTGAAAGGTCATCACAAATTCCAGCTCGTCCATACCGGAGAGGGTGAAGGATTTGTGTGTCTCAAATACCATTCTCCCTTTTAGAACCTTTCCTGCTCCAGGCACTCTCACAGGAACAAAGTCTGTGTGTGTGCTAAATGGAGGAATTACAGAAACGGGGTCGGATTGTGCATGGATCACCTTTTCTAGTGTCTGTAGTGGTTGTGTTCCTGATACAGACAGTCTATTTTAATTACCTCAGCCCTTTTCTTTTCTAACCAGGAGTCATTGCTTTTCTTTGGTCTCTTTATAAACAGTATTTAGGACTAGAAGCTGCCTTTGGCTGGGAGAGTGTCTTTTACAAAGAAACAAAAAATTTTTATTACTTCTGTGGAATGACAGGGACAGGATAATGCGATAAGGCCAGTGGGCAGCACATGCAGCCTTTATGTCTTAGCCATGTGACCCAGGCTTCATGTGAGCTCCACATTGCACAAGACTCAAATTTATGTTTGAATAAAATTAATGGTTATTGTTTGTCATTTATCCATGTGAACTTCTTGACTATGAATATGGACCATGTGAACACCCAGGTCAACAGAAGGATCTGAAACTCAGTGTGTTCTGTGGTTAGGCTAGCTCAGGGGACAGCGTGACATCTGTCTGGCTGCTGGTCACCATTATTTATGTACAGGCTTATACACACGAACAGCTAGGGAGACTGCCTAGCTTGGGCTCCTGTCCTCATCAACCACTGTCCGGTAATTGTGGACTACATTCGTTACTGCTGTCTCGAAAGGAAGCAAGTATTTCAATTTGTATTAAAAAAAAAAAAACTTTAATTTTTTTCCAAAATTGTTTCTAAGGAAAACATTTTTAGGATTTTTTTGTTATTTTGAATTTGTGTCTTTGTTGTTGTTTTCGGGCTAGGGATGTTATCTTGGCACATGAGAGGCAAGTGCTCTACCACTGAGCTGCAAAACCCATCCTTAAGGACACATTTTGCAAGAGCTCAATTTGTCAAATAGGTCAAGGGTCTGTGGCCTCTGAACTGCTTAATAACAAGGATGGTATAAACTAAGCTTTGGGTACTTTCTTTCCTAATGTATTAACAACAAACATTTTACACCAAAAGTCAACGTAAATTTAAATTTCTCCCTTACACATCTCCTCCTGGGTAAGGAAAGAACACCATATTTTTGCAACAAAAAGCTCCCCACTCACACAAAGGCTTGAATGACATTTTTTCCCCTCCTCTGTGACCAAACACATCTTATATTTCAACATTCCATTCTTTATGTATCGGAATAGAACAGCATCCTGAATTCCCAGCTGGGTTCCTAAACCATTTCTCTTTCAAGACTGTTCTGTTGCTTGTCTCCGTTTCCCCCCCAAACATGGCCTTTTAACTACCAACAAAAGGAGGCTTACAGCAGGGGACTTGCTGCGGTATTGGTTGGCATGATGTTGGAGCAAGTCCAGGGCTTTGGCTTCACTGGCTGTTTTTGTGTTGATGCTGGGGCTGGTATTGACTTTCTCTGCCTCTTCTCTCCCAGACATCTTCCCATAAACAGGATAATGAAATCCTGGAGAGAGATAGGCCCCTGCAGATAAACAACAAATGTCACATCATGTTACAGGCTACATTTTAAAAACAGAAAAATCGGCTGGATTACGTGAATTTTGGGTATGAGTCAGACATCTTAAAATAAGGGGTTACATTAAGAATGGGCTACATCATTGTTTATCTGTGTCTAGGTTCTCTGATTTTCTTCTTTGGTTAATTCATCCTGATGAACAGAGGATATAAACAGAATTGAGCTTACAGCTACTTCATCCATTTATGTGTCCGCTTAAGTGAAAGAAACAGTAACTATAATGATTATGACAGTAAGTGCTTAGAATATTTCCACAGGCAATAAAGTATCTGTCAGTCTAAACGTCTACAGTAAGCCATCAGGAACTATGGAAGCTAGAGCCTGAGGACTCTTAGACATTTCATTGCAAAATATAAAAATCTCACATTAAATCAGTTTCATCTTTGGGACTTTAAGCAGCATTAGAAACAAGAAAAACCCATGTCATTCTCAAAGCTTCTAATTTATCTTCAGTTGTTAATAGCTATCATTATGCCCAGCCTCTTCCCTCCAATGTAGTTAGAACTCATAACACGTACCAGGGTAACTGTGCATTAAGACGGGAGAAACAGCCCGGTATGCAGGGTGGCTGGGGTCATACATCTGTGGGTAAGGATAAGCATGCAAGTACTGTATGTACGACTGATGCTGACTCATGGGTGAGGACACAGCCACTCTCGTCCCCCGAGAGTCCTTCCAGTTCACCGGGGTCTTTCGATCATCACTCTTCAGCTTGCTTTCTTCCACTGATTGCGAGTCAGGACGCTTGGCCTCTTTGGGCTCCTCTTTGATGTTTGTTAATGACACGGGAAGGCCGGGCACACCACTCTCTTTGTTGGGGGTCTTCCTTGGACTGTCCTCTTTCAGTTTCTTTTCTCTGTCAAGGTCTTCTGGCTTTTGTTGATCTAGATACTTGGGCTGGTATACGTAATGATGCCATGTCCTTGAATCTGGATCCTGGTTTTAAAATAAAGATGTCTTAAAACTTGTTTACAAGCAAATCCATTAATGTACACAACAGCACTATTTACTGCTATTTCATTCGAAGTTAGCACGCGCTGTTCCACCTACTCTGATGAAGTAATAACGTCTGCAGTAGGCTTTACCAACAGTCCTTGTGCCACAGGCTACGCCAACGCTCTTAAACTTCAGGCAGTATCAAGGTCACTGGGCTGAAGAGCCTTAGATAACATCCTCAGAGACATTTCATTCAACCTTTGTTTCCCTTTTACTATCTCACACAGGTAAAGAGGATTCCAAAGGTAATAGTAGAAATTTTAAGTAATTACTACAGTTATTAACATCAATTAGGAGGGGAAAAAAAGCCTCTTGGTTTCCTATCACATTTTTTTTTCATTAACTACAGCTGAGGTTCACTATGCTGGCTTGCTTCTCATTAATATGCTAACATCTTAATCAAAACCAAAAATATCATATTAATGGCACGTATTATGATTTACTCATTAGAAAACAAACCCATCCACAAACCCTTCTAAATTGTCTTGTTCTACTGCAACCCTGGGAAACAACAGCCTGATTTAGAGCTTCAGAGGGCATGGAACAGAGGATCCAAATGCCCTTAATGACTTGGCACATCATGGCGTAAACCCACCCAGGGGCTCATGTCTTGAATGAGAATTTGAACTTGGCCCTTGGTCCCAACTTTGGCCGTTTATGTGCAGAGCAGTAGGAACTCTTGTTCTGACTCACTAGGGGGCGAGTACAGGGAACAGAGTTGGGGTGCTGGTGCTGGGGAATACCAGAATTAGAGCTCCCAGGGCAGCGGTGAGTCCGGGTGACAGGACAAGCATTTGTCTGCTTTCACAGTGACTGCTCTTCGCCTGTTCCCAGCCTGGCTGGGGGAACTTCCAGCTCCTTGTAAGCCCATAGCACAGGAGTTCTACTTTGGGTTCTAAGCAGAACATAAAACAGAAACCCAGGCATCTCAGACCCTTTGAGAGAGAGATCTGGTGCTCAGGCTTCCTTCAATGGTGAATGGGAAGGGGGAACTCAGAGACCCGGGTTTAAAAATCTTAGAAGACACTGACAGAAATCTGGTATATAAAAAGAGCAAGTGTTTTCGAGACGTGATATGAAATCTCAGAGTTTGAGGGACTGCAGAGGCCCTGAGGTGGAGTGCCTTCACCTTCGGCTCATGAAGAAATCAAGAGGCCTCATAAAAGTTAGGCTTAGGTACCGGACATCTGCGGGCACATGCCCAGAGTTCCTTTGGCTACACACCATGAGGTAGTAAACAGGTAAACAGTGAGTAATGTACATTTTTAGAGTTGTGCGGGAACTCCCGAGGACCTTTAAGGATATTTTTCAAGAGAAGAGGAAAAGCCCCTGAGGACGGATTCCTCCCAGTGTGTTAAGATGTCTAGCAAGATCAAGCCCAAGACATGTGCACAACTCGGACTGCTCCCTGTCTGTTGGGGCCACACTCCACAATCTTACTTGTTTAAATCTCGAGGTTGGGTCTACACCTGTCTGCTTCATAGAGTCCATGACAGACTTCATTTCTACAGCCTCCTTAATAAGCTGGTGGTTTTCCATCTGCTTAGCTTTGAAGCTGTCGGCCTGAAGCTGCTGCTGGTGACTGGAGAGAAGCTGTGATTTACCTGTCTCCTCAGTTTTATTAGGCACTGATGGCCCTAGTTTAGAATGGTTTTTGTTAGGCTCCGGGGTGGAGGGAGCTTTTGAGATTGTGGCCGATGGCATGTTTTTCTGTTTAGTGTCTTCCTTGCCCAGTTCTTTCAAGGGGAGTTCAGCCTTTCTTTCACAGTCTCCTCTCCCACTCTGGGCCACTTTCTGCTCTGCCAGCCTCTGGTCCTCATAGTACTTCTCATACTGCTGTCTGTAGGCAGGGCTCGTGGCCATCAGAGATTTCTGGTCCATATACAGCCCATAGGCATACTGGCCATAATAAAGTGACTGAGCCAGCGCAGGGTGTCTTTGTGTGATGACTGACTGATGCTGGGGCTGTAGTGACGTGGCATTGTGGTCCACTTTCTTAGCCTCTAACTGCTCTGCCTTGTCTTTCTTCTCTGAATCTTCCTCTGACTCCTTCTTGATCTTCATGCCCTGCGTGCTCCCACCGTTTCCGGATGTGGGGGCACCAACCTGTCCAGGGTGCATGTAACTTGGAGAATAATAAGGCTCGTAGCCATGGTAATAGGGAGAATGGGACTCTTTCAGCTGAGATGATTGTGCTGAAGTTGAAGAATGCCCTTTCACAACACCGTCTTTATTAGAAATGATATCTGATGGGGAACTGGCCTTTGACCTCATGCCCTCCGACCTGCTGTCAGAACCACCATCGTCAGCAGCATCTGAGATATCTGAATAGGCTGGGCTGTTGGTCTTGGCTGCGGAACCCTCAGCCCCATTCTGTGTCAACACGTGCAGGGGCGCCATGGGTGCCTGCCCGTTCACCAGGGTGCTGCATTCCATCCGTGAGGCACTCCCGATGGAAGGGCTGGGAGCATTGTCCGTGAACGTGTAAACCTTATCAGCCTCGGCTTTGATGCTGGCCATGCGGCTCTCCTGAGACTCTGACAATCCGTTAGCCAGCCCTTCACTCTTACCGAGATGGTCCTTTAAGAAATGCCCAGACAAATCCTTGCCAGCCATCTTGGCATCATCCAGCTTCCCGAGTTTAGCATCCATTTTGGGACCTCCAGCCTCTTTTCCTTCTTTGTCCTTCAGCTTTCGTTTTTCCTTTTTCTTTTTGTCTTTGAGTGACACCAAAGCTGGATTCACGGTGATGGGTTCCCCCATGATTGTGGGCTTTGGTTGAATAGGTTTCAATGGAGGGCTCTTTGGTGTAGCCTGGACCACAGTGGTTGTGAGGGAGGGCAGTCCAGGTATGGTCCCCGTGGTGGTGGATGTGAAGGCTGCAGTCGGTATAGCAATCAGCTGTGGAGGCGTAGGGGCTGGGGCAGGGGCAATTGGCCGGGCGCCCTTCAGTTTAGAGAGGTTTTTGTCCATTTTGCAATTGTTTGCTTTTTTGCCCTTTTCTTTTTCCCCCAAACTTTTCTTGTCAATCAGTCCTTCTGCTTCCAGTTTGGGCATTTCGGCAGCTAGACTGCTGTCTGCTGCTGAACAAATGTCTAAGGTGGCTGCCATGTTGGAGATGACTGGAAGGTTGTTCAGTTCATTGTTCACGCCCTTCTTTTTGCCGGAATTCTTCCCAGTTTTTGAACCAATAATAGAACCAGGTCCATTGCTCATGAGCTCTCTCTTTCCCTTGGGTGTCCCAGGGGGGTTCCCAGCACCGGGGGATGCAGGTGCCTTGACCTGGTCATATGCTGACACACCTGTGCTGGGCTCACTGCATTCGAGGGCCACGTTACTTAAGGCTTCCTCACAGTCTGATATCTTGTCCTCACTGTCAGGCTCGAACTCTAGCTTGTTTTCTGGGTCTAAGTGTGCATGTGCCTGGTGGTACCTCAGGCCATTTATGTGCTTGTACTTTTTGTTGCAGTTTGGGTGCGGACAATCAATTAACACTGGAGAGGAGCAGCCTTGGTCCAAAAAAGCAGTCTCTGGTTTCCCCTGAGGGGTGGTAGGGGTGCTTCTGGAATTTGTGCGGGCTCGTTTCCCGGGTTTACTGTCCTCAGAGCTTGAGTTCAGATCCAGCTCCATTGGAGGCTTGCTCTTCCTTTTGTTGGTAGAGGAAGGGCTGGCTTTTATGTCCTCCGCAGCGCAGTTTGGAGGTGTCCTTCGTCCACTGGCGTTGAGGCTGCCACGCCTCCCTTTCCCATTGGCCCCGCCTCTGTTCTTGCTTGGCAGCCCTCTGGACTCTGTGAAGCTGACCTCGGAGCCAGGGGCAGCTGCGGCAGACCTCGCTCTCTTCCCTCTGCCACGGCCCCCGCGCATCTCCAGGTCACTTGTCGGTGATTCACAAAACCTAGGGAAGCAAGTAATGGGCGTCATAATGAGCATGTCCAAAAGCGGCAGGTCAGATCACAGGGACACAAGGTAGTGAAGAGTGGCCACCACCAACGTGGCAGCTTGAGGGCGGGGTGCAGCCAACGGCTAGGGCATTCTATTTTTGCACTGCCACATGAGCCCTAGACCAAGCTACCCAGTGGATTGTATTCACCCACTGAGGATCAAAGGAAAGCGGCTCAAAGAGCTGGCTTTCAATCAGTTCAAATTCCCCACTATGTGAAGAAGAAGAAAAGGAAGAGGAAGAGGAAGAAGAAGAGGAAGAAGACAAAGGAGAGGGGGTGAAAGGACAAGAAATCCTATAGGGAAGAAAACTAGCATCTGTGTTTTACTGGCTTGGGCCTGAATGGCTCATTTCTCCCTTGCCTGGTTTCAATTACAGGAAGAGTTTTATAGATTATTAATTTCTTTCTACGGTTTTCTTGCAGAAACGGGATGGGGAAAGCAGAGGAAGGAGCAAGAAAGAAAAGGCACCTACCTGGGAGGGGCCCAGTCGTGCTTGGTGCAGTCTAGTAGGGTCCCCACATATGTTTTGTTCCTCCACGTGACATTGACCACTAGGACACCTGTAGGGGAGAATGGGGGGAGAGTGAGTGGGGGCACATCTAACACCTATGACTTTATTTCCACTTCATTTGTTGTTATTATTTTTACCAGCAAAGTTCTATTCTCACTTGGCTTTCAAAAGCTGTGGTTTGCATCCTTCCTCTTTCTGGTTTCAGTGACCTCAAGTTAAAACCCACAGGAAACGTGTGTGTGTGTGTGTCTGTGTGTGTGTGTGTGTCTGTGTGTGTGTGTTTGTTCGTTCACGAATGTGGTACAATGGGTGAGAGCGTGTGAGGGTGTGATCAAGATACTGCTGACAGAAGGAAATGGTTTTTGCCATGTCCTGCTGTAAAACAGTAACATTCACCTCTTAATTTTTCTATTATTACACATAATTGCTTTCGTTTGGCAGACAGCCAACACAAACCAAGCCCGAGTTACCAGTGCTTAAGCCAGAGGACGACTGAAAAGAATCTGGTTTCCAATTCAACAATATAAAACAATGGTAACTTCTTTTTTTTTTTTTATTCAGAGGAAAAGAAAACATTTGCGGATATGTAAAAATAGGCATACGCGGGGTCTTGGGGCAGCTGAGATTTCTTCTTTTGGGCCCTCCCCTCGCCGTTGACTGTGTTAGGCAGTTATCAGCCTCAGAATGGTCTCTGTTTCACTATTTGGTCTCATCTCAGAGGCTCTTAAAATAGCTTCCTTAAGAAAATAAATGTGCACAATTCATTTGCTCTTGGGGTTATCTTCAGTCAACTTTGGTAAGCGTTTGCTACAGAGGATTAGAAGAGAACTAAGAAACCGACACAAGTGTTTCCTTCTAGCCATCCTGCTTTTCCTCTATAGTTGCTCTGTAGACAGACGCTTTAATTCAGCACCACATCTGTGAATTACTAAACTTAAGTGTGCTTAATATGCCAAATGCTGCTGAGAAATATCTAACACCCAGTTTGTTCTCTTGAGGACAAGTTCCACTTGAAAAAAAAATCACTTCCTTAAAGTATATTTGTAAAGAAGCGAGATTCTGAGATACACACAAGAGTTGGGTAAATAAAGGAAACATTTCAGTGAGCCTTTGCTTCTTTTACTGCCTACCCTTGCATCCTCAGAGACCATTCCTCCAAGTCTTTACTGGGCGGTTGGCTCTCTTGTACTATCTGCCATTTTGGGAACTTCACAAAGCAACAAGACTCTTTTCATTGGGGGGAACCTTTAAATAGAAGATAAAATATCTGAATGGTTGGGACTCAACTCCTGGGGCAGGGGAAATTTTCTCTTGAAAATCTCAAAAGGCCATTTTAAAATTGTTTCCCATATGGTCACGGCTGCTATTAGTTAGGTGACAGCTGAATTTACTCTCTGTAAATTCCACCTCCTCTATTGTAGCAATGGGGGGGGGGGATGCGGTGGAGCTAGGAAGAATCGCAAGAATCGTCTCAAATCATGCTTGATTCCTTTGTGACGCCCCCATCGGGGTGGGGGCGGGCGTTTGTAACCATTGAATATGAAGAATCTCATTGCGACGAGAATCAGTGATAATTAGGCATTCGGTCAAAAATTGCACAAGACAGAACAATCGGAAAGGCTTCTTTATGAGCACATCCCTTCAGGAAAGAGGGGTGGGGCATGGAGGAGAGGGCAGACAGAGCTGGCTTTCTCACTCTCTGCTCTCTGGGGCACTGTGTGTGGTGTCAGAGACCTCTGCAGCTGCTTAAAATTCTTTAGCATGTCAGCTATATTTACAGTGCAGGAATGTATCTGTTCTGCCAGAAGGTTACTGCATTTTAGCTTCAGAGGCAATAGGCTGAAATCACTGTGTTCCAGGGTCCCTGATGTAGCACAAATGTATAATTAAAATTGCTTGAAAGGAAACATGAAAGAAACAACAAACCCTCCATTCTTGCAGTAATAAAATTAAAAACAGGAAAAGTCTGCACAGACACTTAACATTTGTCTGCAGTGAAAGGCTTTTGTTACTGCTTTTCCCCTAAGGGTTTCGCGTTTCCAGCAAATGCGGGCCGCCGATTGGCCAGTGCCTGCAGCGAACGCTCGCGTCTGATTGGATGGACCGATGCAGCTGGCTCAAACACAGGAAGACAAGGAGAAAAGGCTGGGCAGGAGAAAGGATGCTCCCCAAGGCGGGAGAGCTGAAGCATAACCAGAGACCCCACCAAGGCTCTGGAGGTTGGGAGCAGCCCCACCCCAGCCCCCCAATGAGCCCCCCCCTACACAGCCGCACACAGCCAACAGGCCATGAGTGCAGTACCCCCATAGCCAATATGTGGCCTCAAGCCAGGCAGGGTTAGTGGGCCAGAGAAAAGGAAGAGACCTAACACAGGCCATCAATCAGTGGTTATCTTTGGCCACAGGTTGAAACGGTCACAAAGGCTGAACTGCAATTGCAACTTCCACATGAATACAGTTCACATCTGCTACTGCCTAGAAGCCACGTGGGGCACGTTGTTGTCTGTACTGGGAGGAGCAAAACCCTGTAATCAGAAATAAGTCACCCTCATTTTTCTAGAAACACTCTGAATTTAAAATGCTCAAAACAAATGCTCCACTCCCAGGGATTTTTTTTTTTTTAAACAGTCTTCTCAAGCAGTGCTAATTAGATTCATGGGTCTGTGGTGGTCTATCATTACTTGTGCAACCCTCCACACAGTGCCATAGTAGTTAATTCTGCTTGGAATTCACAGTGATTATAGACAGTTGCAGGTAGAGGAGAGGTTCGGTAATGCTACTCTGTGAACTAAAATGTACTGTTTTGTTTCTGGTTTTGCTTTTTGTAGTAGGTCTACTTTTAGAAATCATGCCATTGTGAAGGTCCAAACAAGAGTTTTAGCTCTGAAATATGGAAAATGTGGGAAGTGGTCGCACATACATTTATTTCTAGCAGGGGCAGAGGCAGGCAGATCTCTCTGAGCCGAAGACCAGCCTGGTCTATGTAGCAAGTTCCAGGCCAGCTAGAGAGACATAGTAAGACCCTCTCTCAGTCAATAAATCAAGTCTACAAATTTATTATTTTGTTGAAATTACACATTTCAAACATTTTGTAAATCAAGCATCTGACTTACCAAAGGCATAGTGAGTAATGGAAACCAAATGAAAGTTAGTCCTCAGACAATACAGATTTGAATTTTATAACCCCAGGCTTAAAGTGATGTTTCTCTCTTAAAAAACAGTCAGACGCACACCTACATTAGTTCCCAAAAGACTTATCTTTGAAACACCCTCCTGAATGCCTCACCTATGAGTTAGGAGCTGGGTTTATAATAACAGGGGTCTCCCTGGGCTTACGGCCCTTCCCTTTCCACCCAAGGGCTACTTGAAAAATACCTGAGGTACATTATTGTTAATCCTCAGCAAAATAGGGAAAAAATGTAAGAGGATGTATTGGAAGGCTCACCCCATGTGATTTTGTGTTGTTAAAACTTTGTCCCATATACTGTAATCCATGTGTGTACGCCCAGGCACGCAAGTACAAACAAACACATACAGACATTAGAATTCATGTTCTATTTCCTGTTCAGGTTCTTCAAGCATTGACTTTGTCTATTGGGTTTTTATTAAGTACCTATTTGGTGGTACTGAATCGTAGTTAGTTGGAAACTCTGTTCAGCTTCTGTGCCTAAAGAATCTAGTCTTACCATCGATAGAGACATACATCATGATCCAGAAGAAGCATGGTTTTGCACATTTCCTGTACTTACAGAGTGGGCCTCTTTGTTAGACTAGGCCAATCTCAAGCATTAGGTTAGGCTCTAATCACAAGAGCCTGGCTGCGATGCCCCTGGTCCCTGCTTTGCCCTCACACCCTGCTCAGAAAGACTTCTTAGACCAACAAACCCTCAGACCAGTAACCTTAAATCTGACCTCACATCACCAGGTCAGCAATGAATACCCGAAGCAGAGGCAACCGGACACATGCATGCCAGGAATCCGGATTAGTAATATGTAAACTTAGAAGGAAAGATACAAATCCCAGTAAAAAGATCTGTGCTACATGAGAGGACAAGGATGGGCAAGAGCCTCACATATGTCCGCACTAAGAGATGAGCTGGAGACGTAAGTGCTGGCACAAGGCTTCAAAGAGCACTTTGCAAAGCGTGTGAGAGCGTGCCTGTGGTGCACACACACGTGCCCCATTTTCCTCTAGATTCATCATGAGCAGAGGACTCTACCAACACATTCACCACTCAAGGACTACTTAGCTGCTATCCAGCCATCATGTTTTAAAAAGTATGTTTTGTTTAAAGAATGACCAAAAGCCTGCGTGTGAGCGCTCCTGCCCTGGCTTCTGAGACCCTGAAGAAGTATTCTGCTCACCCTCCACTCAAGGCCTTCTTGCTTCCTGGCAGAACAGCACTATCTTGTCATTATCTCCTTCCAGCCCAAAACAAGTTTCTTCAGCTGCTCTTCACATCACACTTTAAAACCAACGTTTATTACATTTTGCGTGTGTGCAGGTATGTGTTGGCACACCTAGGGGCACTTGAAGAGGTCAGGGAAAAACTCGAGTCACTTCTCTCTTTTCACCATGTGGGTCCGGGAGATCAAACTCAGGTCATCAGGTTTGGCTGCAGGTGCCTTTGCCCCTATAGAATTCCTCAAAGAGAGCTGAAATTCCTAGCAGATCAGGACAAACTCCTGTGATGGCACCCATCCGTGGACAGACACCATCTTACCCCCAAATCGATTCCCTCTTAGGTCTCGGACTGGACTCCAAGCAGTAGCCACCATGATGGATACTTCCCAACATCCATGTTATTCCCCCTTTCCTTGCTTTGTAGATGGATTCTCTCTGCCCCCTTCTCTGGGGCCGTGATCACATTCTGCTGAAGAAGAGCATGAAAGGGCACAGCCTGTAACAACTTCTAGGATACATCCCCCTAGTCTGCTCTCCTTTCTGTTTGGCTGGAATAAAAAAGACTGATGTGACCTTGTAGGCTACAAGTTCAAGGTATCAAAGTCTCCCCAGTGTGGTACCATGAGTCACAAAAAGCTTTCCACTCATGAGGAATTCTTAGTCCTTAGGTGAGAAACTCATACCATGCTTGAACATGGCTGAGAATGCGTGTCATGCCCTGACAGGATGTTCCTTTAACATTTCCCTCTGTACATGTGCACGTTGAGCTGGTCTCTTCTAACTGTACATCCCTCCTCTGTATTCGGTACAGTGTCTGCATGCACAGCACCTGAAGCTCAGGTTCACTGAACAAGTTGGAACCTACAGAACTCTCAATGGAGCCCTGATTTTTGAGGTCTTGCTGCTACCGTAATTTTTCAATAAGTGTAACCTCCCACTTGCTTATAGATGACAGACTGTCTCTGTGGAGAGATTCTACTCCAAAGAGGTTATGCATGTGGTTTATGCATTATTATTTCTCATATTTGTGAAGCTGTTTCCACAAGAACTGGGCAAGTGCTGATTGCCTAGTGGCTGTGCATACATCTGTTTGTATTGGAGTAAAGACTGTCTGGGTCTTAAGAGAGACTCATCCTTGGGACCGAGAGCACCGCCAAGCACTGCAAGTGCCAGATTTGGAATCATACTGCTTTTCTGAATTCTTTTACAGACTGCCACATCTGGA
>CM053764.1:126425620-126505053 GCA_028658305.1 Pachyuromys duprasi
AGACAAAGTTTACAATTAGGTTTCTTTCAGAAGACAAAGTTTACAATTATTTGAGAAAAATTTAAATTTACAACTAAGTTTCTTCATAAAATACTTGCCTGCCAAAGTGCATAAGGACTTTCCTGTTATCTACACTAAGGATCTATGGGTGCACCAGGGCAAGAAAAGTCACTGCTGTCACATGAGCATGAAACTGTTTCTTTTTCTTCTTTCTTTCTTTTTGCTTTCCCTCTTTTTTTTTTTTTTTAAAGAACCCTACTGCTGGGCTCAATGTTTGAGGAGTCACTTTAACCACATCCTGTAATCAAACCATCTGGAACACAGTTCTGCGATTAGTCACCCTGAACATTGGGCTTTATCTGAACAAATAATGTATGGCAATGGAGCTTGTGAGATAGGGCAGGGCTGACAAAAGGAAGTAGAAAGAAATACTTTATGCCTAGTG
Organism: Pachyuromys duprasi; assembly: GCA_028658305.1. Lineage (NCBI taxonomy): Eukaryota > Metazoa > Chordata > Mammalia > Rodentia > Muridae > Pachyuromys > Pachyuromys duprasi. Next base: position 126,426,066 of record CM053764.1, read on the forward strand.
TGCCGCCACCCCAGTCATAAACCCCAGAGACACGCTGTTCTGGCGCTAATGTACTACCTTGTGAAAGCACAAGGGCTTAAAGATCAAAGGACAGAAGGGCTAGACTTTGCTGGTCTCAGGGCTGGCAGCTGGAATGTTGGCATCATTCTGTGTTCTACTCTTGTTAATTATAACCTCTATGTGACAGTCCAGTACTGTATTTTGGTGCCATTTCCAGGGCATTAGGAGCAGAGTTCATTCATGGCAGAATAATTTGGGCTGTTTGCCAGGGGTTAATGTGGATATCTAGACATTTGTTGTAAGTTCGTCTAAACACCACCATAAGTAAGAAGGAAAAAACAACAAACAAACAAACAAACAAAAAAACAGTCAATATGGAAAAGCAAAGATGGGGTCTTGCTCTAATCTACTTTTTAAAAGACAAAGTATAGTTCCCCTACTCCTTTGGTTTTTCTAAAATACTTGAGCATTCATATATAAGCTGTATAGTTCTTTTGTTTTAATCTGGAAGGATCTCCCTCCTACAAATATACCTAATAAGTCTTTAAGAACAGACAGACACACAGACACACACACACACACGCCTGCACACAAAACTACAGCCAGAAAAACCTTGTTTCCCCGTGGGCCTTATGGTTTAATACACAAAAGAACACAGGACCACTTCCATCACTGTCACTCCCCTGCAGCCTTTGTTCCGAGGCCTGATGAGCTGTATTGATTTGGGAAAATCATTGAGCTTCTTGGAAAACTAGACTCTCACTTATTCACCACCGCCGTCTATTTCTTTCCCGTGAAGACAGGTGGTCAATAGCCAGCTGACTGGTCAGCTAAAGGAAGCTCTTGCTGGCTTTCTTTTCCTTGCTTCCCTAGTAACGATATCCTCTCTCCTATCTACAGATTACAGTGGCCTGTTAAGAAGTATACTGGCAAAGAACAGGGAACAGAAATGAGGCTTTTGACAGGCATTACCAAAAATACTAAAAGGCTGTCCCATACATTTGCTGCCTGTGAAGATAGGGACAATTTTTCCTTTAGCTAAAAATCACCCATGTAAAAGGATGAATGGTCATCACAACAGCTCAAGACACACTTCTAAGACATGCTGGGCCAAGGGTGGGCATGGGGCACATGATTACAATCCCAGTACTTAAAAGATAGTAGTAGAATCAAGAGTTCAAGACCAGCCAAGAATACATAATGTGTTCAAGGCCAGCTGATGGCAGGAGAGTGTCTGAAAACAAGATCATTTCCTGACATGTCGTTAGAGATAAATTCCCATTGATTGCAGAGAGAGATGTTTTGCTTCTTTTCAGAAGCCAGGACCTTTGTTGGGCAAGCAAGTTTCCTACTTACAAAATATCATAGGATATGATATTTTTTTGCAATATGTTTCAAATGTAATGAAAAGCATTATAAAAGAAAATACCACATGGAGATCTCTAGAAAGTAGTTTTAAATATGATCAGTAACAAAAAGCATTTGCCTCTGTGTAAGCTGAGGTAGATATCTTAAAGCAGCACCAAAGTATATTCTTTCTATATATAAGCAACACACATTCATTGCACGTAACCTTACTGCTGGCAATTTCCTCTAACAGTTTCAGCTAAAGGTATCCAGAGTCCCTACTTGAGGACAAGCTGGAAAACATGTCTGAGATGACAGTGCCAAAATGGGGAAGAGGACATCTCTTGAGGCAGCTTCTACAAGGCAGCCAGCCAGAGACATTTCACTGGGCACCATGCCAGTCCCTGCAGGTCATAGCCCACCAAGGCTCAGTCAACACACAGTGGAAAGAAAGGAAAGGATAAAGAGGCATAGGGGATGTGGGGGTTGAGGGAGTCTTCTAGGGCAAACATCTGAAGTAATCTAAATGCACAAACAGAACACGCAAATGCCATGCCATGAGATACAGTGCCCCTGTATATTTGTGTAAAGAGGCTTCATTTATAGCTTTTGAGTAAGCTTTCCAGGAAGTTAACTGTTTCCCTGGAGGCTTGACTTCATGGAGCCCAATGCCTCTCTGATTTCTGATGTGCCTAGTTCTGCACTGGGACTTCCCAGGCACTCTTTGTGAGATCTGGGTTTTCATGACAGATTTCCAATGCAACTGTCTTACACCCTGTGAAGCAGTTTCCTCATCAGGGAAAGTAATGGTTTCTCACCTTCTCACCCCTCCCCCACGGGAAGGCACAAATCCAGCCACAGGCTTTTATTAGTTCATCAGGAGAGATTTTTCTTCCTTTAGATAAAGGCATTCAAGAGTGTGGGAAAGGCAATTTTAAATGTTTGTTAAATCAGGCTTATTAAGAGCTCTGGTAATAACCACTCCTTTCCTAAGAGTGTTATTTTCAAGACACAGAGAACAAGGCCCAGGGTCCCCCAGAGTGAGATGGACACAGCCTCTCCTCTGTTACTGTCAGAATCCTTAAGACAGACAACTGGACAGATGCAGCCTATCAAATCATTACTCCCATAGTTCTCTGCGCTTCATGGGACTCCTTTTGCATCACCATTTCCTCCATATCCAAGCTTTTCATGTTGAAGTGGCTTCAACTTGGAAACAGTCAAAGGGAGTAAGTAGTCAATGAAAATGGAATCAGTTACCCAAGGTAAAAAAAAAAAGGCCTCTCCAGATCATTTGCCATCAAAAGACAGGGGACACCCAAGGTAGGAGAGGCCACAGTGAAAAAGTCCTTCCCTGCCCCAGTTTTCCCATTTTTATGGATCAGGCACCCGGCGGAGAGGAGGAGGCTGGGAGGAGAGACAGGTCATTCTATGGATGAGCGACTTGGATGGATATGGGCTTAGGGGAGGGTGGGCAAGGGAAAGGAGGCAGAACTCCAGGCACCTGTCCTCTCTCCTAAGAACCAGGGACACGTTGTAGGTCCTGGTAATCTGCAGTTTGGGGTTTAAATATTATTGAATTGCTTGTCAAAATACATGCACCGCAGTTCTAGATTATGAGAGTGTTTTAAAGAGAATTTTACCAGTCCCGGTCCTGAGTTATAAGGAAACAGTGGGAACCAATTGACAATTATGCTCCACATCAAAAGGCTGCGACTGATCCGTGTATCTCGCTGGGACTGAAGAGCTAGGCTCCCTATAAATTAGGATGCTTTATTTAAAGTCAGAGCGCTTATTTGCTTTTGTGCCAGCTCTGGGCCCTTTTCATCTGTAGCTCACCAGGCCCAGGAGAGCACAGATTCCTACAGCTCTGCTGCCCACCAGCTGTGTCCTCTGCAAATCAGAAAGCCTCTGAAGGAGCCATTCTTTACAAAGGCCAACAACATTTGCTGGAGATGATCACTCAGCTATTATTCCACTCGCTGAAATTTAAAATAGCAATTTACAGCAGCAGCTCAAACTGGGAACTGCATCTCTGAACTGTGGGGTGTGTGTGTGTGTGTATGTGTGTGTGAGGGGGGGGGGGAAGGAGGGAGAAGAGAAAGGGAAAGAGGGAGGGGAGGAAGAGAGGGAGATATTTTGCAGGCATAAGGCATACAAAGAGGTGAAAAACCACCATCTTGGCCAATTCAGAAAGAAAGCAAAGGACAGACTATCAGAGAAATTGGATTCAGCATTCTCTTGATTAAGGAATGCAGCTTGACAGGTCCCACCCCCCCCCCGTTCCTGTTCTCACCTACGGTGGCCATATACCACAGGCAGCATAAGAGTGGGTCACTCTGGTAATGGAGTCACATAATGTGACTCAGATTCAGAAAATAGCAGTGTTAGTGTCTAGGCGATTCAGATGGCCCGCCTTCTGGGTCCTAGCAATTGCTGACATTATCACCTGCGGCCACTGCCGGCTGCGCCAGGGTGTGTGCAGGGATAGAAGAACCCCTGCCACCCAAACTCTCCCTCTCTGTGTTCCTCGTTCTCCTCCCCTCTCTGTCCTGGGTATCCACCTTCTTTCCCTCCCTGTCCTCATGGCTCACACAAAGTCCCTCTCGCTTCTTCAGATCCCGCCTCTGCTTCCAACAATAAATTTCCTTCTACCAGATCTGTTGTACCTCAAGGAGGTACACGTTGGCACGGTTCCACCATGGTGTCAACCACGCCACTACATCATCTTTACATATCATTAACAAGCAGAGGAAGCTGAAGGTGTGTATTCCAATCTTGGGTGATCGGCAGTGAATTCTAAAGACTAGGTAGAAGGAACACTAGAGCTTGGGGGTTAGTGCTTTGACCCACTCCCAGCAAATGCAGCAATGGAGACGTCTCCTCATTCTCAGTCCCCTCTGGAGCTAACCTATACTCTCTGAGTCCTGGTTCCACCCTCTGCTAGTCAAGGCCATGTGACCACCACATCTCATAAATGCCCTTGTAGCTCAGTCCACAGCTGAAGAATGCAGGGAGATGTTAAAGTAGGAAGAGTCCCGCAGAGGGAAGGCAAGTCTCCCTGCATTCCTTCCACACAAGATGTGACTTATCTATGGCTTAGACTTTTAAGGGCTGCAAATTCTGACCTTGAAAACCTTTTATTGCCTCTGTATATACACTGCTAATCTCAACTAGTAGGAAGTTATCTTTGCTAACAAACATTCATTGTTTAAAGCAAATGTTTCCTCACTTGACTCAGCTACAACTTGAAATCCCAGAAGACACTCCTTTGAACTATTTTTAAGGTAAAGAAGGCTCTTCTCAAGTTCTCTGGAGTACCTCACTTTTTCCAGGTTACGAAAAGGTCAAATTAAAGCTTCCCAGCTCAATGAGGACAGCAAAGACACCCCAGGGCATGGTTCTGAGGGTGCAGCCCCAGCAAGACAGCAGCACCTTAAATGCCAGCTCATCTTTTCAATTCCCACCAGAACAAACCAGTTTTCTTCACAATGGTCTGAGGTCCCTTCACACCCTCCCCCATGCCACATTCCAAAGTTCTTATCTTTCAGGGAGGGAAGGTTGTTTTTTTTTTTTTTTTAAGGCCCTATGGAGTTACAAGGATTTCAATACCCTGCTTAGGGACCAGTTCTTTTCTGTAAACAAAGCTAATGAAGTGTGACTAACAGTGCTCTCCTAGTGCAGGGCAAAAGCAAAGGGCCCTTTGTTGGCACTTACTGGAGCAAACTGCCATTTTGCAAGAGGAGAACAGAATTTTGCTGGGTATTGATTGACCAGCCCTGCTCCGTGTCGTTGCCTTACTGTCAATTTCTAGGGGCTGTATGAATAGGCCTTTGTAAGGACTTTGTGATGTACCGTCTGCATGCCTGGTCACGCACAGCCTCCTAGGTTCTGTTCCTCTGTAAACTGGACGGAATTTCCAGGCATCTGGGCAAAATCTCGTTCCCCTTGGACACAAGGCTCTGACCCCATCCCTGATATTGCCAGACACTTTTTTCTCTGTTGTCACTACCCTGAGCCTTCAGACTGAACCATGGAGGCTTTGCCCGTGGTACTCAGAACTGTTTCAAAGTCACTCCAGTTTTAACTGACATGGTCGTTACATTCCAGAGGTGAATCTGTAAAACTGATAATGCTCCCCTTCACCCATTCCACTGAGAGATTCGGAAACTCCGGAAATCAGGCCTCATTGCTAACTGCTAACTAAATACCCCACAATGACTTTTAAAAGTCTCTTTTTGAATTCACGTCTGTCTAAAGTGTTATCAAATACACCCAGTGATGCTGCTGGCTGGAAGATTTGAGGCACTTCTTCAGATGGAGTAAGGGATTCAAGTCAAAACCCTGCTTTCCTTGCTAACCTAAGCACAAATTTCTGTATAAATTATTGACTGCACTTTGGCCTCATCAGAAACATTAGCCCCACAGGCTGATAAGTTCTGACCCCAGGTGGCACATCAAACCCTCTCAGAAAAGGCAAAAACATTAGTCCTCTGCACTGAGGACTAGGGCATGTGAGCCAATCAATCATGCTCTCTGACAGTTTTCCAGCCTTTGAGCATTAGGCTCAAGTCAACCCCCAAGACTCCTATTGTTCGCATTATTCTCTTCTTCCCTGGTCTGATGAAGTTAGGGTTAAGTCCAAGGCAAGAGAGAAAGGCTATTGTTAGTAACTCACTCTTTATTGACTCTGACCTGCAGGGCAGCCAACGAGAAGTCTTTTCCAGAAAGTAATGCACTGTTAATTGGTGCTCCTCACTGGGATGTGTTTTATATACCTCTTCACACCGAAAGACCTGACTAAACATTTCAACTCTCTTCACAAGTTGTCTTGTACCTCTGTCAAGACGGAATACACACAGACACACAAACGGACACACATACACACCAGAGAGAAGACAAAAATCTAATTCCTATCCCAAATTGCTAAACCGACTGTCACTATAAACAGAAGCTGTCTGGCTAGGCAGAGCTAATACTGGAAGCTGGCAGAGGAAGCAATGGATAAGGTTTTTTTGTTTTTGTTTTTGTTTCATAACAAATAGCTGTGGGGTTAGTACACAGGACAGGAAAACGCCTGGTGGAGGAGTGAGGTACGGACCTATTATTTCCCTCTGATGTCCTTTGCTTACAATAACTGAGGATGTTGTCAGTAGAAACTGGGAGCTGCATTTATGAGCAGCTAGCAGCAGAGAGGTGGCCTGGGGGTGAAGAGAACAAGATGCCACTCGGCTTTGTTTGAAGAATCCAGGCACTCTAAAGCTGTTGCAGAATTATTGGTCCAAAGGCTTTCTGGCTTTCTTTGAAAGGAAAAGCAAGCAAGCCATTATCATTATCTCTTCTTACCCAAGCAGACTGCTTTGCGAGAGGGTGGGAAAGCAAGTGGCTGATGGAAGGTAATTGACAGAGGGCCCTGCCAGGCTTATTTCTCATTGCACCCTGGCCCTGCCAGGCTTCTTTCCTCTTGCATCCTGGCCCAAACCAGGCCTGTTAGCCACTATACTCAGGCGCTCCCAGGTCTGTTACAGTCCCTTTTGGTGTTGAAAGAGGTAAATGACAAAGCAGAATTTAAGGGGGGGAGGGGATCATACTTTGACATTTGGGGAATCAATATTTCTGAATAAAGGTGGAGAAAGCATTAACATTAAATAGCTGAATCAAGCTTTTGATGGAGAAGTTTTTAATGGTCACAAAATCTGTTGACATTTAGCCAAAGATTATGTTGCTTTGGGTAGTGTATTCCAGGGTATGGATCAGTATACATGAATTCACATACACTTTCTCTCTCTTTTTAAAATTTTATTTACTTTATCTACATTGGTGTTTTGACTGCATGTGTGTCTGTGTAACGGTGTTGGATTCCCTGGAACAGGAGTTCCAAACAGTTGTAAGCTGTCAGGTGCGTGCTGGGAATTGAACCTGAGTTCTCTGGAAGTGCAGTCATTGCTCTTTTTTTTTTTAAGTAATTTATGTATTTTTATGTTAATCACAGGTTATATACTTTGTATCCCGGCTGTAGCCCCCTCCCACTCTCCCCATCCCTCCCTCATCTTCTCCCTACCCTCCTCCAAGTCCACTGTTAGGGGAGGACCTACTTCCCTTCCATGTGACCTTAGCTTATTATGTGTCTTCAGGGCTGGCTGCAATGTCCTCTTCTGGGATCTAGCTAGGCTGCTCCTCCCTCGGCGGGGGATGGGAGGTGGGGGGTAGAGGGGTGTCGACAAGCTAGCCATTGAGTTCATGACAGAAATAGTCACTGTTCCCCTTACTAGGATCTCCAGTTGGATACTGAGCTACCATGGGCCACATCCGAGCAGGGGTTCTAGGTTATATCCATACATGGTCCTTGGTGGGAGAAACAGTCTCATAGAAGTCACCTGTGCCCTCATCTATTTGGTCTTTGTGGAGCTCTTGTCCTCGCCAAGTCTTACTAACTCCCCCCCTTTTCATATGATTCCCTGCACTGTGCGGAAGGCTTGGTTGTGAGTCTTATTATCTGCTTTGATACATTGCTAGTTAGAGTCTTTCAGAGGCCACTGTGGAAGGCTCCTGTCCTGTTGTTTGTTTTCTCCTACAATCAATGTCCATCCTGTTTGTCCATCTAACCAATGATTGATCATCCCACCCTGGGTCTTCCTTCTTGCTGGTCCAGTCACTGCTCTTAACCACTGAGCCATCTCTCCAGCTGTCACATACACTTTTCAAGAAAGGAAATATTTTCCCAGAAAGCCACTGTGCCACTGTCATGTTAAAGTCCGTTCAGTGCATGTGCCAGCAACTTACAGACATGTAACAGGACTCCTAACTTGAGCTTTCTGGAAAAGGTGATGTCTCAGAGAGCAGTGGGTGCTATTTATTTATTTTTGTTCTGTGAAAGCCTCTGGGCATGACTGATTACATTCTTTGGGGCCACTGAGGTCCGTGAAACATGAATACTAGAGAAAATTTGAATAACGGAAACTCAATTTGCATCAAATCTTTGCTCTTTTGATGACAGTGTTGTACCTATAGCTTCGATGTGTTTTATAAATCCTTATTGATGTTTACCCACTGTCAAATTAAACTCACAAATACAGTAGGCTCCGAAAGCCAAAATATTTTTTGTGAAGTGTTTAAAATGAGAAAGGCTGTATAGACTGTTTTCACATAGAAAACTTTCCTAGCTCTCTTTGGTTTTTTTTGTTTATTTTATTGAGTTGTTTTGTTTTTGTAGACCAGAAATAAGGTAAGAAAAGAACCAGAGAGAAAACAAGTAGAATATACAAATAGCTGCCTGAATAAAATAAGAGTAGACAAGTCACCGCTTGGAATTTGGGGGACCTCTGTTAGGATAGACCCCTCTTCTACCACAGACCATAAAAAGCTTTACATACAGGGGCACGGTGCTTACATAAAACCATTGCACAGCCTCTTATATTTTTATAATGCCGGAGCAGCACAAAGGTGATGGAAATAAGACTTGTATTATCTAGATGATATGATAGTTAATCATGGTGGTCAACTTAAGACACCTAGGAAGAGAAAACCTCACTTGAAGAATTCCTTCCAGATTAGCCTGTGAGCATGTCTGTGGGGGCATTTTCTTGGGTGCTATTGACATAGTAGGGACCAGCCAAATAAACCCTTTTCCCCCTTCATGCTGCTTTGGCTCATGGTGTTTATCGCAGCAACAGAAGCAAATCTGAACTGGGGTTAATGACATTTTTTTGAATTGTACTTGGTTGGATCTGGAGCCTCATGCCTGCACGGCAAACATTTTGCCAATGGAGCCATCTCCCTAGACCCAGAACCAGAGGCTTGATTTTAGATTTCTTTAGATCGGGAACTGTGAGAAAATAAATTTCTGTTCAGTATGAATTTCCCGATCCCAGGATTCTGTTGCAGCAGCACAAAACATCCTAAGACAGACAGAAACATATCACTTAAAGTGGAAACCCACAGACAAACTGAACTGGAGATTTTCCTACTGAATCTTGACAGTATCGAACCTAGGATGGGGGTATGCACTGAAGCATCAAAAAGGCAATTTGAAATTAATAAAATAACATTATCTTACATATCAAGTGGTTAACATTTGTATTATAGTTGCCAGCAGGGAAAGATGAAAAACCAAACGGAAGGAACACTGAGGACTTGCCAGGCATGAGTCACAAGAACCAGGGTTTTTACACAGATCATCTCATTTGTTTTCCCAGAGCTTGTGTGTCAGGTTCCGTAATTATTGTCTTACTAATGAACAAATTAACTCTAAGGATGCTTTGCTTCTGCTCCCCGGTTAGAAAGTCAAGAGACTTGAACACAATCTGACTTCTGCTGTCCTGCTCCCACGTGTCTTATTACATAAGGTCACAGAACATGATTTTATAAATAGCAGAGTTTCATACAGGAGCTACAGGAGCATGGATGGAAATCCCTAGGGGTAAACAGGGATATCTCTATGACGAGCGGATGTGTGTTAGAAACACGTGTTATAGATATGAAAATCTCGCCTCAACTGTAGGTTCTGTGGCGTCACCTTACAAACTTGAAACTGACCATGACTGTGACATGTGCACAGCCTGGAAAGCAGCAAATGTGACCATTCAGGGTTTTCCCACCCCCTGGCAGTGTGGGTGATGCTTACTGCGCCACTCCAGGGGGGCTCCCACATTCATTTCTTGCCTCATAATGCACTTTATCAGAAAAAGTGGTGTCTGGAAGAAGCATAAAATCTCAAACCCCTTCAAAATCTAAGTTTAACTCCTTGAGAGGTCATTTAAAACATGAGCTATATATGATTCCAGAACTCTCTGTGGACTTCAGTTCTGATATCCTATGATGTGGGTTTTCTTTCAAAGGAATGACAATTCACAGCCCATATGGCTCTCTCTGTGGAAGTGCTTACATCTCATTGGACCTTAGGGAATGCCTACCTTGACTTCTTTATAAATCCTGACACCCCTACTTCAACCTCTACCCACATCATGGACCAGTCCCAGGCTTGGATTTGGTTTCTCTGAGTACCTTCTCCTGCCTCACACTTCAAGGCACCTTTGATTCTTTCTGGGACCCAGCACTTTCAAATTAACCCTTTGCTCCTATCTTGGACCTGTCGAACTATGGCCCACCTTGGCCTGTTTCCCTTTATCTCCAGGAGCATTGTACTTCAGAGCCTTTTCCAGAATCCCTTAGATTCTGACCATTCCTGGGGTATTCCTACCAAAGCAGTTGCCCATGAGATTCAGGGTCCTGAGGCTCCCCACTCAGCTTCTCCTCCTGATTCAGTAACATTTTTTTTTCATTGTTGGCAAAGAGTGAGCACTCAACAAGCAGGTAAAAGGCAAGACCAGACATAAACATGAATGAGGGTAGAACACCCACGAAGTTCCCAGCTGCTGTTGCCCTGTATCTCTTCTCAGTGAAGAATACCAACCTAGCTAACAGTCTTATAGCACAAACTGAAACCTCTGGGCTTTTTATTTTGTTTTTTCTCCTTGGATAGAAACTTGTGTGGAATGAACAATCTTGTAAGATAAATAGGAAGGACGCTTCCTTTAGGATTTCAAAATGCAATCAATTTCTTTTCTTTCTTTTTCTTTTCTTATTTTAATATTCCAAAAGCAATGGATGAGGTACATTTGTTGCTCACCTGACACAGAGGCTCTAAACACAGACCATAACCTGCCCAGGCGTGGAAGATCCGGACTGCTAGCATCCACGACTGCTTGCAATTTAACGAACAGTCATATTCAACAAATCTCATCCCAATAGCCCGCCAGTGGATATTCTCCCAGACTCCGAGCCCCAAAGAGAGATCTGTCATTGCTTAAATAAATTTTACAGATGTAATAGATAAAGGCAATAAAGAAACCAGAGCTTTTCCTAAAACAAAGTTGACAAAGCAGAAAGCCCCCCCTCTATAACAGGCATGTGCGCTTGTGCCTACGAGGCTGCCTGAGTGTACTGAAGAGAAAACCACAATGAAAGTTAGGAAGCATGAAATGGCAGCCTCCTTTGCCTTTCAGGGAACGTAAATTTTATTTGCTGGGTGTAAATATTCAAAAGCTGTGGTTCCCACCTCCCTGTGTGATCAGCAGAAATTGATTTCAAGGAGACACAAAATTATTCAGCTTGTGGCTTGGCAATCTGAAGCATGGAGATCACACATTCACAAGCATCCACGCCAGACAGTGGGTGCTTTCCGAGTGTGACCAGTGTCGGCACAGGCGGCTTTATGTGCCCTGGGTAAGTGTGCTGCTGCCAGACAGAGTGGGCACAGCCATCACTTGTCTTTGACAAGTGCCTGTGACTTCTAGTAGGTGTTCCCTTCACAGTCTGCTCCTGGGGAACGTTAAGCCTGGTGCTCCAAATAATACAAACACACAAGTTTTTTGTTTGTAAATGCCAGGTGACCAGCCTGTATGAATCATGTACCCAGCCCACAGTACAGGGGACAGACGTGGGTAAGAATTAGTGTTAAATTCCTGTCCATATTAAGTTAGGTTTGCGCTATGTGTGTGAGTGTACTTGTTAGTATGAGTGTGTTTTATTTGTTTAACAAAACATGGGCCTCGACTACTTCATCAGCTAATTAATTAAATTAATCCAATTGTATGTGGATGCATATTTGAAAATAGAAATAGTAAGTAGATTGAAACTCTGCTATTCAGATGTGATACACAGAACAGAAAAACAGTAAAAACGAGCATTTTAAAAAATGAAACCTGTCACTCAAAAACCAAAACAAACAAAAAAACTGGCCACAATAAGAGCTCAGTGCAGATGCAGTCTGGTCAGTGCTGGGGCGTCCTCTTTCCAGAAGATTACAGAAACGTAAATTCCATGTCATTTAATCCAACTCCAACTCAAAGGGAACTACCTGGTGCCTGGCTGCTGGAGAGCTCTGGGGGTGTGTGGGGGGGGATCAACCTTCTAAAATCACTTCTCCTTGGACTGTGTTCACAGCTCCAGTCCTCACAGGAAAGTGTGGAAGTTGGAATAGCAGCAGGAGTGGGAGGAATGTAAATAATTTTTACAGAGCAATTAGCTGTCAAATGTCCGCAGTCATGGTTTCTTGCAATTTACATTTCACCTCAACCCAGAGAACAGCTACATGGGACAATCAGAAGAACTGGGTCTCCGGCACAAGCACTATTCCCTGCATGTCTCCCGCTGTGTCACCTTGACACATGGCTTCTCTCTCACCTCACCTCTGTTCAATACGTACATAACACATGCTTTAACACTAGCATCATTGTTAGTCCCTGTAACAAGACCTGCAAATTCAAGGAAGCTGAACCTAGGGAACATGCTAGCTGGCTACTGAAAAGCTCCCTTGACTCTTTCCAGAATAAATGTTAGGTACAACACTGGAAAGCACTTTTGTTCGTTTAATTTAATGGAGGGCACAAAGTGCTGACTCTGTGTTAAGCCCCTTTCAAAGAATCCCGTGAATATTAATTTAATTAACCCTACAAACAATCCAAAAGGAGAGTACTTCCAAAATAAATTAAAACAAGAGCCAAATTATTTTCAAGCACAAAAGCATCTTGGGGAATCTTCCTTCAGAAGGAAATACCTTAAAGGTCCAGAGAGATGAAAGGGTTGGTTTCGGCCCCCAAGACTAATGAGAACAGAGCTGAAACCAGGATAGAGACCACCAGACGTCTCCCGTGGTCTTCCCTTCCAGCAGTCCTTTGGTCTTACATGGCTGGACCAGTGCAGACAGCCATTTAGACCTTTCAGTGCTTCCTTCTGAATATGAGGTTTGCTTAAAGCCCAATACATCGAGGAGGCCTGGCCCACAGCCAGAAGCCCCAGGAATTCACCCCAGTGAGACTAACACAGGGGATGAAAATTGCTCTGGAAAACAGGAGAACCAAGAAAAGGTTTCTTGGACTGGGGATGTAGCTCAGCTGGCAGAATACTTGTCTAGCATACAGGAAGCCCGAGATTCCTTCTCCAACACCACATAAGCCAGGCAGAGTGCTGCACACCTGCAGTTTCACCACTCAGGTGGTAGAAGCAGCCAAGATCCAGAGTTCAACGTCATCCTCAGTTGTACAAGTTCAGAGTCGGCCAGGTTACATGAGAAACAATGTCTCAAAAACAAAACAATCCACAACTTATTTCCAGAAAGAAAGGAAGGGGGGAAAAAAACCAGGAACAAAGAAATACACTGGCTAGTACTCAACTTCTGTGGTAGGAGTCTTCACTAACTACATTTTAAATGTCTTGGCCAAATTAGCAAGAGAACTAAAACTGAAGAGGGTTGTGTTTATAGCATGTTTATAGCATGTAAACTGATTAAAAATATGAGCATGAAGATTATTCATTGCAATAAAGACACTACAAAATTCAATTTGTTTAAAGTCACATTTAGAATTTCAGGAAAGAAACAAAAGAGAAAGCAACTCAGAGAAAGGGCTTTGTGAGTGCCCACAGACACCTCAGGGTGAACTGGAAAGAGAAGATGAGCAGCGACACAACTGTTTGACCCTCCCAATCACAGTAGGAGGCAGGGTTTCTACGCCAGGAGACTCTTGCCTGCTTCTGCTTTATTTTATCACAACAGCCAGAAAGTAGTTACTGATGGCTGAAAGCTGAGGGTCAAATCCTCAGGGATACACTTTGCATGCATTTCAAAAATAGAAGCAGAAGTGTTTTCAAAATGGTGATGAGCCAATATGTCAGACTTTGACTACTCAGAAGGCCGACCAGGACACTGCGAAGCTCACAATGGCCAAGCCGAACAGGAGTGTCAGTACATGTAAGCACTGTAGGTTTCAAGGCTCTAGCCTGGAGGAACCATAAGGAATGTGAATCTCTTCTCCTGAATGGTGCATTTGTATTTATTTTAGCTCTAGGCATATTCAATACTTCCCCCAAACTCTCCAGACGCTAACAGTCCCATTGGGAGCTTATTGAAGATGCGAATTGCTAGCTCTACCCACAGGATGTAAGGTGGCTCTTAGATTCACCAGGCTAATGGCCTTCAAAGAAAAATATACATCATATAAAATAAGATATGCATGCCAGAGCTGAACATTTCCAGGAAAGAAATAGGAACCCATGTTTCTTTCCCGTACTCTCAGGGTGAGGGTGTGGTGCCTTTTGCTATTCCCTTTGGTGAGATTTCTGAAGGCACTCTAACAGAGACTGAGGACTTTGGTGAGATTTCTGAAGGCACTCTAACAGAGACTGAGGACTTTTAACTGCCTGAGCTCTCTGACAGGAGTATTAGCATAGCAGCTCCACTTGATTTAAGCAGAGAATTATTCCACCATCCACACTACTCTCTGCTGGCAGGAGGCAGAGTACCAACAATGGCCTCTCACAAAGGATGACAGGTCCCCAGCCATCTTTTCCCTCATCCACAGGAACTTGGAACTCTTCAAAATATTAATGTAAGTAACCACACTTAGGAAAACATGGTCACAGAAAATCTTACATCACAGAAGCTATCTATTCTACCCCCACACAATTTTGAGTGGGATGTGTCCATAGCATGACCATTCTCTTCTTAACCTGCCACACATATACACATGCTCGGGTCAGTGTGTGTGGTGGATACACACACACCAGCACACACAGGCCATAGGAGGATGTTTTGTTTCATCACTCTCTCTACCATATTCCCAAAAGACAGGGTCTCACTGAGCAAGGAGCTAAGCTGGCAGCCAAGCCAACACAATCCTTCTGTTTCTGCCCTGCACAGTACTGGGGTTTCCGGTGAATATGCCCAAATTCAGACATCTTTAAAAAAAAATTATCAATTGGTGTGTTTAGTGTGTGTGTGTGTGTGTGTGTAGATGGGCTCCTGCATTGGTGTGTTTAGTGTGTGTGTGTGTAGATGGGCTCCTGCATTGGTGTGTTTAGTGTGTGTGTGTGTGTGTAGATGGGCTCCTGCATTGGGGTGTTTAGTGTGTGTGTGTGTGTGTGTGTGTGTGTAGATGGGCTCCTGCTCCAGCACACAAGGTGGGAGGACAATGTGTGGGGGGAATTTCTCTCCTTCTGTCATGTTGGTTCTGAAGATTGAACTCTGGTCCTCAGGTTTCATAGCAAAGGCCGTTGCCCATAGAGTGACCTCATGCTTCATGCCCAACTCTCTTATGAAGATGCTAAGGTTGTGATCTCAGATCTTTGTATTTGGACAGTAAATATCCTGAGACAGGTCAAGGTGCGTGATAAACTAACCCTGAGACAAAACAAATAGCGCTACTTGCTTTCCACACTTGCAACTGGGCATGGCACCTCGGTCGAATGCCTGTCTGGAAAGGTGAATGTACCCTGCAGGTACATCATACACACCTATTCAGCCCCCTGAGAATTTGTCAAAGATCTTTCCTTTAAAGAGAACAGAAGAGAAAGAGAGGAAGAGAATCAAACAAGCTTGCCTTTTGTACCTGTTTCTACCACAGAAACCTCTTGTGGAGTGCTTCAGAAAGACATGTGCCAATGGGACAGCCAATGAGCCAGGTCTCCATGTCCTTTCCAGAAAGCTGCTTTCACTGACCATACATCCAATGCTGCTGTCTTACTCTTAGGAAACTTTCTACCCCTTCCCTGCCCCTCTGGAAATTTGGTAACCATAGATTCTGTATCCTGCTGAGGCTTGATATGTAGAGCTATATTCTACCTGCTATTAAGCTGCTGATAGCAGTGTTTCTGTTGCAATTTATGAGCAATGTCAGCTGAAGGCAGTGAGTATTGTACACACTATATTTTCCCAGCTGGAGATCTCCGTGAATGGAAAGCAAAAACATGAATACACATGCAATGCAGGCTTGAGGGAATAAAAAGGCTGGGGGAAGTCTGCAGAGGCTAAAATCAGCTGGGTGGTCTTGATTATAAACCAAGTGGATAATAAAGTATTCATAGGAAGTGCCAGCTAAATGGTCAGGAAATAGATCCATAAACACGAGCAAAGTCCCAGAAAAGTCTCTATCTTATTTGTACCTTATCAACCTAATTCCTAGATGTGCCAAGACTCACCTTCCTGCCTGGGGTTTTAAATAGCTTACCATAGCCAACGGTCACTTGAAACCACACCACAAACGCTCACTCTACATAAGGTTTCCGAGAGCTACCTCAGCAGGTGGTGACGGCAGTTCTGCCAAGCCCGCACTCTTCCTCAAAGGGCAAATTCTTTTTAACTAGAAATATTTTACATGGAGAGAGAAATGGAGTTCTTTTTGTGGTTAGGAAATGGATGCCTTATATTGTCCAACTGTCCATGGACTTAAAAAAAAAAAAAAGAAGTCATGGAATCCATAGAGAAACCAGCAGTTCTCGGTAAACCAATTCTACAGAGAAAGACACAACTCAGGAGTCAAGAAACTGACAGACAAAAATCACTAGAAAGTCATTCTTTCCCCCAAAACCCTACTGAGAAACACAACAGAAAATATTCCCAGGGATCTTAGTTAAATGAAGGTCATTTAACTTTTAGCTGAACAAAGCATATAATGATTGCCTGGGAAGTTGGTTTTCAATTCTGCTGTGTACCATACTTATGGGGATTTGTTTTTCTAACCACCATGCTATAGCCCAACCCCTAAATAGCATGGTTCAGTTGATCTGAGTTCCAGGCCAGCTTTTAAAAGGCGTGAGTCTAATGTGAGCAAGGCTGAAAAGAACCTGCCTCAGTTCTTCCCTTGGCAATCATGGATCTCTAAAGAACTGCACAAGGGAATGTAACTGAAAAATGCATAATGAATAATAATAAAATGAAAAGGGATTATTCACCTTCTTTTTTTTTACTGTAACATAAACATTTTAGCAATGTGTAACACTGAAACAGATCTTCAATCTGTCTTTTTAACCTAAATTTAGGTGGTTTTGATTCAGAAAAAAATCATCTCATTGTACCAATAAAATAAAATAAAAATACTGAACTTATGAAATCTATCAAGCTCAGAGCTAAACCATGAGGGGAAGTAATTACCATTTAAATATAGCAACATCACATTCTTTGAAGGAATATCCTTTTGATATTAGGGCTCAAATGCCAAAAGCCCAAAAATCTCAGATTCTAACATTGTTCAGAGGAAGTCTAGAGAAAACACATGTGTATCCTGAAACCTCTTTCTGCAAAGACATATGAACCCAGTTGTAGTCAGTACATGGTTTTAACAGCAAGATTTTACTAAATAATTGTGGATTCTCTTAAGAAAAGCGAAGAAGAAAAGGGGACACAATGGATCGATAACTCTCCTGACTCTCAACTTGTAGGACATACAGTCACGCAGACTGAAGCCCTATATTTAAGTTTCTGAAGGCTGCCCTCTAGTAAAGAAAATCTGACTGTAATAACCATGACTCCCAGCACATTTCAGCATCAGAAGATTGCTAATCCTTTCAGATTCCACATAAAGCTAGTAATGCTTGCTGTTCAACTTGGTTTCTTAGCACACACCAAGGGAACTGTCTTTGCCATAGATTGGAGATCTCTTATACATGATCAGAATTTCAGGACAGTGCCATGCCTGTAGATGGGGGAAAGATAGATTTCAAGTTGGTGGATTAAAAATGAATTTTATATTGTACAGTCACTTTTATAGGTAGCCCTCAATCATAAGACATTGCAATACTTTTAAATCCTTTCCTAGTTGCTTACACATCAGGCAAATAAAATAATTTAATAAATTCTATTGAATACTCTTGACTTTTCACCTTTGCTTTTTGTTTGCTTCTTTTGTTCTCTCTCTTTCTGAGTGTGTGTACATGGTCACAAGTATTCAGGAGCATGAATACGCATTGTATGTGATCATGGAATCCCAAAGTTGACATCTGGTGTTTTCCTCAATTCTGAAGAGCTATCCAGTTTGGCAGGAGGTTTTCCTTTTTCCCAAGTGCTGGAATTGCAGGGGACCTCCACGCCTCCAGGGATGTAAACTGCTGTCCTCATAATTGCATGGCAAGTGCTCTATCTCCTGACCCACGGGAGTCAGGAGTTTCGCATGGGTTTATGTGTGTCTTTGAGTATCTCTACAAAGCAAAAGTCACAAAAATGAAATAAAGCAAAACACAAAACTGAAAAACCCCTAATTAAAAAAAAAAGACAACAGGAAGAGAGAGGAGGGAGAACTTCAAATGTAATGAGTCTTTTTACCAGTTTTGGCTTTAATTACCTGTGATAGCTGCACTCTTTAGAATACAGCTAAGAACTTCCCATATTCTTATGATCAAATGCTTATCTCCAAATGGGCTGTTTATTTCAAGAATTTACGCAGCACGTAGTTTATGATCGTATAACTACAGAAAGAAATCATAAGTGTTCCTTGAAATAACATAATTGACACCTTTTGCAGCTTTTCTACATTTTCCCTAAATATCAAAGTCTTTAATCTTAACTATTCAGAAGAAAGCATGTGTCCGCAAAGCAAGTAAATTATGAAACAATTTGCTCTCAACTACAATATAGTAAGATGGTCTTCACATTTGCATTACAAAGTACACATACACACACATACACACACATACACACACATACACACAGGGAAAGAGAGAAAGAGAGAGAGAGAGAGAGAGAGAGAGAGAGAGCACCTGGAATTCCCAGCATTTCTCTATGGATAAAGAGCAGTGTCCAGGAATATGCATGACTGAAAGCGTTACAAATAAACTGTACTGACAGGTAACATCAGGAATGGGGACACTATCTCTGTCACTGAAACCTGTGTCTGAGTGTTAGTGACTCTGAAACTGCTGTACATTAGGACTTTGTTAGACTCTTAACCAAGGACTAGAGCAGGACTCTAAGCATCAGCATATTTTAATACCTAGGTGATTCGACAGAAAAAGTGGATTCATGAAGTGACACCCTGGCCTAGATGAGTAGTTGTCACCTCTGATGGTTCACTTGAGTAACATGCAGGAATTTATAGGCTAACAGCAATAATTAAAAAATAAATAAAAAGAAAAGAAGAAGAAATACATCACTCTGTCTTAAACCAAGTGAACACAAATATTTGGTTTAGAAACCTGAACCAAACTTAGAAAAGCATTTTTTTTAAGGTCTTAAAATGGTCTGAATGGGAAATTCAGATTGAGAAGAACATAGTGGATTTTCAGGTTAATAAAACACACTTAACAATTTATGCCAAAGTAGAAGACTATGACTTGCCAAATACAATACACTTAAAAAACAAAACCATTTCTCTTAGATGGAAACTGAGCTCATCTGGTCAGATATATAATACACGAAGGCTAAAGAACAAGAGACTTTCTACAAATATTCCATCAACAAGGGCGATATTTATAGAACTCAGAATACCTTCAATGTTGAAAAGAAAATACATCTCACATTGGCTAAAGGCATAAATTATCCTAAAGTGTCCGGATACTACATGAAAATGTTTGAAATTCACTTGAAGGGAACAATTTGAAGGAAAACATCCTCCAGAACCTTCAAACTTGACCCTTCCTTCTATCTTTGAAGAAGGTCGCTTTCCCATAGATGAGGTCTACAACATGTTCAACCTAAAAGCCTTCCTGAATAGCTAGTGTGCCATCCCACAGTTACATAACAGCTTTCCCATTTTGTTTCAAAGCCTTATTTTTAATCTGTTACCATTTACTACTTAAGTCCTTAACCCCACTTTGTAGCTAAAACGAAGACGGCAGGAGTTTGATGGTTTAGTTACACATCTCGTGTCCCTGCTAAGATTCATTTCTATGAGACCAAAGCCGTCCTTTATTTAGAAATATCCTCAGTCTATGTGTTGTTTAGGTAAAAGTAATTGTCTAAGCCCATTTTTCTAGGCATGAGAGTCCTGAAAAAAAATTTAGAAGACGAGTGTTTGGGGAGGGATAGGAGAAAAGGTATTTTGGGGATAGCAGTCAAGGAATGCTTAGTATTTGAGCCAAGAGGTGGAAATCATGAGACAGAAGAGGGTCAGCAAAAGAGAGGCTGCAAAATCCAAGCAATGCCAAAATGTCTCTGGTGAGTGCTACTCAAGAGATGTGAGCAGAAGGGGCCAGGTGATTAAATGTTCTGTAGACCTTAGCAGAGGTGGAAGAAGCATTACTTTTCCCCCCTATTACCTTTTTCATCTTAAAATTCCACTTGACTTCCCAAGCTGTGGTCTGAGCAAACACTAATGCAATGCATTTTGCACCAACAATGGCTTTTTAATCTGGACGCTGCAAAGATGAGGGCAGCCATACTGCGGTACCCCTCCACCGCTGTGCAAACACACGCCTCTCTTTGAAGTATGTGATAAGTGATTGTTTCATAATCTGTAATACCTGAAATACTTAGTGATGTACCCCCTTAACCAAACAAACAAAGAAAAATAGCAACGTACTGTTTGATAGAGATTGGTTTGTTTAAACACAAGCTTGGAAACTAAAAGAAAGCATTTGAAACAGCAAAAAGTCCGAAAGTCCATGGGCTCAAGAAAGAAAAACTAGTAAAGATGCATTTAGCTGGTCTGACAGTACAGTTGTAATGAGCTCCAGCTTAGTGCTAAGTGAAAAGAGTAAGCCCAGGAAAAACCCTGTGTATGATTCTGAGTAAGAAAAGCTAAGTAGTCTCTTACGTTGGAGTTCAGAGGTCTGTGATAAAATATGGAAATAAACCCCACAAACTTCAGAATAGAGAGAAGACAGACTGCACAAGGCCCACCCAGAAGTTCCAAAGGTCAGAAACTAAAAAGTTTCTTTAACACTTTGTAGGAAGGTGAATATTTGTTTTCATGTTGTTCTTTCTAAATGATGCATATTTGAAGTAATATTTTACATATACTCAACATTAATAATCAAAACTAGATTTTAGATTCTTCCTTTAGCAAGAATCCAGATCTTGACACAAATGGCACTTCCGCTTATTCCATGAGCCAAAATCCCTCTTTTAAACCTTATGGACATCCTGTCTCTATTCACTCTACGCTTTAATGAACACAGTGTCAAGAAAAGGGGAAGCACTCCCATTCTCTGAAATAAAAAGAACATCCAGAATCAGCTAGGAATGAAAAGTGTTCAGCCAGAAGAAACTCAGGTCTGAATATCTGTCTTTTTGTTGTTTTATTTATTTAGTTTTACTTTTTAGGTTTTGTTATTTATTTATTTATTTATTTTTTGAGGCAGGGCCTTACTATGTAGCTGTAGCTGTCGTAGAACTCAGTGCATAGCCCAGGCTGGCCTTGAACTCACGGAGCAACTCCTGCCTCTGCCTCCTGAGTGATTTGATTAAAATAGGTGTCACTACACCCAGTTGTACAGTTATCTTTTACAGAGCAACTGATGGTGTCCTGAGTGAATCGACATGTGGCATAGTAAGTGTCTTCAAGGAACACTGCAGCTACATTCATTTAGAACAGTGTGTTTACAGGAAACTGAAGACTAATTTACTCAAGGCTCAGAGGCAAGTACTTCCAAAAAATAATAAAACAATAATAAAACCATTATATATCCATGCAAATCAAAATTCACAGAAGAGTGGCAGGCAGCCAACCCAACTATTTCAGGTCTGCTGTCCCATCTGCTTGGCCTGTTAACTGTCGGAAAATACAAGCAAATCACTTCTTCTGCAACTAATTCACTACAGGGTTCCTAAAAGCCAGACTCCAGGATGCAACTTTAATATGACCAAACAGCATATTATGATCAATAAAGCTAAGCCTTGCAGCAATCCAGAGGCAGAAGCTGGCTGAAATGCCTCTTTGGTGGACACGGGGCACAAGTACCAGCATCCTTGTCTGGTACTGTGGAAGGCCCACAGCCAGGAAACCCTCAGACATCAGGAAGCAGCTCACTGCCTTGATTCCTCTCTGCTTATGAACCCAAAGGCATTTTCTTCCTGCTAGACTCTATTAGCCCCAATATGTGGTAATTAATTTACTGCAGGCTCTTAATTCATAAATGGATCAAATAAAGCTTTCCATGGCTTTTGGCAGCCACCCCTTCCTAAATTATGGTGACTAGAAGTTGGTTCAAATACTACTTATAAGCCAGGCCTTTCAGCCTGTAAACTTCAATTAGGGAGCTTTTAGCTTATTGTGTGTGTTAAACCTTCAAAGAAGGAATTATCCATGCATTTTCCATCCCCAAAAGAAGAAAAAAGAAAGGAAGGAAAGTTGGCAATGAAGCAATTCCTAGAATGCTGATCCAGGAGTTACCAAGAAGTTAAAAACCTTTATCCTCAATACCCAAAGGCCTGCACATAGTGGAGGAGAAAGCCTAGTAAAGTATAATACATTAAAATTAATAAGGAAAGCAACCACCAACAAAGATTTTGGGCAAGCAAACACAAACAAAAACTTCTAGCTGAGTTTTGTCCTCTGTATTCCTTTGATCAATGCCACCAACAGGTAAATATAGTCTAGACTGGACTCAGGACTTAACTGACAACCAGGGAAGGCAACTGAAACTGGTATCACCACTGCCAGAACTGGCACGAAAACCTTTCTTTTCTAAGACACGGTCTCGTATATCCTAGGCTTGCCCTGCTCTCACTATGAAGCTGAGGATGACTCTGGATGCCTGCTACACCTGTTTCTACCTCCTGAGTACTGGGATTACCAGCATGTACTGCCATGACCAGTATATGAGTGGATAACCAGTATGCACTACCATGCCCAGTTTATGGGTTCTGAGGCTTGAACTCAGGGCTCCAGGCATGCTAGGCAAGTACTTTACCAACCAGCCTCAGTTCTTCTGTGTATACCTTGAGTGGATGGCCATGCCTAGCTTAAGTCAGCTAACAACCTACCAAAGGAGTGCATCTAACTAGCATGTCAGCTGATGTGAATATTTTCTGTTTGCTGTCTATTTCTCCCAGGCTGGAGAGAGCTCTGCTCACACTTGTCCCTTAACAGCAGGCTGGAGACTGACCTCGAGTTCTCCTTTCTGTGGCCAGGTTGTGTTTGTCCCAAGTTATAAATAGGAAGAGTGGATCTTCCCCCAAAAACATGAATTCAAAGGTGTTCTGTGTAACAGGTCCTCATGTCCACCAGTAAAAGAAGCATTTGGTCCTACCGTTCTACCTTAGCCTTTCCTGGAGCAGGGCAACAAACTTGAATGAATGAAGAGGAAAAGACTTCCCCTTTACACCCGACTGCCAGGGAGGCCAAGGCTCTACATCTCCTTGAAACTGAAAACAAAATAGCAGCCTTGCCTGCACTGACTTGGGCATGTTAAAAGAGGCTTCTGTTCATTCCAGCATTATAAGCCTTGCTCCTCACAGATAACACTTTAAAGGATATAAAAACATTCCCCTCAGCTTACTGTCTGTCACCCTCATTGGCTTGACTGATAGGACAGCAAGAGCCTTGAGCCTACCACACCAACCCAACCCAACCCAATCACCCTCTCCATGCCAGCAGAGACTTGAACAGAGTGGAAGAGAGGCATGGGAAGGAAAAACAGATTTAATCACTACCTGGTATGTTGGAGAATAAAGTTTTGGGATAATAGTCATCCTCGTGGACAGTCTTGGGACTGAGACCTGACCGCATGCTCTGCATTGGTGAAGGAGACGGACATCTCTGCCTCAGAGACATCGATGTGATGCTCCTATCATCATTCTTGGTCTGTATGCTCAAAAAATAAGGGCAGGTACCATGTATTACTTTGAAGTGGATAGACTAAACCAAACAGGACCTTTCTAGACAAATATCGATACTTGTAAATACTACGAGTAGTCATGTATGCAAAATCTCTCAGAGACACTCCTAAGTGACACACCCTGCCTAAGTGTTTTTACTACTTTATACAATAACAGAGCTTGGATTTCTTCAACACATCTTTTCCTTGGAGAAAGAAAGAATTTATGAAAGCCACCTCAACTACAGCTTCATGGAAGTTCCACAAAGAAGGAAGTAAGAGTTTTACAACAAATACTGAGAAGAGTTTTGGGAAAGTAAGACAAATATCAGTGGTGTGGGGAACTCTTCTTGGAAATAAAAATAAAAAGAGCAGAGCTTTGACCAAAATAATGATTGGCAGAGACCCATTGGGAGGTAGGCAGGGCAAGGGCTGCAGAAGCTGCATTCCGAAAGCCAGTCATCTTGCTTTAGATAACCAATAACCAAACAACAACAACATAGTTTGGTGACGGTAGAAGTTTCATTTCCTGTTTTAAGTTCCCAAACTTAGACTCTGTGTGAGAACAAGACACTATGGAGGCCACATTTGTGGGGATAAGTAGGCCTGACAATTTATGATAACAGACAGACACAGCACATGGGAGTCTGAAGCAACAGGACCCCAAGATCCAGGCCATTCTGGGATATGTGGAAAGGCTTCAGCTTCAAAAAATAATTATAATCTTGAAAAAAATGGATTGCTCTATGTAATTGATTATTATAGTAGACATTCCATATCGGAAATGATCTCATGATGGCTACCAGAAATTCTCAGCTAAGGAACTTAGGGCTCTCTAAGAAATATTTTTTTCATTTATAATATGGAGATTACATATTCACTTAAAGAAAAGGTTAGGAAGATTAAGCTAAATTTGCATAATTGAGAGAACACCTTTAGACTTTGGTTTCCTAAAATTAGCAGCAAAAAAGAGGTCAGTCAAGAAAGGAGAGAAAGCTTTACTTGGGAAACTGATAAAAGCAGACTAAAGTTATTAGGCAAACCACAGTTCAGGGAAACTCTGGAAATGACCCATCTTAATTCTTTTATTCTATCACTGAGTACCAGCAAGGTCTACTCCTTAGGAGTTAGGGGCAGACAGCCAAGGACCCACAGACATTTGAGGAGTGGCAGGCACTGTGAAATGGAAAGCCCAAATTAGATACAATCAAAAGAGAAATAAATTAAAAATAATGTTGAGAAGAAAATAAAACAGGAAAAAAGTATTTTCAGAGAAACAAGAAGAGAGTTATTCATGAAACTAGAATAGAAGGCTTAAAGAAACAATTCTATTTTTTTAAGCTTTTAGAAATGAAAGATACATGAGAACAGATTTGTCAGTGAAAAAACAATGATAAATTTGGGGAAAAGTCTGCTGAAAGCAGAAAATACATAAATACCTATAAACCAGAGTTTTGAGAAAGAAGGAAAAAAGGAGATTGTAACAGGAGGTTTAAATAAAAGGTCTAAAACGAGACGTGAAATGTAAATCATAGCCACTCCAAGGCAGTCTGTCTACACAGTCTCTAAAAGAACTGGATTCCAGGCAAAGGACCAAGCTTAACACAACAGATTTTAGAGGGATTCTGGATGTCAACGCGATATGTCAGAATGTTCTAGACAAAGAAAAGATGAGGGCTTAAGGAACAAGACAAGCATCAAATACAAGAGTTAAAGTTGGGGTGGCATTACACCTCCCAATACAAAACAGGGCAGTGATATATGAACTTCAAAGGCCTGAGGTCAGGCAACTTCCAGTCGGCTCTTCAATGACCACAGTATTAACCAAGTGTGAAGACAGAAGGAATAAATTTTTAGGATTTCATAAATTTTATTTTCCATGAACCCTAAAGGAAGGTGGACTCCCCCCAAATTAAGGGTAGACCAGAAGAAAAGGGAATCCAACAACAAAAAAAAGGGGGATGGTATCTTTAGCACGGTGTAAAATAGAAACCTCAGATTTTTATAGCCATGAATCATGTCTATGTAATCAGTGCAGACTGGAGCAGGTCAGAGACTGGGAAAAGCTAGACCAACATGTAAACTGTATGGGATCCTTGATGCCTTTCAATGTAATGAGAGGCAATTTAATTCTGGCAGGATAATGCATGGTGAATTAATGACGGGCTCAGAGAATACTAAGCAAACCAAAGTCAAATATTAACTCCAGAGAGAAAGGTGGATGAGAAAGAAAGGTAATCACAGGACACTGCTGTGCTGTGGGTAGTATATTCATAACCATAACAATGTAAACATTGAATGTTTGTCCAACAGAAAACTACTTGTGGTAGGCAGCTTCTATCATGGTCTCCGTTCCTCTGCTTCTTAGTATTCACACTCTGCTTGAAGTGACTACAGCTAAAGAGCTAACATGTCTCACATTAAGTTATACAAAGGATGGATTCTATTTAGTACTATCTATCTGTCTGTCTAATCTATCATCTATCCATCCATCCATCTATCTACCTACCTACCTACCTACCTGTCTAGCTATCCAGCTGTCTATTGATTGTACCTATCTGTCTGTCTTGGTGAAGAAGCAAGCTGCCATCCTGTGAGTGGTTCTATGGAAAGGACCATGCTAAAGCCTTTGGCTTAATAGCCCACAACAGATTAAAGCTTGCCAATAACCACATAAGTGAGCTCAAAAGAAAGTCCTTCAGGTTCAGCCAAGTTTTCAGCCAACAGCAACCCTGGCCACAGCCTGACAGAAACCTCTGGAGACAGCTTGGTCTGAAGCAAACAGCTAAGTTACTTTCACATTCCTGACCCAAGGAAACTGTGACATGATAGATGTTTGTTATTCTAAGACTCTGAGCTTTAGAATAATTTGTCAAACAGCAATAGAGACCTCATAACTCATAATTATATTAGGAGTATGGGTGGAGTAAAATATATTTGTGTTGGAGGGAAAAGAGAGGTTAGTCATTGTGTTTCCAAATAAGAAGGTCTGTGAAACATCAAAATCAGAAAAGGAAAATTAAGAAATATTTACTCAAAAAAAAAAAAAAAGGAAGGAAAAAAGAAAATATCACCTAAGAATTCACAGTAGTTTGTCTGTCTCTAAAGAACAAAAACTGGGTGAAAGGAAAACTGGAATATGAAATTACTACTTTTTTTTTTTTATCGACCTAAGAGAAATCTGTCACCTTTACAACTGTGTGTGTGTGTGTGTGGAACTTGAATGAAATGAAGCTGCACTCATATGTTAATTCTTCTGCATCCAATCACATCTCTGTTTCACAGTGGTGCTTGCACCCATTCGTTAGGCCTCAAGACAAGCTGGTGAACTGTGCTGGCCTAGAACTTAGCTTGCCAGATGAAAACTTCAATAAGCTCTTCCCCAAAGGGAGTGAGCTACAGGAGTCACTTTACCTACAGAAGTGCTAATGGATGGCCATACGCTTTGAGTAAATGAAGAGTCCTAGAAATGCTAGTTCATAAAGACTCAAATCAAGCCCACACATTCAACAGAACTTGGCACTGGATCAGAGGGTCTTTGAGAATAACGCCATCAGAGTGAGCTGCTAAGCATTCTCTGAAGAACCCTTCAAGTCCAGTGTTACATTGGCATGAACACCCAAGATCATTACACTCCTTTGCTACTAGAACTTCAGGTATCTCCACAGAGGGTCATGCATTCTAGTCCACTCCATTTCACACCTGAGGAAAGCCAGGCCCCGGGCCAAACAGAAAACAGCTAATGATGAGAAGTGAGACTGTAGCCCAGTGCCGGCATATTCTTTGTTTCCCTCTGTGTATCTCTGTCTGTCTCTTTTGTGTCTACCTCAAGCTAGGCTTAAACTCACAATCTACAGATGACCCAGGCTAGTGTCAAAATCATGGCAACCTTCTGGCCTTGGCCTCTCCAAATGCTGAGGTTACAGGTGTGAGCCCCTACATCATCCTTTAAAACCAATTTCTTATCCTCACCGATGCAGCAATTCTGCTTCCTTAGTTTTAGCTTGTTGTTTTTGTTTGTCACCTTGCTTTAATTTTTTTTTCCCTCTAGGTTTAGCTACCATCTTTTCTTTAAAAGTATGTGTCTAGGAGTGTCAGGACTCCTTTACTAAGATGTCTTAAGGATTCTACCATAATGTATTGTTTTTCCCAAAAATACACTTGAGAGATAGTAGATTACTACAGACAATGAAAACAAATAATTTTTAATCAAAAATGTTATAGATGTTTTCTGAGATATGGAATCATGACCATTTACATATTAGGAGATACAACATTTTGTTTAAAGTATAAAATGCTCTTTCTGCATGGTTATAACAGGGGACAAAGGAACTTGTAGCTATTTATTTCTGCCTTCTTATTAGTCACACTTAAAACAAACTGAAAAGAAAGACAGGAGAGGCTGACAGAGAAAGAGAGAGAGAGAGAGAAGTTTCCATGCGGTAGGAAAGGTTCTGGCTGTCTTGGAGAGATTTTTGTTTCCACTTCACACTCTAATCAATGTGATTACGCTTACCAACAGACCAGGCACTCCTGTTACCCTTTCATCATTTTTCATTAATGACCAGAAGGAAATACAAGAGCGAGTGACATCAAACACTGAACCATAACAAGTTGGGCTGCCAGAATTCATCGTCGAATAACACAAAATCAGTCTCCCTGACAATCTCTTCTGCAAACTGGTCCTTCTTTGCAAAATACAGCTATGATCTTCCTCCAGTGTGCAGCGGACCACCTAGCTCTTGCCCCACATCCCCCCAGATCAAGTAAAATGTAAAGAGTGATTCCACTAATCAGGGTGGTCAGGGGAAGTGGCAGCCCTAGAGGGGAACTGTAATTCTGTGTGAAACTGGCCTCCTAGGCATCAGGTTCAGCTGCCAGGTTGATACTTCAGGAGTCCTGTAGAATATAGCCCACCCTCTCCTGGAACTGGTGGGTGTAGGTGAGCAAGAAGGACAAGCAGATCCCTTCTAAACCATCACTAAAGCCCCAGAACTTTGTGCCTCTAAATTCTCTTTGGATCCTGTCTTGACTGCACAACAGGCCATAACTTCCCCATACAGCTTTATTTTCTTCAGTGGGAGAAAATAAAGATGGTGATGTTAAATCCATCCCAAAGCTTAACAATTACATCAAATACATGATATGCTTCATTGAAATTCCATACTTAGAAAACCTGCTGCTTGCAAGAAATGGCAGGCTCAGGGGGGACTGGCCCAGCTGACGATATTTATTTCAAGAAGATATCTAATCCACAAGCCAGACGTGAAATGAGCTCTCCTGGACTGCATACACTTGGGGATGTTCGAGCACCTGACTGGGGGTTTGAGGCAAAGCTCTTCTAAGTCACTGAAGATTCATGTCAGTCCATATAACTTAAAGTAGCTCACAACATTCTGCTTCTTGGAAAATGGACCCCTTATTTTCCAAGTCCCACTAGGCTTATTTGTCCCATTATCAATTCAAAACTGAAAACAACAACAAAAACACCTTCCCTAGAGGATACCTTGCCTTTCGGTCTTCCTACCAAGCAAGGACTACAGAGTTCAAGGTGGCTGCGGAGCTTTCCTGTGAAGAGGCTCCTTAGTCTGCACTTGAGTACTCAGACAGCTAGCAAAAGCAGACACATCTCACACAACCATCCTAGTGACAGGTTCAGAGTACATCAAGCCAAGACAGCTGATTCTGTTCTGGTTCCAACCACCTTGGGTCTCTACCACCATACATCTGTTAGGGCAAGAAGCCATTTCATACACACGCAGGAGAGGTGCCTGCAAGAAGAAGGAGCCTTCACGAGCTGTCTGCAACAGCATTCAAATTCGGAGAA
Organism: Pachyuromys duprasi; assembly: GCA_028658305.1. Taxonomy (NCBI): domain Eukaryota; kingdom Metazoa; phylum Chordata; class Mammalia; order Rodentia; family Muridae; genus Pachyuromys; species Pachyuromys duprasi. Next base: position 126,455,764 of record CM053764.1, read on the forward strand.
GTGACCATGTCTCTTCGGGAAGCTGAGGAACACGGAGGAAAAGAGCCTTTGTTAGGGCTCGTTAAACAAGTTGCCCTCCGCCGCTCCAGTAAAGTGAAACATGCAGAATGTTCTCAGCCGGCTCTTTTGACTTGAGTGCCTTCAAAAGTTGTCTGTCAATGTAGATATCAAGAAGACAGCTACATGGCAAAACACAGCCTACAGATGTACATGGGAGTCTCGGAGGAGCTGGCAGGATCCAAGCCTCCCGCCAGCCTGGGAGAACATGTGGCGCTCCCTCTCTATGATGCGCAAGTAAATGGTTGTTTTTATTTTTCTTGTTATGAAGCACATAGCTGAAAACTACATTTGGGGTATTCTGTAAAAATATTTAGTGAATATTAAATTTAAAAAACATTTCTCTCTACAAACCAAACTGAGTTCCCATGTTTCGGCCAAAACCTACAGACAGGAAAGTGTTTATTTGCTTTTTGGCAGTTTTTAAAAACTAGTTATATTCATCATGTACTCACAACCAGAGAAGACTAATTACTTCAGTTAGGAACCAGAAGATTCTGAAAAAAATACCATCAATAGTCACTTTATGTAGATGGTTCACGACTAGCATTCCCTCCAAGGCTTGGGGACAATCATGAGGTGGGGATAGGGTGTGGACAAATTTTAAGAGCCAGAGGTAAGGGAGAAATGGGACAAGTGTCCCCTCTGGGAATGACAGGGCTAATACACTCATGAGTGGAAGTCTCTGTGACTGCCGGCACCAGACCTGAATAAGATCATAGTCACTGGTCTAGCAAGGTGGAGATAAGGACACATGAGCATTCGTTCCTACCTGATGGCAAGGGGCGGGGATGGGGCACCCATTTTCTTTAAGGGTGTGGTCCCCAGTGGATGGCCATGCTCCAATGCATGCCATAGAGGACAAGTCTATGGACATGGCTCTCAACCTTCCAAATGTCTTACCTTTAATAGAGTTCCTCATGTGGTGACTCCCTACCTTAAGATTCTGTAAATTTGCCATGAATTGTAATATAAATATCTGATATGCATGATGGTCTCGGGTGACCATTGGGAAAGAGTCATTAGACTCTCAAAGTGGTTATGGCCCATAGGTTGAGAACTGCTGGTTTTAAGCAGTACAAATTGGACTCATGGGTTTTAGAAGAAAAGAAAGGTGGGGGAGGGAAGAGGAGAGGACGTGAAGCTGGAAGGGGCGAGTCTGGAAGGAACATTTGGGGGTAAATATGATTAAAAGACATTATATGCATCTATGAAATCATCAAATAATTAACATGTAAAAAGATTTTTTATATTTCATATAAAATGATTGGGCTTTGTTATGGGAGCCTTCCACACTAAGGACATGAGGCTAATTAGAAGCCTCATGTGTGCAAGTTTTCTCATTGCTTTAACAGAATGCCCAAACGAAGACACTTATATAGGAATAGTTTGTTTTAACTCACTGTTTCGGAGGATTTCAGCCCATTGCGGCAAGGAGGGCTTGACAGCACTCAGGGCAGTGAGAGCATGTGGACCCTCATGTGGCAGCCCAACCAGGAAGTAGACCATTAGATCAAAACTGTGGGCAGGCACAGCCTTCAAAGCCTCATGCCCGGGGGGCTGACGTCTGCCAGCTACGTCCCGAAGGTTTTTATCACTTCCCCAAATGGCCCTGCCATCTGGAAACCCAGCGCTCAGAATGTGAGCTTGGCAGGGGATTGGCAGATTCAAACCTTAACAATAAGGTGCTCCCCTTCCCCTACAAAAGTGTTTAAGGGCACAGATTCAACACCAAATGTGTGCTATGTCATGTAGAATCGGGAGCCACCTTTCTAATATACAGAGACTGAAATGCCACAAATGTACTTACTGAGTCAGGAGGTTCAATTATGGAAAAAAAATAAATAAATACAAGCATGCCTATGACTACTCAACTTACTATTCAGTTATAAGAAAATTACCAAATGAGCAATCAGGGTCTTGCATATCTCACTGTACTTTTTATCTGCCCCTCTCTTGGGTCTCCTGAAAGGGTGAAGTCAGACCCTGCTAGATAGTCTGCAATTGTGCCCATGAGCCTAATTCCTACAATTTTCTTTGCTGAGAACTGCTATCTGGAAGCTGTGATGTGGCTTCTCCCATATTACGGCTTATTTTCCCTTTGCCAAGGAAATACCAGCCAAGCTTTGTTTTGAACAGTAAGGCTGGAGAGGGGCATACGGGAGTGCTTTGGTTGACATTACTGTTAAAAGGCACCCTCATAGTACCTGCCAAGGGAGGAGACACTAGAAGAGGAAGCATAGGAGGCAGGAAGAGGGGCAAGGCAGGGTGCAGAAGTGCTTGAGAGAAATCTGTACACTACTTGAATATGCCCAATGACAAACTGTGTGTTTCAGACAGGTTACGACCCTCAAAGGGTTTTCTGTGAATATCCTGTCCTCTCTTCTTCCTGTCTCTGAGGAAACAGAACTAAACAGAGAGAAATTGGGAAGACTAGACTAATTGGTTGGGATTCAGGGAACTGGATGATGAACTAATATCCTCCCTGCCCCCCGTGGATTTGAATCTCTGGTGTTTAACAGTACCTTTTAATTCCCTTCACTTTTGGAGGGGGGGGGGGAAGCAGCTGTACTATACTATAAATGCCACTTTGGACCCAAGCAGAGGCCAAAGAAAGCCTTTCTATGGTAGAGCGCAAAGGTCTCTACTGAGGCAGTCCCAGGTCAGCAGCACAAGCTCAACCCAGGCTGAGTCTTCTTTGCTAGTAAAATGAGGGTGGGTCCCAAGCTAGCTAGGGCGAGAAAAGCGGCCATCCTTCCAACCAGGAGGTTCACACTGTCCAGCCCATTCCAGGAAGGGGTTAAACCGTGAGTACTGGTATATTACACATGCTTGTTTTTACAGACTTAAGAACCCCTTTCTGAAAAAGGTATACCAGCATTTTAATTCCAAAAGTTCAAAATAAGCAATTCCCTTTACTTAAACATGTCATCCTATGAACTCAAATTCATTTTATGCTTGAAAGCAATGCGAATAAACAATGAAATGTTAATTAATCCAATTATGTCTATTACATAGAATATCCCATGCCAAAGAAAACCTTTCTGAAATGTAGTCTTATGGGACAGCACAGGCTCATAATCCTCCTGCTCCTGCCTCTCAAATGCTGAGATCACAGTCATTCGTCACCACACCCAGCTTGTAAAATGCTTTAATAACAGCAGAATAGCTTACACGCTCAAGAGCAAGAACTTGGAAGAGCTAGACTATCAGGAAGTCTGCTGTAAGATTGTGTCTCCTAGAAATAAATGGCAGGGAATCTACACTGCCACAATATTGCTGCCGAAACAAGAGTTGAACAAGCGCCTACATCTAAACAAAGTACAGGGAGGTTTAGTCTTTGTTTATAATATTAAAATAATTTTGAAATAAAATAATAAGAATTATAAGAGATAAGATTTTACACACACACATTTTTGGTTTTTAGAGACAGGGTTTCTATGTCTGTCTATCCCTGGCTGTTCTGGATCTCACTCTGTGGACCAGGCTAGCCTTGAGATCTGCCTGCCTCTGCCTCCTGAGTCCTAAGATTAAAGGCATGGACCACCATGCCAAGCTGCATATAGTGTGAAAAGGAAGGAAGATAGGAAGGAAGGAAGCAAAGCAGGCAAGCAGGTATCACTCAACACAGCTATGTAGAACTAATAAGTGATGGTGCCAAGCCACAGGGCACAAAAGTCAGTCAATCCCCAAATCTCGGCAGTAAACAAGTGGAATTTAACATTTCAAACATTTGATTACCAAGATGGTTCAGCAGGTAAAAGTGCTTGCCACGAAGCCTGACAACCCAAATTAGAGAACTGACTCATTCATGTTGTCTTCTGAACGCCACGTGTACAGCATGGCATGCCTGTACATGCCTCATATGTGTATGTATATACACACACACACGCTCACTGAATAAGAAACTGTCACAAAATGATAAAACACATGTCATTTCCATTAGTATCACCAAACATAAAATAACTGTAATTAAATATGTACATTAGGAAAACTATAAAATTCAACTAAAACAATCTAAGAATTAAACAAATGAAGATATCACATTTGGAGAACTTGATAAAGTCAAAATGTTAATTCCTCCCACTTCAGTGCAATATTAATTCAAACACCAGGATTATTTAATGGACACTGGCAAACTCATTCTAATGTTCACATGTAGATCTCAATGACATGACCTCAAAGATTAAAGTATATCTCCTATAGCCGTGGTTCTCTACCTTCCTAATGTTGTGACCCTGTAACACAGTTCCTCACGTTGTGGTGACCCTCAACTGTAATTTATTTACTTTGCTACTTTATAACTGTAATTTTGCTACTGTTATGAATCGTGATGTGAATATCTGTGTTTTTTGATGGTCTTAGGTGACCCCTGTGAAAGGGTCATTCGAGCCTCCAACCAAGGGTCATGACCTACAGGTTGAGAAACACTGTTCTATCGTGCAGCTATAGTAATCAAGACAGTGTGGTTTTGGCAAAATAAAGGTGTTGCAGCATAACAGCACACAGGCATAGACACATGTTGCTATGGTGAACTGATCATTGACAAAGGGGCAAAGGCAACAGATATAGAAAGATGCTATAACAGTTGGATACAAAACGTCTAGACCCAAACCTAATACCCTTCACTACAATACTCAGTATGGACTACAGACCTCAGTAAGTGCAAAACTATAAAACTGAAAGATAGCACAAAAGAAAGTTTAGGTGAACTTGAAGAGGAGGAGAGGTAGGGAGAAGGGAGGGGAAAACCATTGTCAGAGGAATAAAAGACCAGTTATGGACTGGGAGAAAGCATTTGTTATCTAAAATAGGCAAAGATCTCTTCAAATTCAATAGCAAGAAAATAAAACCATGTTTCAAATCTCCCAACCATCTTAGAAGACACAAACCATGATAGAAGACATAAAGATGGCGAATAAGCCCAGGAAGCAGGCGCTACCCTCAGCATTCTCAGGGAACTTCACCTAAAACTTTGCATAGAACAAAATTCAGAACTTGAAAACACGAAGTGCTAGAGGGTGTAAAGTAACGGGCCTTTTATTCATTCCCCGGGGGAATGTGAACATGGCTCCAACACTTTCCAAAGGCAGTTTGATCAGGAATTATTTTTAATAAGGGTGTTATTAAACATTAGCCCACATTCATAACAAGTGTGTCTAGTATCTGAGCTCAGCCATTCTTTTGAACGCATAGGAAAATGCTACGCAAAAAAGCAAAACAGTGTAGTGAAATTACGTAAAGCTTCCCCATAGCAAAGGAGACTTTGATACAGAAAGAAAAACAGAGGCAGGGGCAGAGACACGGGTAGAAGAGAGCTACTGTGAACCACACACTTGACAAGCAAAGAAAAAACACAGGAGCTTTCAGATCAGGACCAAAAACCTGATGCATCAATTTTTCACAAAACCATCCAGAAGACTTGAGTGTACAGTTTTTCTAAAAGCATGAACAAATGGCTAACAAGTACACATGAAAAGGTATCCAAAACCACTTAACCATCCGGGAAATGCAAACCGAACCACAGTGCAGCACCATCACATACCTGCCCAAATGGCAGCTATCATATGGAAATCAAGAGATAACATTCACACTTTTGGATAATTACCCCAAAGCATTAAAATCAGGGTCTCAGGGTAGGTTTTACATTCCCCTCCCCCTTCCCCTTAAAGTATCAAGATGTGGAAATAATGTCTCTTAATAGAAGAGTGAATAAAGACAATGACGTATGGATGCACATGTGGAATATTATGCAAGTCTAAAGAGAAATCAATCCTGCCATAAGTAGCAGCATGGATGAACGCTAAGAATTTATGCTAGGTGTAATAAGGCTTGAGAGATAATCCTATTCTAGAGACTCTTACACAACACTCTACCTAATAGCTAACAACCTAATAGCTAATTTTGCTGACACACTAAGGGTCACCCGAGTAGTTAGTTTACATTATTATACATTTTTGCCTATTATTCCCAAATGGCCTACATGAGCCCATCCAGAATCCATTGGTGGTCATTTTACAATCAGAAAATGAAAATCATTTGGGGGATAATGAATGAACTATTAAATTTATTTGTTTATTTTGCGTGTGTTATTTGTGTCGAGGGGGGATGGGCATCCCATGACTTGAATGTGGAGGTCAGAGGACAACTTACAGGAATCAGTTCTCTCCCTCCACCGTGCAGATCCTGGGGACGGCGCTCTCAGGCTCAGAGGCCCCTGTCCTCCGAACTAGGGCACCATCCCTGAATAATTTTGATTATACTTCCTTTTTGTTCTGATTAGTCAAATAATAGCAAGGTTAGAAGTTTAATTATTTTTTAAAATCTGATTTTCCAATAGATTTTTAAAAATCAACAATAAGGTATTTCTGGAGCTATTTTTCATTGCCTAGACCAAACATAATTCAAAAATAGCATACTCCTGGCTGGAAAGCTCCCTGATTTCAACTTACACAGGCATTTAGCCTGTGTCACTTTGTTCCATGAATTTATTCAACAGTCCATCGCTATGTATGCTTGGGCTTGTTGTGTGCCAGGTGTGGGGGATCTGACTGGAAAGAGAAGATGACTCACACCTAAGTAATGGCAGGATAGCGGGGCTGGAAAGAACCGTGTGCACACATTAACCCAGTTGAAGTTTGAGGACAACTGCCAAAATCAGACTTGTGAACTACAAAGAAACTCTTCCACTTCACACTTCAAATACAGCCTTCAGTTACCACACCACACTTGCTCTGACAGAAGGAAATCAGGAATTCAAAAGGAAGAGGTGTTGTGGAGAGCAAGGGTCTCAGAGTCTAACTACAGGGAGGTCAAGTTCAGGCTCTTCCACTCCCAGGCGTACTCTCTGGCACAGGTGAACTGAGTTCCACATCTCTATTAGAACAAAGATGTTGAGCAACAGTGAGCTTGTTCTGGCTTAAATGAAATCAGTACTGAGTCAACACTCAGGTCCAGAGAAATTTTGTGCTTATTGAATCAACTCTTTGTTTTACCCAAAACTCCACGTTTACCCATTAAATCAGCAAAGAATCAAGGAGAGAAAAAAAAAGAGAAAGAGAGAAGAGAGAGAGAGAGAGAGAGAGAGAGAGAAAGAAAAGTCACTGCAGGAGGACTAAGGTCCTGGCTTTCATTTGGGGTGATAAAAACCTCTTGAAATTGTAACTATGGATGCCTAACTCTAAATGCAGTGAAAACCAATGAATCACACACTTTCAATGAACAGATCACATGTTATGTGAATTATATTTCAATAAAGCTATGAAAATAATAAAAAAAAATCAATGAAATGCTTCAATTGATGTGTCCAGAAGGGTCAGTAGTTATTCTTTGCAAATAGTGAGATAGATTGTTTCCATCTTGTAATTATAAATGCATCCTTAGTTCAAAGTTAGTGCAACATGAAGAATCTTTCAAAATTTCTTTTTTAACTTCTCCTTTTAGGGAAAAAAGTACATCAGTTACACAGGCACATACACACATCTTATAAGACAACTTTCATCTTTCTCACATCTAAGTCCTAAGAAATATTTAAATGCTTGAAGTTCTGTATTCAAATATGAGTTTATCTTTGAGATAAAACAACAAAAAAGTTTTGAAATGTCTTTATAAAGTTAGTTCAAGGTGTCTGCTTCATTACTTGACACCTGATGCCCCTACAAAAGGACTGACAGAGATAACCAAGGATTAAATGTTGATCTAAAACTTTGAAGCCTATTCCTATTTGAAAGTAGTATCTTATTCACCTTCATAACAGGAAAGGTGGCCAACCTGTGTTTTTCCAACAGAACACACAGTCCCAACCCCTCATTGTACCATGCCCATGTTCCTTCACCAGGACAGTGCTAAGTGTACTTCACAGGTTCCGTTGTTATGACAAAGCTTTTCTTAAAGATGTTGGATCAGCACAGTGGTTCACACTTGAAACTCCAGCTACTTAGCTGAAGCAGACTTGGTCCTGGGACAACCTAGTAAGACTATCTCAGAAACAAAATAATAATAACCTTGTTCTCACAGTAGCCAGAGGTAAATAAATGACTTGTGTTCCACAAACGCACGCTCTGTTTTTTGACTTGGGTTTCCTTTCCACATGAATGCGCACCCTGGAAAATACGTTGGCTCTGCTCTGCCACTGGCAATGGTGGCTTTCAAGGGACCAACTGCACACTCACCGGCAGCCTCCCTGTAAGTCGGGCAAGGAAGGCTATGAAAAGGTTTTTGGCCAGGGCACACAGTGGTACTAATTATAATTAGTAGTTCTTTCAGCCCCTCAAAACCTCTGTGGGGTTCTGTTAAGGATCAAGGCTAGACTCTTTTCCTTGCCAGGATAGTAAACAACTACTTTATTCATTGTTGACAAATATATGAACTGATAACCCTCTGCTGAATGCTGGTCAGCCACCAGCTAGCTCACCGTTCCCTGTGACCGTGTGGGTCTCACCGACGGGAGTGCATAATGAAGCATGCAAGTCAACAATATCATTTCATGCCCCTGTGAGCCACAGACCAATTTATAACAACACAGCTATGGACTTCGACAAACAGTTTCTCACTCAGCAAAGCATCGCACAGAAAACACAGTGTAAGCCTGGATTAGTATATAATCTCTTCTCAAATTAATCAAAATTTTAAAAGAAATGTTCTGTTTGAAGCGGTGTGATCAGTAAGTAAACACTGCAGAATAAGAATCATAATATCGTATTTTAGGCTATCCCCAATTATGCAGATCATTTGCCTTTTAATGAGTTATCTTGAAACTCACTACACTGCACATTTATGACTTTGGAGATCCAAGAGAAGTGAGAATTACGAACATCTCAAGTGGTTTTTAAAAAGAGTCATTTATTTCTCCAGTTAATTACCTTTAAAGCAGTCATTTCCTAAGTCTCTCTCTCTCTCTCTTTTTTTCTTGTAAAGAAAAAGCACAAACCACCATGTGAAGAAATTCCTTTATGGCATTCTTCCCTTCAATGTGATTCAGTCTTGTTACAATCATACTCACTGTGCCACTGGCATCCCACTGTCTCCTAGGAAATCTCCCATTGATGATCTAAGCAAGGTTTGTTTGCTTGCTTGTTTGTAGACAAGAGTCTCCCAGGAGCCCAAGCTGGCCTCAAGCTCACCTTCATTCTGTCTGTCTACAGATTCCTGGAACTGCAACTGAGATAGATCCACTTTCTCTAGCATTTAGGCTATAGGAACATTACTGTTGATTTCTGGACTGTGTAGTTCAGCAGAAACTACAAAGAAATAAACCTGTAGTTCCTGGCTAATTTGAGAACTCAACAGCAAGGTGTCTGCCACTGTATTAGGAAGAATGCTATCAATTGGTTGTTCCTGAAGACCGTCCCTCAAATCCTCCCTGGTTCATCTGGGTGTTCAAGGCTCTAGCTTCTGTCGCTACTAACTGAACAACTATGCCCCCCCCCCCCGCCACACTTCAGCATCCTGGCAGGTCTTGTCAATCTTTGGGGAAAGGCAAGTGTCCCTGTCCATTTTATACTTGGGTACTTGAGACAGTAAATGCACATGACCTCCTTAAAAACAAAGAATCAAGAACTTTTGCATAGGATCTAGTGTTCTCCCTTCCCCTTTTCCTCTCTCCTGCTTCCCAACCACTTTTGGAATATTACAACACAGGTCATTAATGAAACCAGACCAGTGCCCAAATCCATGCCAACTCAGACTAACTCAATGCCTAGGGTCACCTGATTCTAAAAGCCATCCCTCCCTGAGTGATTTAATAGCATGATGCTGAGAACATCATTGGCAGTGGCTTTACTCTGTTAACCACTAGGAAACTAAAGGGGAGAGGAATGGCGGTTGTGTGAATGGACGGTGGACACAGGTGAACAATGTCTTTTCTCCCATATGTAGTCACCTAACAAAAAAGGCCCAATGGTAAACATGATTGAGGGGCTGAAGAGCCTGCTCAGCAGTTCAGTTCACTGCACCTAACCTCTGGTGGCCTGCAACTCACAGCTACCTATAACTCCAGCTTTGAGAAATCTAGGATCTCTTTTGGCTTCCCTGGGGACCTGTGCACATATGTACATACACAGAGATTCACTCACATACGTATCTTTAAAATAAATAATAATTGCTGAAAATCCCCCACTTCAATAAAATACAAAAGGAAACACACTCAAGACTCCCAAAGCCAAGACCAACACATGTATTTACACACAGTGCTCAATTCAGCAACTTTTCCCCCCATTTTCTTAAGAGCAAATTTTCAAACAAACTCTTACAGTTTAGGCATGTGTGTCCCAAATGTCAAGTGAAATTCTATGGAAATTCCTGCAACAGCTGCTAGTAATTTTGTACAATCCATCACTGCTCCTAAACATTCACCTTAGAGAAGAAAGATCAGAGTAGAATAAGCAAACACCCACATGTAGTAATAGTTTTTCTCTCCTATTAAGCACAGTCTGAAGCCTGCTAATTTTTTCCAGAAGCAACTTCACTGTTAACACTTTATTTCCCTGTACAACTTGGTTCTTGAACAAGCAAAAATTCATGTAAGGGGCAGTAACTGAAGAAGCAAAGACTAACTAAAAGAAGCAGACCATAATGTGGGCTTCCAAGAACAGGAGGCAGCTAAATATGTAACCCAATGCCACGGTCCAGTCTCACTATTCCTCTGTCCCCCAAGAGGCTGCAAAAATATCCACTATCCCCTGAAGACTGTGACTGTGAATTTTTGAAATTCTATTTCTGAAAATACAGGCATACAGGACCTCCACACATGTGAATGAACTATCAAATTAAACCTGGGAAAACAGTGCCCGTGATAGAAGCAGCGGAGGCATTTGACTCGGCTCAGATTACAGGCCCTTAGTACAAGGCGCCTGACAGTTTTATTAGTGCGAGGATAAGCAGTTCCTTCCAACTTCATAGGACAAACTATTACATCTAACTTTGTCCCTCCCTTTCCTGCAACCTTCCCTCCTTTCCCCCTCTGAGCTCTCTGTCTCGATGTCTCTCTCTGAGCTCTGTAAAATAATAAGGCTCTAAACGTCTGTTTTTCCTGAAAAGGGGAAATAGCCAATTGAGTTTAAGTTTTCAATTGGTTGCTAAGGCCTTAAGCACACTGGACCAAGAAGGAAATGAAAAGATAAGTGGACCCTTCTTGAAAATGGGTGTGTCTTAGGACCCAGGCTTTTTGTAAAGATGCCTTCTTAAATTCCTCAGAGGCCAGAAATTGAGTTTAGCCATCAAAAATAACTTTATGAATGGCTCCACCTCCTCAAGCCATCATGGCCCACATCTGCAAGTGTCCTCCAACACGCAAGGCAGCCCTGAGGCTGGCCCCGCCCACAGTTGACTACTTTGCCATGAGTCAGTGCAAAGACACCCACAGATATGGCTGGATGGTGGCATAGAAAACCAGCTATTTCAAGTCTGGAGAACACCGTGGCATGGTGGGATGGTAGGTGGCACCTGCTTGGAATCCCTCAGAAGGCAGAGGTGGGAGGAACAGGAGTTCGGTACCAGCCTCCAGTACAGAGCTGAGCTTTGTCCCCCCACTCCCACCCCCAAATATTTTTTTTAAGTCAAAAACCATTTTTTAGAGGCTAGGGTGGAACTGGTAAAGTTTTATTTGCATACTTTCAAAACAGTGTCTTCAAGCTCTTTATTCAATTCATGCACTTGCTTTGGCTTTTAAGCACAATCCCTCAACGCCTGCCCCTGCACCAAATAATCCACTTTTATTAGAGGCCAAGGTTAAAAGTCAAAACTAAACAGACTTCTAGGTAAGCTGAAAAATAACCCAAACTGTCCCAGAAAGCTTGTGGCTAATTTTATAACATCTGCCACCCAGTGAGGCTCCACCATAGGAAGCCTGTCCTACGCCACGCTTACATAAATAACATCATGACAAGCAGTAAGTCCATTAAGAAACAGGAAGACAGCGACTCAGCTTAGTGAGCAAATTTTCCAAGAAATCTCAATTTCAAGTTCATGGAAGCTAAACCCCTGTTTTCTTTGTTTCCTGTTACTGAAAATCTTTATGTAACTAAGTGTGGTGTTGTTCTTGTCTTGACTCTCTTTATGCAAGAAGATCAGACTGAACCCCTTCTCCAACACTTCTGCTCTACTGGGAGAGCCCGAGGGAGCGAAGCGTGCAGCCTGAGGGGTGGGGCCAGGCAGAAACTGGCCCTTGGCCTTGGAAATGGGTTCTGAACAAACTGGGAGGGTGAGGAAAGTTTAACTCTATGTGCTCCCAGATCACCCTTCTCCAGCCCTATATTCTCATAGTACTGTGCCAATTGGTTTTTCAGAGGTGACAAATCCAACCTAAAAGTGCAAAGATGGAGAAGACGAAAAAAAAAGTTTTTTCTAAAGTGAAATTAAATTCTAGGTATCATTTCTATTTTAAACAAACAACTCGCTCCATAGCTGCTATTTTCGCTCCCTTTTACTGTATAATTAATTCTTTTGTTTGTTACCGTCTCCAGCTGTAATCTTTGTTTTTAAATTATTAAGAAACAGATCATACATGAGTGCATATAATGTTATAGTGGAATTCAGAGATGTCGCCAATGTTTGTTCTTTCTTTCCTGAAACAGTCAGCGCGACTTCTGCCCAGCAATAAACCCCTCATAGGGGCACACCCAAGACTACCTAGCATATATTCTACATTGAGTTTACATTCTCAACTTCTCCCTTGATTCAGACAAACTCTACTAATGATTGAGCCTTGGTCCATTCTTGTCACTCTGACTCTTCTCACAGACACCCAGGGGTTTGCAGCTGTTTGGAGATGTCCTTTATGCTTTACCAACAAAGCTTACAGGGGAGAAAGGCTCCCCATGATCATTTTCTGCTCAGCCTCAGGAAGCAACTGCTGTGTTTCTTCCTTCGACTCCCCGCTCTTCTTACTGTACGTGGAGCAGGCTGCACTCAGTCTCTAAAAGTTGCTTTTCAGTATCTTCTGGCCTGTTAATGATGCATGCCGCTTGAAACACTCCACCCCATGTGCTATGAGACATGGCAACCTGATCTGGACCCACTACCTGCATGGCTGGTACTCTGACTTATATTCCCAGTGGTGGTGATAGATGGGTCCAGTTTCCCTGGGCAGTGTTTCCCCGGTGACTAATGAGTCACACTTGCCAAAAGGCTTGATGAGTTAAGGGGCAAGAAAGGTTCCGCCTGAGGGCGTAGAGATGACTGGCTCAACTGGGCCTTGAACCTTTAACCTTAGCTTCATTAGCTCCGAGCGCCAACCAGCCCTGGCTGCACCATGACAATGGCCCTGGCTATGTACAAGGTAGACAGATAAATAAAAGACCCCGCAACACAGAAACAGACAAATTGACAGGCATACCACAAATAAAATGAACTTGAGCTCTGTAGCCTTGATACCTTCTAGGAGAAAGCTGCTCCTGACCCCACTTGCCACAGATCCTCCATGTATGGAGAAGCATTTTTAAGGCTCTGATGCATCTTTAAGGTACAGGCAGCCAGGAACACGACGGTTAAGCTTCATTATTTAACCCAAAAGTCAGAGAAGCCTACAAACCACCTTTCTGTGCTCTCAGACCACAAAGAAAATAAATCCCCTCACAGATGGACAAAGATACACCATGGAGAAGAGGGCAGAGGGAGATAAATAAAAATAAATGATATTTACCTTCTTCTGTTTCATGCCACACGATCCCTTCCAAATTGACACTGGTCCCAGGTTCACAGGGCCCAAGACACTCTGGCTCTGTCACTACTCCAACTTCACACGTATTGACACCCACGGACCGAGTCCGAACCAAAAGCTGTTCGACTGGTGCTGCAATATTGGATGAAGATGGGGAAAAGTAGGAGGGCAGAATCTGAGGTGCGAGACTGCTGGCAATCGGCGGCGGTGGTGCCGGCACTGTAAACAGGGGGTCAACCTGAAAGACAGACAGGCTTACTGCAGGGGTGATGCATTCTGGGAGGTCTCTGTAATGCAATCTGCTTACATCGCTTCTAGAACAGATCATCATTCTACATTCCATTTGCAATTATCACAGGCTCTGAGTGCTTTCATGGTGCCAAAATATAAGCAGAACAGAAATGAGCATTTTGTGTTTTCTAGTCCAAGAAGGTGAGGGGAGAGCACTAGCTTCCTGAGTGAGAAGCAGGCCTTCTAAAATTCACCAATGGACAGCCTTTTCATCTCCGGAAATGTGAAAAATGCTTTCTAAAATTAACACTACTTCCCACTCATACACAAACCTTATTTTTAAAATTATAACATTATCAAAAGGAGAAACTCTGGTAAATACTAATAAACAACAATATCTATGTTATTGGACATTTAAATAAAGGAGATGGACTACAATTATTCTCAGGGTACTATATAAAGCATAATGAATTAAATCATTACTAAAATATTAACTTACTCTGCTGAATATATAAAATTTATAACTTGATTATACACACTAAAGCACATAAACTGAATATTAGCCTGTGTTAAGAACCAATTCCTAATTAAGTGTTCTAGCGTGAAGTTTAGCAGGAATTCATAAAGAGAATAAATAAATGTGTGTGCCTGGCATCAACACAATCTGAGCTCTCCAACCCACAAAGCCTTCAGTGACTCATCCATCTTATCAAGATGACGGAGGAGCTTGACTAAAGCTTGGCAGCCCCCTCTCAAAATCCAAAAGAATTGAATACTGCAGCCAAGTACAAGGTCTTGTGGTCCAAGAATGCCCCACTTTGCATCCCTGAAAGGGCAGCAAAGGTGTTCTTCCCAAGTTTAGATGCCCAGCTGTGACATAAGCAAAGCCCACATCTATCACAGACAGATCGCTGGCCATTTATTTGGCTCGATTAACAACTACTGGGCCTGCCAGTAAACAGCTTTGATTTGACCTTGGGAACAGGTCACTGGTTGTGAAAAAGACACAGAGGAGCAGACCTGTGCATTGGGGCTCCAGTTTACCAACACACTGGGAACAGACAGTACCTGAATGCAAGGGACAGCATCCTGCATTCAGCTGGGTTAACAAATAGTAAATGTTAAGAAGGACACACAGATGGCTAACCTAGTAAAACTCCATCTGCTGTGCATACACCCCTCGCTTCATAAAACCTACTTTGCTGTCTTTTGGATACAGATTTAATATTATATAGTCTTTGTTGCTATTTTTAAAAAAACTAATAAAATGAGTATTCCAATAGAGTCAGATGAGGAATTGTGCTCCTGAATCGGTGGAAACCGTCATCTGTGTGGGCTCCTGGATGAAATGATCGGAGGATTATCTATAATTTGCGTCCCACCTAAAATGATATACTGACATTCACTTGTCTGGGTGATTGTAGATGCCAGAGAATAGCCCTACACCCGTCAGCCTGCTAAGGAAACTTAATTTCCGGCTCTTAAAGCTGCTTTGCACTATACTTTTTACTGTTCTGCATTCCTTATCCTGATCACTGAGTCCCAGAAAGAAAAGCCCTCAGCAGGACCAAACCATAGAAAAGGTGATGGATGCCTTCTACAAACTGCTGCTTAATGTGGATCAAAGTTCCCACTCAAAGTTCCTGTTTTATAATGGGGACTGATAAATGAGGAAGGGGTTCTGTGCAAGGAAATTAAGGCAGAGAGAGAGAAAGGGAGAAAAGCCCACTCCTAACTACAGTCTTTGTTGTAGCTAAAAAAAAAAACCTGTGTGAGATTAGAAAGACATTCCAAAATTAAAAACTGAGATGATGTTAAGTCGTATAAAGCCAAAGGGACAAAAGTGGGACAATTTTCTGAAAATAACTTCAGGTGGCCAGATCCACAGCCCACACCAGGATTGAGAACAAAACAAAGCCAGCTTGAGTTGATGTGTAAAGAAATGGACCAAAATAGAAGTGAGGAGTCCAAGGGGACCATGATTCAGATTTGGGAGGTGTGGACTGACTGGACAATGAGTAGGACCTTTCTGGGGGCAGCGTGTGTTCACACTGGGATTTTGGCTCCAGACCTGACACCAATTAGGCTGTGACCTTCCCTAATCCTTTAACCTCTCTGGGGCTCCACTCTCCTCAATTGGAAAATGGATTCTTCAGCCTTCTAATATTGCTAACGAATCTTATTACAGCTGTTTCTACCTTGAATGCCCATTTCAACACAACCCCACTTTAGAGACAGACCTATGATACACCCCATAATATTTTATACTTATGTAATTCTAAAAAATCAAATTTCCATTTTAAATCTTTGTTGTGGGGCTGCTGCTGCTGCTGCTTGCTGGGGGCCAAACCCAGGGTCTGGTGCAGACTCGGTCAAATCTCTATCACTGAGAGCCACTCCCAGCCCAAAGTCCAAATTCCTGAAGAATTGGGGCATCTTGAGAACAAAGGCCTCCAAATAAACTAACTGTACTTACTTCCACGAACACAATCCAAGTGGAAATGACCAAAGGTAAATTAGTGATAACCATAGAAGTCCCATGCACCATGTTTTAAAACAAGGAAGTGAAGGTTCACAGACTTTGACTATAAATACAAACTGACTCATAAAATGATAATAGTCTAAAGCCCTTAACACCTGGTAGGTAATGTAATCTCAAATATTCAAATCTTTGATTGACAGGAGTGAAGTATTCTCTCCCTTTTCCTTGGGGAGCAGAAGAACAAGATCTTGCCCTACCCGCCTTCTCCCCCACAGCCCTGCAGAGGAGGAGCACAAAGACCACCCATGTGGCCAAGAGCAGACCCTTCTCTCCACAGGTCAGCAAATGGAAAGAGTTTTCAGGGTGGGAATGTCAGCCACTCGCACAGTATTTTACTTGGCAGATATGCTATTTTTAAAAGCATTCCTCCTATTTATCAATACTTAGGAGCTTAGAGAAGAATCCGAATTTCCATTAGCTCAAGTAATAACTGGAGCCCAAGAATCACTGAGCCCACATTCCTCACGTCAGCTGCACACAGCTCTGTGCATCTCTGCCTCCAGTCTTTGCCTGAGACCATCACAGAATGTTCCAGCAAGAAGGCCTCCTAGACCAATCCACTCGATCCTAGGGAAACCTGTGTCCCGTTTTTTGGGCAAGAACAATAAGTTAGCTCAAGTGTCAGCGAGGACAGCAGAGAAGAACATATTACAGTGGGAAATTCACAAGAGAATCACCTACCCCAGGAGACTAAAAGGGAGTGGAATCTTCAGAGAATATGGCCAATAATTTCTACCAGGTAATGCCCCAGTGAAAAGGTTCCTCTGAACAGGTTTCAGTTCTCTCCTGTATGCCATGGTGTTACCCACGAACACAAAGACCGTATAGGAAGCAGGACCTTGAAGGATAGTCCGTGCTTAATTTAGTGTTTGTTGAGATAGGGTCTCCTTAAAAAGAGTCATCTGGCTTCAATCTGTAGATTCTCCTGCTTTCCTAGTTCTGGAATTGCAAGACTGCACTGACACACCGGACCTCAGTAGTTAGACAAAAGATCAACTCTTATATACGCCCTGATTTCTCGGGTCACAGATCTACACTGAGGCCTAATTTCTTCAGCTAAGGATGCTTGTTAAGGCAGAGGAGTGCAAAGGGTTCCACAGGCCTGCCTGCTGGGAGACAGCTTCTCAATGGGGCAGCTGATGGGGGGGGGCAGTCCTGGGGCTTTGTTATCAGGAGACCAGGGTTCAAGTCTTGGCTCTACCAGTTCATGCTGTGTCATTGTTGAAACACCTGACAGGATCAGAATTTAAGACAGGGGTGGTGGTAGTGGTAATGGCCACTACCCCCACCGGGTTGCAAGGAAGATGGCAATAGCTCATGCAGATGGAATACTGAACATGGGGCACCTCTCCTCGAACACTGTCTTTAAAGGGCCGTGGAGCCCCCAGTCTGATACTCCAGTTCTCTAAATCCGACATACAACCTTGCAAAGCTGCTTTCTATATGCCACTGTATTTAACATGAATCTGTAATCCCCTCTAAATGCACGGCTAAGTGTGGTTAAAGTGTGTTAAAAGTATAAGGGGGCTTAACCCAGAGAAGCTCAGCCTGGGGAAAAGCTCTTTCCAACACTGGCACCTGGTAGCAGTCTGCTGGCGCAACCTACCCCCATTTTACAGTTTCACAGCAGTGATGAGAGCATCCCAGAGTCCTGATGAGCCCTGAATCACTCCAAGCATGCTTCTTCTAATCTCCAGTTGGACATCTTTTCTCACATGGACTCCCCCAAAAGTCTAGCCCTGTTTCCCTCAACCCACATCCCACACCCAGAAAAGAGCTACAGCTATCTGCTAAATTGTGCAACCTGCTACAAAAGAAAAAGAAAGAAGAAAGAGAGAGAGAAAGAGAGAGAGAGAGAGAGAGAGAGCAGGCCCCAAGCCCCTGTCACCCAAGGCTGCAAGCTTCATCAAGAAAATCGGTCAAACATTAATTAAAAGGTCATAAATGGATTTTAATGACAATTTCATTTGTAGAACTGCATTCAAAGAAAGAGTGTAAAAGGCAGGACATGTATGAGCAACAGTTTGGTGCAGAGAATGGTCATTAGAGTTGGAATCCTAGCTTGGTCATTCACTATGGAATCTCAGACAAGCCACTTGATCTCTATGTGACTCTGCCTTCATCTGAAAAGGCAGAAATGGTACCTAAGTAATGTGACAGGGAGTCATACAAGCAACCTAATTCGGGATGTAGGATAGAGCAACACCAAAGTAGGGCTAGTCCTACCCTCAATATTATTCCATTGTTGCAAACGCATATGAGACCTGAATGACAGGAAACTGATGAGTGGTTTGGTCCTAGGAGGGCAAAGGTTAGGCTTTACTACAAAAAGCAATTCAAGCGAGGGAATTCTGCATACCTTCTTAGGGGAGAAGCACACTTCTAATAAGACAGTCCTCATTTAAAACTCACTAGGGCTTATATAGTACTAATAACGAGAATTAAAGAGCAGAACAAAAGTGTGGGCCAGTTTTAGCAAGGGTTCCTTTGTCAAAGCTCTTGTTCCTCATCTTGATGGGACACTGATGTAACCTATTAGAGCCCCAAAGAGGAAAGCGGCTATCTCCAGTGGGGGGAAAGGGGAAAAAGAGAGAGAGACTCGTAAGTCTAACAGCTGGTGGTGGCAGCCTGTCAAACTGAGGAAAGTTAATGTCAAGAACAGACGCGCCGCAGTCTCTCACTGTTATTTTTGCATGATTATTCCCAGGTGTTGGTGCACGCTGTGCAGTAGCCTGGCTATTTATCACGCCAGAGAGCCTAAGAGCACGGGGCGGGGGAGGGGAGCAGAGAGGGTGGAGGGAGGCGGGGAGGAGAAGGTTATTTACACAGATAGCGGGCACTTAGTGTGTGTAATCAGAGGGCTGAGGGGGAAAACTCTGCAGAGGTCCTGGCAATATTTTCTCTGTTCACCTTCTTTCAAGGGCTTCCTGAGTGCTGATGAGCCAAGAAGGCTCCAGCGCTGGAGTGCTAGTGGTGGCTGCTTTTCATCACGGAGCGTTTGACTGTGTCCGCCAGGAAGGCTCTACAGTGCCGGGAAACCCAAAGCAAACACAGAGGGGTCTCCCGGGCAGGGCTGAGGGGCACTGCAGCAGGCACTCTACACCAACAAAGACACGTCCACGTGGCTCTGCTGCAGGAGACAGCCAGTGAGCGCTGCCAGGACCGCTGAGGAAGGAAAGCCCAGGCCTTCCAACTAGGGAGCCTCTTCGCTGCAGAGACCACCCCAACCCCCACCCCAACTGGTCTGCATCAGGGCTGGTCCCCGACGGGGCTCGGTGCCCTGGGTTACTTCCATCTGTTCTTACAAATCTCCACACGGGTCCTGCCGTTAACCCCTCAATCCTGGGATTCTCAGACTGCCAACCGCCACAGGCGGGACGAGTGGTGTTTCATTTTGCACAGTCAATGTTTTGATTCTTTGCGCTTGCTGAGGCATGGGTACTTAAGGTTTACATTTTCCTCATATCCTGGTATTTGGCTGTTTTATTAGATTGCCCACAGTCACCTCTTAATTTAAAAAGCATTAGGCAGAAGACTGCTCTGGCATAAATGGAAATCCCTGCCTTTTAGAGGTGACCACTGCTGCCGATGGCAGCAAATCTGTGCTACCATCTACCTGACGTCACTGTTTCATTAGCAAAGCTGGGTCGGCTTAAAAACATGTTCCTTAGACAATGATCCCCTCTCCAAAATTAATCACATTTGAATTTCCATTTCCGGTGGACAAAACAGACCAGCTCCAGCTTTGGACGTTATTCTTAGTTTGACCTCTCCTAAATGTGATAGACCCTTCTGAGAAACCGGATCAAAGCAATTTATGCTTTGGAACTTGTGCAAAAAAATCCAGGGGAAGGGAAGAGGAAACTCATGATAATGATTTAAAGGATCAGTTCTCCTCTAACCTAGAGTCTCCGCTATTGTCCCATCACAGAGGCAGAAACAAGATGCCCCAAAGCAGGGCAATTTATCCAAAGGCTAAAAATTCAAGACCAAAGCCCCGCCCTCCAAGGTACTTTCGACTTGTTTGTACAAAGAGTTCACATTCTGAGCTACTGTTTAACACACACAGGGTAAAGGGATTTGAATAGTTTCCAAACAGACATCATAGGCAGGATTATACTGTGGCCTCACTTTTCTTTTTTCATTTGGTCTTTACAAAACTGAGCAGATAAGAGGGTAACTTTGAAGGGTCTGTTAGGAAGAGCGGCCAAGCCAGAATTTGAACCTACCTAGGTCAACCCAATGCAACCTGCTCTAAATGGAAAACAGCACGAGATGAGGAGAACACCTCCTTCAAAGGGATTTTGGATCCCTTTGTGTCCACAGGAAGCCGCACACCCACATTTAAATGCATACATTTTAGAGTTTGTACGGGGTGTGATCCCCTCCAGGACCCCAACCAGAGGAGAGGGGAGAATTCAGCAGGTGAAAGCACTATGTACATGAGCACATGAGTTTGAATCCCCCAAATATATGAAAAAATGTTGGGCATAATTGAGCACACACAGAGGGAACCCCAGTGATAGAGACTTGGGTGGTTACAGAGACAAAGGAGAAGCTGAGACTTTCTGGATGTTATCCTAGCTCAGGTTTGGTAAGAGAGCTTGTATCAAGGGAATACTGAAGAGAATGATGGAGAACACCTGGGCCCCTTAGAGGGTATGCAGAAGCCCGTAATACTTACAGGTTCTCTCTGTGTGTGTGTCTCTGTGTCTCTGTGTCTCTGTCTCTGTCCCTCTCTTTCTCTCTCTTTCTCTCTCTCTCTCTCTCTCTCTCTCTCTCTCTCTCTCTCTCTCTCTCTCTCTCTCTCTCTCTCTCTCTCTCTCTCTCTCTCACACACACACACACACACACACACATCCCTGAACAGTGGAGGACTAGCTCCATGATAGAGTTCTTGGTGTAGCATGTGTGAAACCCTGGACTGGAGAGGGAGAAACAACCACCTGAAACTGAGCTGAAATGCTGCCAAAGCCCAGCCATGACCATGACTCTCATCGCCTGGGGCCAGAAAGACTGCTTCAATTTCCAGCCAAGGCAAACAGTGCTGGACACAAAGAATGCCAACAGTCTAGGCTTTCCATAATGCTGATTAGGGGGAAGGGTGTCACTGCCCATGAGGAATCACTCCAGAGGTGTCCCTATGTGCAAGCACATGTAGAGAATAGGCTTAAACATCAGCATGACTTTAAACTATCTCCTCTAGCCTTGGCTGTTTTCCAGGCACCAACAAAGGTATGAGTGTGTGCTGACACTGTAATTACACCCCTCAGCCCAATGCTTTAATTTTTCTTTTTGTTTTGTTTTATAACTAAACTAAGTCTCCCCTCAAAGATGCTCAATGTGTAATTTCATACAGATCTGGGCCTGAGGAACTGTTTCGCCACACCAAGTCAGTTGCCACATACTTCGCCTCATTTGTGTTCTCTGAGAGACGACTGCCCCAGTGCTCAGCAGCAGACAATCTGTTCTGAAAGTGACACTGATGCTTTGCACTGCTCAGAGTGTGTGTGTTGTAAACAGTAGCAGTAAATGGTCAGCTTTGTCATATCTGGCCCAAAGGGCTTCTCTGATTCCCTCTTGTCCTATTGCCAAAGACCCTTAAAACACAAAAACAAATCACAGGGAAAGGTGGTGGCAATCATAGAAGGTACTAGAAAAGCCTGCTACAGTCTGGGAGGAATCCGTTTCTCCTTGGTATCAAGTCCAGTTCCAAGAAAAGTTCCACCCAAATGCCATTTTTACCTATTAAGTCTCATTCCCACCGCTTTACAAAGAGGTGGACCTTTCAGCACAAGCCAAGAGGTCAGTTTCAACTGAGCTGAAGAAGGTATGTGTTTTAGTAGCTAGGAGTCACTGCTATGCACACTGCCTGTAGTCCCAGCGTTCCTAAACTCTTATGAAGTCAGGTTGAAATGGGGTAAGTGGCCATATCTCATCTCACTCTACCACACCTTCTTGAAGGATGGAAAGATGGGGAAGAAGGGACAAGAAAGTCTCTTTGGAGAAAATCCTCTTATTCCTGTTCTTCTCAACTAAAAATCTTTCTTTATCCAGGATAGGTGACCTCTTCCAGCCATCCAAATAGAGTCCTGTGAAAAGGTCGGCATTTGAATTATACAACATATGCTGCTAGTGATCACATCAGGCCCTTAGGCAGTGTCATGCAAAGGGTCAGAATTTGTTTTACCAAAGCATCATGGGCCAACCACAGAAAGTAACAATTTGACATTGCCTATCTTGGTATCAATGCCTGCCTGTTTTAAGGACACATTGCAACACATTCATTCCTTCCACGCCTCTACTGAAAGCAGATGTGACTCTTCACATTTGATTTTGAGAAATGAGGAAACTGAAGTTCAAAAGAGAAGCTGCTTGTCCAGGTCAGAAGCAAAAGCAGAGGAGTGGGGGTGGAGAATGACAAACATACCAGAACCACGAATTTCCCAGTAAGGTCTGTAATGCCCTTTACATAGTTCCCTATCACATAAACTCTGTGTATGTTTGGTTTTGAGTCTCAGACTTACCCAGGGCTTCGTGCTTATTGGGTAAGTCTTCCCCTAGCCTCATAACAAAACCTTTCAAAAAACTTTTTATCACAAAGTTCTACATGAGTAAATTGTAGTTCCCAAGTACAGAATGATTTTCCCTCTTGAGAACAGAACCGATTTTTAAAACTCAGTAGATCTTTCTCTAGTGTGAACATTTTTTCCTAACGTATTTCAAATGTCCTTTGAGAAATGTTATCCACATAACACATGGGTCAGGAGGAGATGCCTCAGCTATGGTCTTAATGTTAATGGAATATTAACAGGAACCATGCGTGTCAATTATAAAAAGCTCTCTCTCTCATTTGCTGTTGATAATGTCTCACACTACAGCCTTAGGGCTGGCCTGGAATTCGCTATGTAGCCCAGGCTAGCTTCAAACTCTCAGCTTCCAAAGGACTAGGAATGCAGGTGTGAGCTAACATACTCAGTTAAAAAAAATTTTTTTCCCCATAAAAATGGTGCTAAGCCATTTCACTTTGAATGAAAGCAAATACCTGGATGTAGGGCACATGTCTGTTATCTCAGACTTGGGAGGTGGAGGGAGGAGTATCAGGAGTTCAAGGTCATCCTTAGTTCCATAGAGCCTGAGCTATAAGTGAATGTCTCAGAAAAACAGAGGAGGAAGAATAGAAGAGAGCTAACAAAACCCAATGCTGAGGAAGAAGACTCACAACGAAAGATTATTATTTAGCTTCCCATAGAAGAGGTACTGAGCAACTGGGTGAGTCAAAGTCTAAGGACCTAGTTTTTGTGACAGAAGGACCCTGTATTAACCCCATGCCCTCCCCTTTTTAAGAGTTGCTAATGAAAGCCGCCTCACTGTTAGGGAAGTCATCCTCTTATCCAGTATCTTTCTGTCAGGTGCCTCTATGTGGCAAGCATTGTTCCAGAAGAGATGAATAGTCACTGCAGAGGTGAGAATATGGTAAGGGTTCAGATGGTCAGTTAAGCCCAAGGCATTATGGGAGCATCGAGGGGGTGGGGCAGGGAGTGTGCTGAGGAAGATTTATAAGCTTGACCTAGGAAAGAAATGAGAAGCTAGAGCAAGCCATCCTGAATGCTACATCAGTTTAAGGACTAATATTAAGGGAGCCAGGAAGAGCTAGAGGGAATTCAAGAGTCCAGGCAAGGATAAGAACATAGGGGTTTCTCTGAGGCTAAAAAATAATGTAGAGGCTTCTGAAGTAGGTGTATAGAAGCACCACCTGGCTCATCTAGTAAACCCACATTGGACTCAATATGAAAACAGATGGGGGGCAGGGATGAAATGAGATAGAGGAAGGGAAGGAAAGAGAAAGAGAGAATATGAAATGAATGAGTCAAGATGCCATGGCAGAACTCCAAGGAAAAGTCACAGCCAAGACTTGAGAAGATAGGAGATGAGGATAAATTCAATGATCTCAAGTGTCCATTTCAGTTAAGAGGGAGGGAGGGAGGAAGAGAGAGAGAGAGAGAGAGAGAGAGAGAGCGCCTGGGAAGAGAAACCTGGGCAGAGGGATATCTGAAGGAAAGTGTTTACAGGGTAGGCACAGGACCCTGGGGAATGAGCTAGACTTGAGTAACCACCAGCACACGGAAAGAATGAAGCCAATGGAAGGAAGAAATGAACTCAGGGAGAACAGAAGTGTAAGGACAGAGGGAGTAATCTAGTAGACCCCTGAGGAAGAAAGGGAGAAATCTCAGCATGGCGGTGAGGTCCCAGTCATCAGGAAGTGGCCTGAGTCAAGGGAGACTGGGTTTAAGAGAAAATTGGTCTCAGAGGTCTGCTGTGCAGCACAGGCGGGAGCTGTCAGAAGGTCTTCCTCTGCTTCTCACCTACCAGAAGAGCAGGGATGTTAGCGTTTTCAAGCACTTTCCATAACTTTCCCTAACAGCCACGGGCCAGCCCTGGTGTGTGGTCCTTTCACCAATTAGGAGTCTGTCTCAAAACAGACTAAAGAGTATGACTCAATATCAGCACCCTTTATCCCATCAATGACTCACAGCCTTTGAGAAACCCTGAAATTGCCTCAAGCTTTTGTGTGTCACTGGCAGCCAAGAGGAAAGATAATGTGACCTTCACCTCACAGAGGCACAGAACCTATGGGGATCAGGGCACCCCTACTAGCTCCTGCCCCACCTAGTGATCCCCAAGGGGCCAAGCACAGTACAGTTCACAGTCTGTTAAATTTGTCGTAACGCTCAGGTGGCTAAAGTGGCATACCACAAACTTGCTACTCCAGCGTCTGAATACAGGAGGGTGCTTTTCAACAACAATGAAAAGTAAAGAGCTTTAAAATACCTGGAAATGGATTTATAATTAAATATTTGCAGTTACTTCGAATCTGGTGTATGTGAGATGTGGACAGGGGGATTTTTCCCCCTCCTCTAGAACCTATATTCTGGGCAAAACCCTTAGCTGAAGACTGGGTCTTCAGGGTCAGGGTCTTTGGATGTTAACATCTATAAAATGGCACCCAAAAGGCCTGTGACAACTACAATATGCCACAATAGCACCTCCAGAATTAAAAAAAAAAAAAAAGGATCTTTATGAATCACAAATGCAAATAAAAAATCAAAGTTACAAACTATCCTTTCATACTTCCTAACACCTTTTGAGACCTATAGAGACCCAGATGGGGGAGGGGTTACCAGAATCGCATTCTCTGGACATTCATATTTCCAAAATACTTTTAGGTATGTTTTATTTTAGAAAATAATTTAGATCATTATAAGAAGTTATTAAGACTCAGTGCTAGACAGTGGTTAAGAACATTTACTGCTCTTGAAGAGAGCCTTGGATCAGTTCCCAGCACCCAGCAGGACAGCTTACAACTGCCCGTAACTCCAGATACCCTTTTCAGGCTTCCATGTATACTGCTTGCACATGGTGCACATAAACTCATACAGAACATTGCATGGTGGTGTTCCCCTTTAACTCAGTGATTGAGAAGCAGAGGCAGGCAGATTTCTGTGAGTTTGAAGCCAGCTCTGTTTACCTAGAGAGTTTCAGGCCAGCCAGAGCTATATAGTGAGAGACCCTATCCCGAAGCCAAAACAAAAACTCCTACAGGCACATAAATAAAAGTCTTAAAAACATAAAATACAACAAAACTTTAGACTATCCAGTGGGCTGAGAAGACAGCTCCATAAGTCAAGCATAAGGATCTGAGTTCATGTCTCTCAAACCTAGGTAAAAAGCTGAGTGTGTGCCTGTAATCCAACGGCTGGGAAATGGACACCAGAGGACACCTAAGGCTTGTTAGGCAGCCAGTTAACATCTGAAGTTAATCTCAGCCTATATACACACGGAGAGTGACAGAGAGAGCGAGCAGCGCCAGTGGGGAGGGGCTCTACTAATCCAGGGACCATTCACCTGATATCATGCACACCTAATAAACAATCCATGTTCCTACATCTTAGTTCCATGGAAGCAGAAAAGTTGACTTCCAAATGATCATGTGACTACACCTTTCAGAGAGTTGTTCCAAATATCCAAGATTTCTTACCATGTGAATCAGATATTTCATAGAGTGTGCCCTTCCAAATATGACAGGGACCTCTTCCATCCCCTACTGTCAAACTCCTAGCTCCCTGTAGCCACCAGAGCTGCTGTTATCTACAGTAAAATATATCCACTGTTCCTGTTAGTCAATAAACACCTGCAGTTTCAGCAGTAGACTCAGCTAAATTTAAATCAAGCTGACTTGAATCATTATTTAAATTAGTCAAGAAAAACTGCTGTCTTTTAAAATTAAAAAATTCGTGCTTATTTTTGCCATAATGGCTATAAACTTCATAAAACTCACAGGTGGGTTATTATTTAAAGATGAGATGAAAAATTTTCTTCAAATATTCTCATTTTATTTTAATTCAGCCCTTTTACATGCACAATACTTTTATAAGGGAAACTGTACTCCACATCTTAATGCATTTTTTTCATATTTTACAGCTATTAGAATCCTACATAGCTGATTCTATAACAAAATTACATGAAGAATCTATCTAAATAGCCAAAGAACTCTCTTCTCAAGGTTAATCATGGGTATTTTTCCAGTATATTAAAATCTAATAATCCTAACTCAAACTGTTTTGTTTAATAAAAAAAAAGGAATTACGTTGAACCATCAATCATGGGAAGATAAGCAGCGGAGATGAGTAAGGACCTTTGTTAATCAGCACTATGACTTATCAATAAACATTTAGTCCCTGATGGTGGTGCTAATTTTAATTACAGCATTAAAGTTTACTGGGAACGAGGAATGCTTGTCTCAAGCCCTTGCTACCAGATAAGGAATGCACTTGGCACCTGGGACTAAAACATAAAACTGGGCTGGAGAGCTGGCTCAACAATTAAGAGCTTGTACTTCCAGGGAATTCCCAGAATCTACGGCTCACAACTACCTGTACTGCCCAATTCGGGGCTCCACCACCTTCCTTGAGCACCCATGCACGCATAGACACACAGGCAGAATTCTTATTAAATCTTTAAAAAACAATAAAGTACTGAAATTGTAGCACTCTGTGAGCTGCGTGGCTCGGGTTTCCTTTGATCTAAAGTTGTGTTTGCTTTGATTGGGGTAGGTTGGACTGAGTGGGGAAGAATGGGCTGGTGGAATTTATTTCAGGAGCTTTGATAAACATTCTCATGGTTTAACACCACTTTAAACTATCACAATGAACAAATCTCTATTCCCAGTATTTGCCACATGATTTTACCCTGACTAAACCTATACATTAAAAAAAAAAAAAACTTCTTTGTTTGGATGGGGGGACACGTGGTGAACCATCCAAATGTGTACATGTGGTGGTCAGGAGAATTTGGGAGAGTTGTTCTCTATCTTAGGGGTCCTGGAATTTAAACAAAGCAACTCAGGCTTGGTGGCAACTACTTTAAATAAATGAGTTGCATCACTGGCACAAAAGCTATTCATCTTGGTAAAGTAATTCGCTTTTAATACACTTGAAACTATTTAAGTTTCTCTGGAAAATAATACATTTTTAATTTGTTTCAGCCAGGCATAATAACTAACACGATCCTCTAATCCCAACAATGGGAAGGCAGACACAGTTGGATTACCGAAAATTCAAGGCCAACTCAGTTTTCACGGTAAATTTCAAGCCAACCATAGGAAGACTCTATCTCAATAAACAAGCAAACAGAACTCTGTTTCCTAGCCGGGCATAGCGTCTCATGTTGGTATTCCCAGCAAACACTAATCTGAGACAAGAGAATCACCAATAAATAGTTCAGGCCAGACTGGGCTACAGCATGAGACCCCATCTCAAAACACAACAACAAAATCTATTCCTAAATATCACAATTTTAATTTAACCATTTCCTTGAAATCTAAAACTTTGTGGTTGTAAAAATTTATGGGCACAAGCCAGGCACAGTGGTGAAGTTGAGAGGCAGAGGGCAGGAAGATCTTGGTGCGTTTGAGGCCAGCCTGGTCTGCCTAGGGAGCGCCAGGAAAGAGAGGACTGCGTAGAGAGAACCTGCGTCATATGTTATACTATATGTGTACATATATATAATATGTGATATATATATCATATCATATCATATGTGTGTATATTTATATATGTATATATATATATATACACATACTATACACAGAAATTCACACTTTAGTAAAAAGCCTCTCAGAAGCTTTGTAAGAACGCATTTAGAGGATATGCACTATATACAGAAAAGCAACAAAATGAGCTAAAAATTTACTTCTTTTGTTTTTCGCTTTTTTTGTATGGCAGAAGTTAGCTCAGAGCCACAAGAGATTGTGGTCAAATAAACACCCATATGACTTAGCAGACGTTCCCAGTCATAGCCCACTGTGAGCACGCTTCCCGAAACTTGGTCTCGGATCTCCAGGCCAGATGGGGAACTCTGGGTGTGTCTATGGCCTTAAGTATCCCCGGTGGGTGGTGAAGGATGGCAGACCTAAGTTCTGTGGCTGTTACCTTATCTCGTAAGACTTTCTGGCTTCTTCCTCTTTTCCTTCCATAGAAGGAAGTCATACCTGACACACGGGCGCAACCCACACTGTGACTGAATGGTTACTGTAATCTCAAAGTTCTGGTTGCGCTGCCCTAGCCATGTCACAATCTGAGCCCCAGCCCACATTCTTAGAACTTCCTCTGCTCTTTGTCGGTCTCTATGGCACGGCCTGGACTCCACTTGAAGGATGTCAACAATGGCGAAAATTCCATCTGCCACCCCAATCTGTACATCCTCTGGTAAAAACCAGGTCTCTCCCTGGTTATCACCCATCCTCTGGCTGCCTGTTAGGGAAACCAAACAAATTCACTTTCCCTTGCATCTAATATTTTGTCAAACAGAAATGAAAAATAAACCTAATCTAAGTTGTCAGAGAATCATGAAATGCCCCTGGCATTCTGTATGGACTCTTTGAAGAAATGAAACTTCAGTTTATCAAGTGTGATTTATAAGCAACACAGATTTAGCTGGTAGATAACACTGCTGTCTAATCATTAGTAGTCAGACAACAGCCATGTGAACACATCAATTATGGGCCACTGCCAAAAGCCCTTGAGATCTTGGAGATTAACAGCCAATCCTCTGTTTTACAAGCTCACATCAAAAAGAATATTAATAAGAGGAGGGGCAATGTGAAAGCTTGTCAGAGTAATTCAGCCACTAACACAAGACCTTTTTTTTTTCTTTTGCCTCCTCTCTCTTCTCTGTTGAATTGGCCCCAGGAAGAAGCTGGCTGGCATCAGCTACAAAGTGCAATCCTGCCAATTTCTTGGAAAATGTTTTTCACTAACATATGGGAACTTGTAAGGGTCTGCAAACTGCTATTTAGTGAATAAAGACAAGCAAGACTTCCTCATGTCCTCTTGTAAATGCCAGGATGACACAAATTGAATCGTTATTGAATTATTTTTAAATTAGCATGCACAGTAGAAATAACCCCCAACTCGCCTCAATCAGAAATTCTGTAAAATCTCCTATGTATTCTGTGCCTAATACTCCTTCCATCCACTGAAATTTAATTAAGAGGCACTACTAGTACTAACCTACACATTAATGAGTTTCTCAAATTAACACAGTGCTTTCCATTGTCGAAGAAATCACAATATGTGCTCTCTTAGACTTCAATCTCTTCTCTCCAGCTCTCCCAGGAATATAAATTCACTGACTTTCTAGAATTCGAATTAAACCAGTTTTCACCACCCATATAGATAGCATTTACCAAAGTGTGTATCACTGGCATGGCAATCTTCTTAGTTCTATCAGTATTTACTACCAAGAAGGACTGCTGTATTTTTGTAAATGCTCAGATTAAAGCAAACAGCTGGCAACTAATTGTTTAGTGGGGGGATCCAGCAGGCTCCCTAATATATGAACAGAAGTTACCACAAAATGTGTGGCCTGAATTTCCCTGCCACTTACAGATCTGTTTGTGCTTGGATTTGTAAAACAGTCTCTATTTACAAAGTGCTTTCCCTATAATTTCATTTGTTGCTCTTCATTTGAAAATCAGCATGGGGTAGTGGGGGAAAACATTAGGAGGAGGAAACAAAGCAGGGGGTTCCTGTTACTTCGCCATAGTCAGCCTGTTTGGTCCCCAGTATGTCACTTAATTCAAGGGCTTGTTGACAAGGAATTTTAAATCAAAATGTCTGCACTTGGGTTCAAACACTCCGGAGCCCAAAAGCCCTGGAATCATAGAAGCTCCAGTCTGTTCTTTAGTATATTTTTTTTTTTCTCCTAAACCCTGGAGACAGGAACCACAGGTGTCAGTGACAGTCCTAATTTGTTAACCTAGAGGCCACTGCACAGTCAGGAGGTGAGTCCGGCAAGGGTGGTGTTCCTTTTTTTTTTTTTTTTTATTACAGTGCACGTCCCAAGAATTGCTTTCAGCTGGGCAGGGTGGCGTGAACCTTTAATCCTAGCACTCAGCAGGCAGAGGCAGGTGAGTCTCTGTAAATTCAAGGCAGATTGATCCACATAGTGAATTCCAGGGCAGCCAAGAAAGAAAGAAAAGCAAAACAAAACCACAAAATGGATCTTTTTTCTAGACCCAGGGCCCTGACATTGATTCAAAGCCTGAATTTCTTTGCCTGCAAACCAGAGATGATAATAACTTGGGCTCTCTGAAGGTTGTCCTAAAACCAACAGGCTATTACTTGGAAAGTACTTACACATGATTGCCGGGGCTGCTCAAGTCAAGAAAACACTTCTTTCCTCGGGCAAAAAAGATTACAAATTATTGTATCAAGATCAAAAAGCATTGAGTACTTTTACTTATTAGAAAAAAAAATAGCCTTCTAAGTAAATAATGTGCCTGGGAAACACGATGGGGAAAGCCTCAAGATGACAGCTCTCCAGGCTCTGCTGATGCTGTGATGCAGAGATTTCCTATCAAAGGGGATGCTTTTCTCAATCTCTACCAGTTTTGCTCAAACCACCTTTTTTTGTTCTGCCTGTAATTTTTGTTCAGTTTTTTTTAAACAGTGTCTGACTATTGTGGCCCAGGCTGGCCTCTGAGATGCAGGGATACTCCGCCTCAGCCTTTCCAGAGCTTGGGCCACTTTGCACAGCTAAAACTGTTAAAAGTTATGAAAGACACGGCTCATTAGAGGCTTAAAAAGAGCCATTGTCATTTCCATGCAATACAGAGGCAGCAGAATTCATTCAGTTAAATATACTTTAATCATAAACATGCTTAAATTTCATCAACTGAACTTATGCTGGCAGTTATGATCTTTTGAAGATGCTTAAAATGGGCATTAAAGTGGTGCATGCCTTTAATCCCAGAGGCAGAGGCAGGTGGATCTCTGAGTTCAAAGCAAGCCTGTTCTACTTGGTGAGTTCCAGGAGAGCCAGAACTATATAGTGAGAAGTTGTCTCAGAACAACAAAAAAAGAGCAAGGCAAATAATAATAAAATAGCATATTGAGTTTAATAAGTAACTTAAAGGTAAAAAGAAAACCACTATTCAACTCTTTTTTTCAGACAGGTTCTCACTATGTAAATCCTTGGATGACTTGTAAATTGCAAGTCTTAAAGACCAAGTTAGCCTCAAACTCTCAAAGATCTGCCTGCCTCTGCCTCCTGAATGCTGCTCACTACCATGACCTGCCACAACCGTTACAACTAATGATTATATATGAGTACAATGATAACATATAGAAACCCTTAAATAGAATCATGTTGCAAGTTCTTTCATGAATTATAGCATAGAGAAAAAGACCAAATTCATGCTTGAGGTCTTAAGATATCATCACACTCCAAGCACATGGGCTTAAGTTTTTTTTTTTTTTTGCACATATGTATATGCACACATTCAGGTGTACAGAAGGGCATTTGGGTGTGCAGATGTGTGTAGAGGCCTGACACTGACTTTGAGTGTCTTCCCCACTCTCCCACCTTATTTCTTAAGATAATATTTTTCACTAAACCCAGAGCCCTCTATTTCTGCTATATTGGCTGGTCAGTAATTACGAGAAAAGTGTCTGTAGTGCCCCAGGCCAGAATCATCCATGAGTGCAGTCACACCTGGCATTTTAATTGGGGGCTCAGGATCTGTCTTCAGATCCTCATACATTCGCAATTAAATTCTTTACCCCCTGAGCCATATCCCCCAGCCCCAATTTTTTTCTTCTGTTGCAAATCACATTTGCCTGGTATAAACTCTTGGCATCTCTCTTCTTCATTTGACTCTTGAGGGGTTTGTTTGTTCAGTTTTTGTAAAAGTAGCTGTGCATTTTCGCCCTGGTGGCTTTGTGGCTAACAAAGAAACTATCAGACAAAAATCTCCCACCACACAAGACATCACTGCAATCTGTTATTCTGAAACAGTATCTCCTTCTGAGTGAACCATCTTTATCTTTGTTTTTTAAGATCCAACAAACAGGCCCTACTAGACTTGGGAGGCAGATGCAATCCCCAAAATTACACAAATAATGGCACTTTGAAAGAATTCAAAATGCACATAAATGTAAGACAGACAAAAACCTAGATTGTTCCCCAACAGTGTCTTTGTCTGTAATCTCAGGAAAAAAAAAAAAAGATGTGGACCCAGGGGAGCACCAAAGACCCTCCTCCACCATGTGACTCCAGTAAGGAGGGACTGACAAAGTTAAAATAAGTGTCCCCAAGGGTCCCCAGCTCACAGGAGAAATGCGTAGGCACAGGTCACAGAACAAAATGGAAAAGAGGCAGAAAGGAGAGGGGGTGGGTAGTTTACAGCTCTTTGGGAAACAGAAGAACACTCAGAGAATGCAGTCCCAGAAATAAAGAAAAACAGAATTGCCCAGCCAGTGGCTTTTGCCCATTATCATAAAAGATGTCAAAGCCCAGATGACCGGAAGAGATGGCCCGCACAGGTAAGACTGTGGAAGAAAGCGATGTAACTCAATGTTTGGACACTCCTTAAACATCAGCTTGCCATAGCCAGTGTCTGTAATACTAAGCCAAAGGGGCCAGCAAAGCACAGCCTGCCCCACCTTGCTACTTAAGCAGTTCATTTGTGCTTTGAAGTTCCTAACCCTGGATTCTCGAAAGGGGACAAAGATTGTCCTGGCCGTAAATCAACCTGGGTCTAGATCTGCATGGTCAGTACTTTTGGCTCCAACTCCCATTTGGCCACATCCACTAATTAGCCACCTGCAAAACACCTTAATGAACTGGTATTTAAAGCAGTACTGTGGTGTTTTAAAAAAAAAAATAAGGTGCTATCTTTTTTTTTAAGTAGATTCAAATAACAGAGAGAGCTGGAGAGAAAGAATATGAATCTTCAGATAAGCTGTCTGAATCTGTGTTCAAATGCACACATAGGAAGAGCAGGGCAGAGAACGCAGGAAATGAGGGTTGGGGGTAGGGGATTGGTCATTCCTTAGGTAATTGAGAAATACAGCTCTTATCAAACTATAATGTTTAAGGCAGGCACGATGGAGCATGTCCTTAATTCCGGCACTCATGAGGCAGGGACAGGTGGATCTCTGTGAGTTGTAGGCCAGCAAAGGTTACATAGTGAGACCGTATCTCAATCAAACAAACAAACACACAAACAGACTTAAAAGAGGGCTACAGCACTAGGAAAGTAATACAAACAATTTGATAATCTTGAAATAAGAGAAGTCTCCCTATCCAGGTGTGGTGGCTCATTCCTTTAATACCAGCACTTGGGAGGCAGAGGCAAGTGGATCTCTTTGAGTTCAAGGGCAGCCTGCTCTACAAATCAAGTCCAGGACAGCCAGGGATTATTACACAAAGAAACCCTGTGGTGGGAGAGGAGGGAACACACACACACACACACACACACAGAGAGAAAGGTCTCCCTAAGTCAATGCAAAGCTTGGCAGCCCTGAAAGAAATTAATTATAAACTTTTTTGCACCGTTTAAGATTTTTAGACAAGAGTAGTAATTGGGAGTAGGTAGGGGACTTTCATAAACACAAACCAGAGTTAAGAGATGGGAAACAATATTTGCAAACCATCCACCATGGAGGCTAGTTAGACCTCAAGGGAGTGTGAAAGTACTCATGCAAATAAGAAATTTGCAAAATGTAAAAAATTAGTGTGATTAGTTAACATGCATCTGAAATATTTAGTCAAGAAGAAGCTGGCTCATTATAAAAACCAATGCATGCTCATGAAAAATAGCAATTGAAACGGCAAATTGCTATCAGATTAGAGCCAAAGAGTCATAACCGACAGGGGTAAATCGTAGTGAAACTCATGTCACATGTTTTAGTTTTGGGTGATCCACAATATACAGTCGGGCTCACTAAAATACTTCTTATAACCGAAAAACACTACCAACAGCCTTCATGCTGCCAGACCAGTTAAACCGTGCAGTCCAAGGTAAAAGAGTGGTAAGTGACTTCCAGAACACAGCTACATGAAAAGGGCAGTGTGCAGATCAGTTTCTTTAATGTGCTCTCATTTGTACAGGAGACTAGAGGTACAGATCCATATGACTGACAGATAAGGGCTACTTCAAGAAAGATATGGAGCTTAACCGGGACCGGCTTTTGAGAGTAGGCCGGAGGGGTGAAGGATTATGGAAAGGAGTACCCAGTTATCATTATGGGCAAGATAATTATGGCTTCAACTTCTAAAGACTCCTATGCTGATTTTTAATGTTTTGTTTTGTTTTTTAAAGTCATTTAAGAATTACTGGAGAGGCAGGAGACTCTCCAGTTTGACACCAGCCTGGACTACATAGAAGATTCTGATTCAAACACAACAAAACACAAAGCATATAAACATAGCTATTTTACTCGTGCAGGTCTCAAAGCAGGAGACATATTCTTTTATTTTAAGTTTGCTTGTTTATGACAAGGTCTCACTGTGTAGGCCAGGCTGTCCTCTGACTTGTGATCCTCTTGCCTCTGCCTCCTGAGTGCCGTGAAACACCCAAGAAGCAGATAGTTAACTCCAAGGGAGTGTGGAAGGTGGAAGTGGAGGGTGTAAAACAGAAGAGAACATCTTTAGATCGGTACCCCATCACTTCTTAATTCTGCTGTTCATGCATGTAGAAACAATCAACTTTACTTACAGTGTGATAGCACATGAGATGTGTATGTGAAGAGAGTGTGAATGTGTAGTTGTATATGAGAGTGTATGTGTTTATAAGCTATGTGTGTGCATGTGTGTCCATGTATGTGTTTATCAGGTATGTGGATGTGTGGTTGTGTGTGAGAGTGCATGTGTTTATAAAGTATGTGTGTGCACGTATGGTTGTGCATATGCATGTATGTGTTTATAAAGTGTATGTGCATATGTGAACACCTAGAATCAGAAAAACACCTCCTTGGGAAAGAAATCCTTTCATCAGTGTCTTCTGAGGAAGGTTCTAGTTTGACCACTCCCCACATCCCTCAGGATTTTTAGTGTTCCATGTGGAATCAGTAGGCAAAAGTCACACAAGATAATACCTCCATCTCCCCTAACCATGTAGAAATGAAAAATCAAAAGCCCCAGAAGCTCCTTGTACTCCGCCCTGCATCAACCAGCTCCAGACACACGGGAGACTATTGTCTCCTCAGGCTCACAAACACTCCCCATCTCAGGAACAGCACTCTGGGTCCCATAAGACTCCATCCACAGGTCAAAAGGGCCCTGCCTGTATTCAGGTCCTATTCCAGCACAAGCACATATAAAATCTGCCTTCTACCAGCTCTCTTCCATCCTCCCCTGCAAAATTCCCCCTTACAACACTCAGCACAGTGAAAGAAAAGGGGTTTCCCCATAAGAAAATAGAATATTTACTCCACAGGACAGACACTTGGTTTGCTCACTACTGAGCCAGGGAGACGCAGACACGGGCATTCAAAAAATACTTGTTCAATGAATAAATGGATAAAGGCAGGAATAAAAATAAACAAATTGAGACACATAGATACACCTTCCCTTTTCTGCTGTTTCTACTCCTTAAAAAAGCAGTCAAGGATCCCTAAGCCACAGGAGGGATGAAAAAAACTAGATACACAACTGTTGTCTACAACATCTCTATTACAGAAATTCCAAGTCCCCTAACACCGTAACAACGCTGCTGCACAGACGGTAAAATAAAATCTTCCTGGCTAGGGGCATGGGTCCTCAGCGAGTGCAAGGCCAGTGCAATCACCAGCAAACATTTGCTAGACGTTGCTGTTGTTTTAATTCAGAGGGTTTGGTTTGTCTTCTAGCCACAAGTTCTATCAGCTCTCTCTGTATTACTACACCCCAACATTCCATGCTACAGTAAAAGCCTTGTTCATCTCCAAAGGTCCGAGGCAGCCCACAGGTACCCAGTCTCCCCTACCCTGACCCTCATGCCCACAAAGGAGCACTTATTGCCTTCGCTCCAGTATAATTATCGAACTCCATTCCACAGCAGCACATAAACAGGCTATTAGAAGTTTAAAAATGATAAATATTTCTTTTCCTGCTCCTTTTGGAGACAGGATCTTATGTATCCCAGTCTGTCTTGAACTTGCTTTACGACTAAGGAGGACACTGTGGATCCATCCCAGGGCTTTGTGCATGCTAGGCAAATACTCCAACAGCCGAGCTGCATCCACAGCTACAATCCCTACTTGGTAAATAATAAATATTTAGATTAATATTTATGTCCTCCTAATAATCCTTTAAAACAAACAACCAAACAAACAAGGATTGCTATATTCTGGTTTGTTTCCAGCATCTATAAAATAACTTAAGTCTCTCAGTGATATCTTGTGTTTCCCTGACCCTGTACTTCAGTAAGTCAGTAAGGACTACAATCGCTGAGCTTAGCAGACATCGATTGTGAGTCTCATCTTAACCTGAGTTCTTGGCAGCATTTGGCACAGATGATCAGAGCCACCTGGATGGAATTTCTAAACTTGCTTTCCAGAAATACCAGATTGCCTGGGGTTTCCTCTTCCACAGCACATGTGCCCCTGGCTGCTCTTCATCCTCCATGGTTAAGCTCCGCTCTTGCCGTTCGTAAGGACACTCATCCCTCCTGGGTATCCTCTCTCAGTCCACCAACTTCTAAGTCAACTTGCAGAAGCTCATCCTAGTCTGTGCCTGAACTCTAACCATTCTACTGAATGAATGACTGTCAGAAACCTCAATTTGCCTCAGGCTATGTCAACAGTCTATTGTAGCTGGCTGTGCAGGTGCCTGTCTGCAATGCCAGCATTCAAAAGGTGGAAACAGTGTGAACGGAAGGTCAAGGTAATCCTCAGCTAGTCAGGAATGGAGGGGACCCGGTTTCAAAACCAGAAACAAACAAATAAATAAAAGTGACTCATAACTGTTGATTCCACAGACCCCTAGCCCATCCCATTCTGCTGTGCTCATTAACTCTCACAACTACAGATCAATTCTTAATCTGTCTTTATCTCTGGACAATATGACTGCTTTCAACCAAACTCTGTGACTAAAAAAAGATACCTACTGTGTCTCATGGGGGCTTCTGAAAATGCCCTGTAACCGATTTCACTGCCCCTCTGGTCATCAGCTCCCCGCTCCCAACTGCAGTCCCGGGAAGCATTTTAAAAAGCAAACTGAATTGCGCTATTGCCTTACTTAAAATCTGGAATTGCATTTTACTCCAACTTGAATTCAAACTCCTTAACCATGGCCTGCCTACAAAGTCCTGCATGACCGGGCCTAGGCCCAGGTCCCAATCCAATCTGGACACGGTCTGTGCAAAACACATGCCTCTTGTGTTATCTGAAGGGATTTAACAGCATGTGCAGTCAGCCAAGAAAAATGCTAGGAAGCACATCCAGAAAATAGTGCTTGTGTCCAATCCAATCAATCCAGAGTCCAAGCTCAAGTCCCCTCTAGCTCAGCATCACTTGCGGGATCTGCTAGCGCAGCTCCTTCTGCTCCAACTGCTCTTCTTCCGTCTCAACCATGCACTTGACAAGACTCTTCACCCTCTAATACAGCCTCAAACCATAGCTCTCTCAGCCTCTGAGATTCAACCTCTTCCTTTATAGAGGCTTCCTGTCATTGAGCGTCTTAAAGAAACATCGACAAAAGTAGTCCACAGGCCAAATCTACAGTTTTCTAGTGACCTTCTTTTCCACTGTGCCTTAAGATGGTCCAGAATTTCCAACAGAAAAGCGCAGCTGTGAGCTCTGTCATCCCTAACTCCCTTTCCCCAAATCAAGGTTGGGAAGACATAAAATACCCTACAAGTTGAAGAAATCCTGTCCTCTTAAAACATACTGTGCTCTTGGGACTCCTGTAGCCTGAAGGCTACCCTCATTTCCTCAGTGATGTGCACTGTTCTTCTTTGTTTGTTTGTTTTCTTTATTTAATCACTTCCCAGCCTGACCCCAGTCCCCTCCCTCCTCTCCTTCCTGTCCCACCCTCATGCCCTCTTCCCTCATTTCACCTTCTTTTTCTCAAAGAAAGGGAGGCACCCAGAGGGTACCAACCCACTCTGGCATCTCAAGTCCCAGCAGGGCTAAACATATCCTCTCCCATTGAGGCCTGACAAGGCAGCCCATCTAGGGGAAAGGGATCCCAAGACAGGCCACAGAGTTGGAGACAGACCCTGTTCCAATTATTAGGAAGACCCACATGTTGACCAGGCTGCATATCTGCTACATGTGTAGATGTTCTAGGTCCAGCGCGTGTGCTCTTTGATTGGTGGCTCAGTCTCTTGTGAGCCCCCACGGGCCCAGGTCACTCTATGCGGTAGGTGTTCTCGTGGCGTCCTTGACACCTTCCAGCTGCCTCCACCCTTCCTCCCGCTCTTCCACTAGACCCCCAGCTCCGCCTCTTGTCTGGCTGTGGGTCTCTTTGCATCTGTTTCCATCAGCTGCTGGATGAAACCTCTCAGAAGACAGGTAAGCTAGGCTACTGTCTACAAGCAAAGCAGAGTGTCCATTAATAGTGGCAGGGGTTGGCTCTCTGCCATGGGGTGGGTCCCAACTTGGGCTAGTCATTGGTTTGTCATTCCCTCAACCTCTGCTATATCTTTGTCTCTACACTTCCTGTAGGCAAGACAAATTTTGGGTAGAAGGTTTTACGGGTGGGTTGGTGTCCCCCTCCCTCCAGTGGAAGTAACTTCCCACCCATCTTCCCAGCTGCTCAAAGTCTCAGCTAGGGTCATGCCCATAGACTCCTAGGAGCCTCCCCTGCCCCAGAGATTCCTCCACACCAATTTCCATTCTCTCTCCTCCAGCGCCCCACCCCCACCCCAAACACCGGATCCGCACCCCTGTTACCCTCCCTACCCCCTCTCCCATCCAGTTCCCTCCTTCCACCTACTTCAGATCTCTAATTTTATTTCCTCCTCTGAGGAAGATTCAAGCATCCTCCTCGGGACCTCCTTAGCTTCTTTGGGTCTGTGGCTTGTAACATGGTTATCCTGTATTTTATGGCTTATATCCACTTATAAGTGACTACATACCATGTGTGTCTTTCTGGGTCTGGGTCACCTCACCCCTTGTGGTCTTTTCTAGTTCCATCCGAATTGCATGATGTATTCATTTTTTAATAGCTGAGTAGTATTCCATTGTGTGATATGCACGATCCTAATTCTATCACCACTGGAATTAATTTATCAGGTCCAAATTTTCCAGAAATAATTCCTAGAATCCAGAAAATAACTGGACAGATAAAATTCATAACAAACACAAAATACAGAAATAAACAGCGTGAATAT
The DNA here is from genome assembly GCA_028658305.1 of Pachyuromys duprasi. NCBI lineage: Eukaryota > Metazoa > Chordata > Mammalia > Rodentia > Muridae > Pachyuromys > Pachyuromys duprasi. Next base: position 126,495,913 of record CM053764.1, read on the forward strand.
TGCTCTCAAGTCGTCTTGCTGTACACTGGCATGGCAGCACCCACCCTCAGGAGTTCCATCCTCATTGGCTCTCTATCTAAATCCTATGCTCTATGTTAGTTAAGTTAGGAAAATGTATTGAAGATCAGGATCAATTTCATTTGTGTTACCATAGTGAAAAAAAAAAATCTTTACAGAAAGGATAGAGAAAATAGCTCAGTGATAGAGCATTTCCCAGCATGAATGAGGGCCTGGGTTGGGGAGGATGAGGGGAGGGAAAAAGGAAGACAGAGGGAGGAGAAAAAGACTAGAGCATATGGCGAGGTGACAGGCAGAAAAGAGGACTCATCAAGGAATGTCCCTGAAGACACTGACCACACTCTCCTGTCCTTCCTACCAGACAATCCCTACATTTGAGCCTCATTATCTCTGGCCTTTATCAGTCTATTCACCATGGACTCCTGAGTACTATCTCAAGATCACCATTAAGAGCCATCCAATGGATTGCTAACTGAAGTCAAAGCTCTTGATAAACAGAAGGAGAAAAACCAGACTATGCACAGATAGGAATTTATCAGAAGATGAAGAAAGATAATTTTGCAGGAATTTAGCCAAGGGGAGCAAGGCAAAGATCACTTCCTCGTTAGGGAAGAGAACCTTCAGTTAATCTTGCTCGCTGACCAATCACCAACCTCGCAGACTTAACCTCACTCCCACAAAGAACACACTCTCTCCTTACTCCTCTTTTCTTCTTTTTAAACTTTTATTCTTCTTTCACAAATAACATCTCTAATGACTGTGGTTTTCCCTCCCTTCACTCCTAATCCCTCCCCAACCTCTCTTCTCCCCCAGATCAACTCCTCTGTTTCCCTTAAAAAGAAAGAGAAAGAGAAAAAAAGGAAAGCCTCATAGGATATCCCAGGAAGGAAGGAGGGAAGGAAGGAAGGAAGGACACAAGAAAAAAAGAAAGCCTCCCAGGATATCCACTGAACATAGCATAACAAGATACAGTAAACTAGGCACAAACCCTCATATCACAGTGGGACGTGGTAATCTAGTAAGAAAAGGGTCCCAAGCACAGGCAAGAAAGTCAGAGACAGCCCTCATTCCCACTGTTGGGAGTCCCACAAGAACACCAAGCTACACAACCACAAGGTATACGCAGAGGACTTAGCTCAGACCCATACAGGCCATTTGTCACTTTCATTTCTGTGAGGCCCTATGAGCCTTGCTTTAGTTGATTCTGTGGGTTGTGTTCTGCTGGCCTGACTTCTGTTACTCTTTTCAGAACCCAAAAATATCACCATCCCAATGACAGCCGCTCCCCCACCTCTTTTTTTAAATCTCCCTTTCATGCAAAACAGCCTCAGTCTCATTCCTTGGGCTGCTTTAAGGTGTTAAGATTCCATCATCGGCTGTGAGAGCAATAGGTCCATGGTAAGTATAACACGTTGACTTAGCTCACTTCTTTATACTTTCTGATGTCTGGATGCATTTCTATTCCTGGATGAGCAATGAACCTGTGTTACTTCCTTATAGACCATTTTCCAGAGCGTGTCCACTTCACAAAACAGACGTCAATAGCTGCAAGGCCTCCCTTTCTGTCTGGGTGTTTCCTGAAGCCATTGGCACATTACTGCTTTTCCTCCCTATAAATCTAGGTAACACAAAAAAAGTTCAGTATACAGTCTATTAGCTCACCCACTTCAAAGAAAATTTACTGGGGAAAACAGATACTTTATGAGGCCAAGATTTAGGTCATTAATACCCTGACTGCAGAGCACACGAGAGGCAATGTCTGCACTTTCAGCACTGGCCAGCATGAGACGAGGTCTTGAGTAGTTTTGAAAGCATTCACACAGGTCATTTTATGCATTCTGGCATGGTTATCATATGCAAGAAGTGTGAAGAAGAAATGGATGCTGAAACCAAACTTCTTACCTCTCCAGGCTACCCAGCACAGTGTGAATGGAATATCCTGGCCCACACTTCTAGGCCACATCTCAGGGGACAGCACAATCAACTTTAACATCTGATGAGTTAATAACCAATGACCTTACCCAAGGACAGCCAGTGCTGAGGAGATGAGACCTTGCCATCATTCTGAGGAAGCTTGTCCTGAGCTCAGGAAAAGCTAAGCGCACAAGTATTAGGAACAGAACACAGTACAATCACTCCTCTTCTAGATCCGATACCTTCATGATGCTGTAATCAATACTTTACACTTTTCCCTGCCTGTGTATACATATATGTGTGTGTTTAAGTCTATATGAGGGCGTGTTTATAAATATAAAATATACATATATGCTATATTTAGTGATTTATGGTGCCTTCTAATTCTTTTTTGTTGTTTACTCATTTCCCACACTCCCGCAAAGGGTACTTTGAAATCTTTCCAGTTTTTACAATTAAACCTAACCATCTGGACAAAAATCTTCACATTCACTAAATTAGTCACAGATTTTGTGGGTAAGCTGAGAAACTAAATGCTATGCTTGACGCTCAGATTTAAACCACATCTACCACAGCAAAACTCTCTCTCTCCAATAATCTCTCCAATTATGCACGCACAGTCAGGCTCAAATAACATGGAGGCGACTATACCCCACTGCACAGAATTATTTATCTAGTTAGTTTTATTCTTTAGAGCCTAAAACAAACGACAACAAACCCAAAATGAGGGAGACTCCAGAAACCTTTTAGAATTTATATCAAACACAAGATAAATCATTACTTATTTCTTTACCAACATTTAACTCCTTCCTTCTACTGGTGTATAGTGTCAAGCAACTTGAGGGGCTGGGAACAGCTCAGCAGTTAAAAGCCCACACTGATCATCCTGAGGATGAACGTTCAGTTCCTGGCACATGGACCAAACTGCTCATAACTGCCTGGAACTCCAGTCCAGGGGAAGAGATTCAACACCTCTAGCTTCTATGGGCAAATGTGCGCGCACACACACACACACACACACACACGCCACCTCCACATACACACAAATAAATCCTTTAAACATCAACTTGAAGAAATCAGCATGTCCAGTGTTGAACTCTAGTAAAGATGTGGGCTAAATAAACAGTTCTAAGTATAAATGTCTTCTGGCTTCTTCAGTGTTTACAATTGTCAGAAACTTGAGGTGTTTAAGACTTAATATATAGACAGCTGAACTCTAACAAGGCAAATGATCTCATGTGATCTGATCCCTGGTACATAACTGCAGCGTATAAGAGCTTCTGTCACTCTAAAACTGGGCAGGACTAGCCCCTGGACTGCAGTTGCACTAGCTTGGGTGCCTGGGAAAGACTGGTACCAGGAAATAATAACATACATGATCTTGTAGCAGGTTTGTGGATTCATGTGGTAGTCTTTCAAAGTGCACCTTAAGCCTTTAATATAAACTAAGATAGAAAGTATTAGACTTGGTGTAAGCAGATTTATAAAAATCATTTTCAAAGCATCTTAAGTTAGCTCCCTCCCACACACATTTTATACCAGTAACAAAAAGGATCCATCCAAACAGCAACTACAACAGGCTAAACAAGGCCAGCAAGACGCAAAAGGAACTCATATTAAGTTATAGGGACAGGAAACTGGACACCCAAGAATATGAACTGAACACCTGGGTAGAAGGCATGTTTAGATGGTGACTTTTTAAAAGCCTTTCAAGTATTTACATCATGAAGGCAGTGACAGCTGGGGCGGGGGGGGGGGGAGCTTTCTTTCCAAGGAAGGTTAAAGCTGTAGAATCATTGATGCTTGCATTAGCTCTGAGCCTTCACACAGGTGAAGAAAACCATTTTTTATTATTATTTATACACTTACATTTTGATTTGGTAAGTAAACCTAGACTGAGAACACATTAACATTTAAACAAAGAAGATTTTCTACTGCTCACTGAAGAATCAAATCACTAGGCGAGCCTTTTTTTTTTTTTTTTTTTTGGACAGGTTCTCACATGTAACCCTGACTGGCCTAGAACTCGTAGAGTTCTGCCTCTGTCTCTCAAGGGTTGAAAACAAAACTGTAAGGTACCAGGTCTAGTAATTCTTCACAATTAAAAACACATTTTCATTTAGCTTGCTTAGTGACCATGGTAGTTCTGTGGCAAAAGTGAAGATTTAAGTCTACAGTTTTAAAAGTTATGTTGAATTCTCTTCCCCCATTAGTATAGAGTGTATTAATACAGAAGTATCTGATATAAATAACACATTTAAAAAGTCATCAACAGTTTGACAATGAAGCCATTAGGACCTAATCTCTTATATCCTGTTTGTTCCTCAATCCTTTCACCCCTGTTATGTACAAGTCCCTAGAAGAGAGCTGTCAAATAAAGCTACCAGTAGATGGTAGGTCACACCCTGTCAAAGGGATAAAGTAAACATGGTCTTTTGAAGCAGACTGGGTAGTCCAGTGCTTAAGAGCACTGGGCTGTTCTCCCAGAGGACTGGGGTTCAATTTCCAGCACCAAGGCCTCTCACAACCATCTCTAACTCCAGTTCCAGGGCATCCAATGTCTTCCTCTGGTCTTTGTGGACATTAAGCCTCCACGTGGTGCACACACACAAACCCATACACATTGAATATTAAAGAAAGCATCAAGTAGTGAACAAACGGTTTTAATGATCCAGCGGGATGGCTTTAATTGTGGTCAAACAGATCAGAGGCAGTGAAAAATATTTGGAGTTATCAGAAAGTGTGGCAGTTTGTAGACAATAGAACAGTTTTCACTCACAAGATTGATGTAAAAATAAAAGTAGAGAATGAGGAAGTGTTTAGACTGACATATTTAGAAAAGAGCAGTTTACTGGAGACACCCCTAAGTCTTTTTATCCAAAAGATTAGAAGGCTGAACTACAATTACTATGGGAACAAAAGCCATTGTTCCTGGTATTTTCCTGTACTACGAAAAGTTCATGTGTCCTGTTCTAAAGAGAATCACACCAGCTTCAGGCTGAAGGGCCCTTCAGCCCTGATTGTCTGCCAAATCACTGCCTTCCTGGGGAGTCCCTTTCTCTCCAGAACCATGCCACTACCCAATTTAATGGGGGGCTATTTCTGACAACTGTCCAAACAGTTCTGGAGAACATGCTGGGTGGGACCTTGGGGCAGCAAGAGCCCTCCCTATCCCCACCCCGCCCAAGTATCCATCCACTTGCCCAAACCTCTCTTCAACTCTCCTCCTTGTCTACCTCCCTGCTTGACCTTCCCCATCACCATCCCCCAACAAAATGGAAGACAAAGCACAGCAAGAGTCCTCAAGCCCTTTTCTCAGCTGTCTTAGGATATTAATGTCTTGATGAGGCAAGTAAGAAATAACAACCTGCATCACCACCTCCTTCCTACCTCATTTCTTAAAAGTTGAAGACAGGTTCTTGGCCAAGCAGCCTCACCATTTAATAATGAAATATTACCCTCCCCCCTTTTTGTCTCATTTGCATGCAAAGTAAGAATATGGGGAAACAGTTGAGTGTGATCTCAAAACACAACCCTGGGCATTCAATTCCTGTACTTTATAGCCTCATTTTGTCACCTGCCAGTCCCTAGGATTTATCGAGGAGTAAGTATTAGCCTATAAACAGATGGTATGTTCCACAATTAAATCATTCATTCATCTCTGCCGTTGTTGTTGTTAACAGCTTGGCTGCTGCTCAACCTAGAGACTTCTAGGTTCATCCACAATTTTGCTCTCCCAATGCTTAAAAGGTAATAAGCCCATTCAGAGTTTATAAAACTATACACTATCAACAAAAGCCTGTAATGCTTCCAAGATGCACGGTGGCTTCCACACATAATGAGGAGCTGTGTGCAGTGGCCCCACCCACCCCCAAACACAAATGCCAGGCCCCAATTAAGCGCCCTGGGGCCCTTCAAAGCAGTTATGCTAAATTGCAAATACAGCAAGATCCACTTGAAATCCAACTGCCCTTGTGTGTTTTTTCCTCCCAAGTTAGGGAGAAAGACTGGGGCAGACTGGCCTCATTAGGGGGTAATTAGTGAACCCCAGGACTGGAGCGGCTACCACAGTCATACCTATTGTGAGGTTTCACTATGATTTTTAAGCTAGGGTGTCTCCACAATGTAAGAGGCCCATGTTTTTAAATTTTTAGGCATTTCAATGTGCCAATATTTCTTTATGCTGCCAGACATGAAGGGAGAAGAAAGGAAGCCATACAAAAGACTTCCTTGCTGCTTTCATGGGGTTTGTGCACGGTTTAAATAAAGGGCTTTTGTAAAAACCACTTGTGTCATTTATATTTCATAGATAATAAACATTAAGAAGTTTCATAAAATCATCTAAGTAATTTATATTTCATATATAATAAATAATGTAAAATAAGACTTGTTTAAATGCAGCAAAATAAACACTCTTGATTATAGAGATTGAAAATAGCATATAAAAGGATGGTTTAAAAAGATCAATCAACATGGGCTTTCTATTATATGACAATGACCTTGAAAAGACAATGGATGCATCCATTTACATGTGAAAGTGTTACTTAGAAACTAACGGAGTGACGTGATCAACATAACCACTTTACCATCAATAAAATTCTTCACACCTCTTTAAAGCCCATTACTGCTGTTGGTATCAATCTGCCAAGAGCTTGAGGACTGAACTCTACTATAAAATGTGCCAATAAATTCTGCTGTTTACATCCTTTAACGTCAAAGATACCACCTCTGCACCAAAGCTAAGCCACAGGTCCACTGTCAAGTGTACTAAAATTATCCAGTACAGTATTTGAGAAAGCAGTTTCCATGGGAGGTAATGAAATAGCGTTCCTAACTTCTCTTTCTAGGCCAAGATGTAAACACTTCCAATATTCACACAAATCAGGTGGATCCACAACTTGATGAAAATTCACTGAAAAGGAGGCGACAGAATAATGAGAACTGATGTGTAAAGACATCCCACACAGTAGGACCAACCGCTTCAGTATAGGCACTGGATTGGAACAGAAGGGCACCCAGAGCCCCAAGACGTGCTCCAGAGACTTGGAGACAATTTAGAGTACTTGTTAGTGCCTACAGTGACACCATTAATGCAACCCTATTTATCAAGCCAAGTGATGACCCAATTCCTCTTTCTTAGGCTATGGCTTTTGGCCATATAATGAAAGAATTTTTAAATGTATTACATAACTCTGTGTCTGGGCCAAATATAGCTGTTCTATATTTAGAAGTAAATTTGTATTTGTATCCTATTAAAACACTCTACAGGAGCCCCGACTTAGCCAAATATCCTGTTTTGTTTATTTTAGAAATTCTGCTATATATTTTTTCAAAATTTAAGCATATGCGATACATTCTGGGAAATCTTCAAAGACTGGAAGGGGAACCCTGACCGAAGGAGTCCCCTTGTTTTACTATAGCCCACATATGAGAGTGGAGAAGGAGATGAGACCCCTGGAACTATTTCATCATCGAGTAAATCGAAGGGCTCGGGAAATAAATAAATAAATATTGAAGGGCATTAATTTGTTTCTAGATGTGTGCATGTAAGTAAAACAGCAGTCATAATGTGGAAATTTCAGTCACATTTTACAACTAATTGGAAGCAGATTAGAATTCCGCCTCAAGGGAACGTTGTCAGACTAGAAGCTGGAGCAAATGAAGAAAGAGGTGAAGGCGTCCTGAAGAGCTGACAGATTTACTGCGCTCAGGGCCATAAACGGGTCCCTGGCTGCAAGGAGGGTGCTTCCCCTCAGGCCAGGAGCCCGCAGCGCGTCCAGGGGAGCCCAGGCCACGCCCCCAGGGAACCCCCTCAAACACACACAAATAAAGGGACCCGAGCACACTGACCCAGCGGTGGATGCCCAAGTCCACGGGAGAGGCCTTTTTTTGAAGGGTGGGGGATGGGAGGAAAAAGGGAAGCAGCTTGTGAGGGCCATGAAGTAATGGAAACAGCTGCTGGCTTTCGACTTCAGTGTCTGGCATCTGCTACGCCATCACGGGAAAGACTGGGGAAGGATTTGGGCAAGGAATGTAAATGGAGACAATTGCCCAAACGGAGCTGGATGCCTGGAGCCGGGGGTGGAGGGAGACCAACGGCTCCCTTCTGAAATCATGCCCTTTGGGCAGCAGCAAAACTCGTGAGACTTAACTCAGATTGTAACTTCCAGCAGTTGGCCGACCTGGGAATGCTCAGAGCTTCTCCATCAGTTACCAAGATGTCAGACAATGCAGTCTGCCTGGTTAACCGGACGTCCACCACTCATCAGTGTCCTGCTCAACTTCCACAAAGCTTCACACCGAGTTAAAATGGACTACTCTCTGTTTCACTCTGATTTTTGTAAAATCATCACGGGCTTGCTTTTGAACTAGGTCAAGGGTCAGGTTCTATTTGCTGTTGCCTAGTTTCTCCTTTGCTTCCTAGACTTGGTACTAATTTCATTTCCATCACAAAAGAACTGGAACCAGGGAACACAGAACTAAGCGCCATTGTGCTTATCATGAGCTCATAAGAAAGCCCAGATTTGATAGCATTTATCCATGTACTGTGGTGAGCCACATGCAAATAAACAGTTCCCCCGTGAAGAATGAAAACCCATGGTTTCAGACCTTCCAAGTCAAACATTATTGTTTTTAATATGAGCTATCCATAAAATCGGTGAAGGAGATGACAGGAAATTCAAAAGTAAGCTGGCCTGGCTGAGCACAGTTTGAAAAAGGAAAGGAGGAGGTGGAGGGGAGGAGGAGGAATGTTCTCCAAATCCCCCTCCTATTTTAAGTGAAGAATGAGCTAAACTGTAAAATCTACACAGGAACATAAACAGTGATTTTATGCTAGCATAATTCAAAGGTGTGGTGAGGCTAGGGCCTAGCCAGAGGGCAGCCCTCAGACACAGGTTGCTAACCTAACAAGGAACCATTTGGACATGACCTTTGAACCCTCAGTGACTAATGTGAAGGACACAGAGGTGCAAGGAAAGCAGCCAGATGTGCTTTCATACCAAACTAGGAGATTTTTTTAATCAAAAGGGTGAGTGACTTCCAGGAGTTTGCAAAAGTGTGACCAACTGGAACTTTGTCGTCTGTTGCTAATTGAAGCATATAAAAGAGTCCATTTCGTAAAACATATTACAAACTCTCTCTCTCTCTCTCTATATGTATATATATATATATATATATATATATATATATATATATATATATATATAT
>CM053764.1:126505553-126517263 GCA_028658305.1 Pachyuromys duprasi
AGATTTTTTTAATCAAAAGGGTGAGTGACTTCCAGGAGTTTGCAAAAGTGTGACCAACTGGAACTTTGTCGTCTGTTGCTAATTGAAGCATATAAAAGAGTCCATTTCGTAAAACATATTACAAACTCTCTCTCTCTCTCTCTATATGTATATATATATATATATATATATATATATATATATATATATATATATATATTTACTGCCACATGACAAAAACCAGAATCAAGCTCACTGGTAGAAGATCAGTACAACCAAAGACCATGCTATTATTTCAAACTGTCAGGGGAAGGCAGTAAAATTGCTACCAGGTCTCCTTAAGTTACCCTTCAATAAAAAGAATCCATCAGGGAAATAAGAGGAAAAGAAAACACATCAAAACCTTAAAAGTCCCTTTAAGTAAAATTATATGTCTATGGCACCATGCCATCTGCTCTCTGGTTAACAGAATAAGCCTATTCTCAACCCTAAATATGTGCTTTCTACAGTCACTATGAACAACACAAAAACATAATCAATATGTTTTTATTCACTCCTGAACTGTGAAACCTACATTCATATGGCATTATTGGGATATGCCTAAATGTATGTTTTTAAGGTTCTAGCTTAAGAACATAGTGAGTCATAGTATTAGTGACTAATAAGCAGACTGAGGTGGGGTGATGAAATGGCACTGAAGAGAGTGGCTTTGAAAAAGTCAGAAGTGGTGTGTGCTCACCATTCCAGACTCGCTTCTCCTAGTCAGAACAGGCTACCCATTGAGTTCTCCATTAGAGCGTAGACTTCAGATTTTTCACTTAGCTTCCCTGGAGGTAAACACCTCCTTCTTAAATATCAGATGAGATGCCTGTAGTTTAAGGCCCACTGGCCTACCAAGACACAAGCATTTGCTTTGCGATTGCTTTAGTTCTTGAAGCAGACCTCTGGAATCTCTTCTCCTACATTCCCAAAGGTGTTTCTCAGCAAAACTTAGCAGGCATATATGACATTCAGCTTTCAGAACAAAGTGTCAAGCTCACCATCTTGAACTTCCCTGCAGCTCTCAAAATATCATTACAAACAGCCCTACTGCTGGTCACCCAGCTGAGAGTAGTTTAACAACCTTTCATTCAATTGCAGTGGCTTTGTTCCAGTTGCCAAAACCTTTAGCTTGAACTGAGAAAAAGATGTTGGAACAGAAAGCAAACAGTGTAGTGAAATTTCAGTGGAGACACAAAACTGGGCACAGAGGAAGGGACCTCTTTGCAGCAAAGTGAAATGCAAAATTAGTAGTAGGGTTTTTTCTTCTTCTTCTTCTTCTTTAAATTACATTTATTTTTTTATGGATGTATCTGCCCTCAGGCATGGGTGTGTGCCCCTGACACAGGGTACAAAAAGAGGGTCAGAGGACAAATTATAAGAGTCAGATCTCTCCTTCCTCAATGTGGGTCCCAATGACTCAGGTCATTCGTCCTGGTGGCGAGTATCCTTTGTGCAGTCTTAAAACCTAGTTTTTGCTTATTGGCTTGTTTGTTTTGTGTTACAAGAATAAAGTTCATGCCACCCAAGACTACCAATTCAACATCTGTCTATGCACTCACATCATTTAGAAGCACAGACCTCTGTGAAAGACCTCTTAAAAGGCTCCAATTTGATCCTTACATCATTTATTCTCTGACCACCTAAGCCATTACTGAAGCAGAGATTTCACCCATTCCCTGTCCCTTCCATATTCAGTGACCCAGGGCTCAGGCATGTACTATTCTCCAGTAACCGTCCTAGTAAAGGACTGATATTCTCCCTGTAATGTTGCTTCGAAGGGTAGGTAGCCCATAGTTCCCTTAGTTCTGGCCACTCCTTGGTGGCAGGAGGCTATAGAGGTAACTTAGAACTAAACTGGTTAGTATTCAAGCAAACCCCTTGATGTTCAGATCACTGGCAAGACGAAAGCGCTGGCAATCAAAACCATGTTGTGTTACAGTAATTACTATGACAAACTTCCCAATGCTTAATATTAAAGAATAGAAGAGCATGATCCCTCCACCTCTTCTACACTTCTAGAGTGTGTTCAACGTGGCAATTATCTTCATTCAAGCAGCAGAGTTTAAATTGCACTGAAACTCAATTATACCCATGACTTTTTTTAAACATACACTTCAAACGGCAGGTTTCATCACACTCGAATCACTGAGCAAAATCTCTTTCCCAGCTTATAAAAGAGATTTTTATCCCCCCCCTCCCACAAGACATCTTCAAATACAAAACTGAAGCTTTGGATCTACTTTTTTCTTTTTCTTTTCTTTTCTTTTTTGCCTTGTGAATGCAGAAGGAAGGCTGAGCAATGTCGAAAGACAAAAGGGGTGCGCACATGACTTTAAAACAAACAAATGCGTCAACCTGCAGTTCTCCCAAATGCCATTATCAACAGCCTGAACTGCCACCACCTTCAAAGAGCAGAACAGGCACTTCCTAACAATAACAACAAAAACAAAAACCACTTTATTTTGCTACTCTTAAAAAGGCAAAGGAACTAGAAGAAGTAAATTTATGATTTGAGTGCTCGTGTCTAAAATAGCTTTGCAATTATCAAGGGCCTCTTAGACTGAGCAAGAATGCATTATGTGCTAATGACCACAACCAGGGGTCCCTTCTGCACTCCTTTGTCAGAACCCAAGCAGAGACTCCCCTGCAGCCTCACCATTAACATGTCTGTTTCCTGTCAGCCCACTCAGAGATAATGTCATTTATCTCAGGAAGGCACAAGCGCACTCATTAGCTCCAATAAAGGACCTCAAACAAAGGCCGGATAATGTTTTACCCAGGGTTCCCACTAAATCCAGAACCAAGAATCCTGGCCTCTAAGAGTCAAAGACTCAAAAGTTATCCTTAAAGGAGTATGTGGCTGTTTATCAAGGATTCTGCAAGGTGGCCCTGAATGGCCTACGTATAGTAAACAGGAGTGGCTGGCACAATCACGCCAAATTAGATTAATGAAGAGTGATGACCAGGGCTAGCCCTGGGCAGCCTTTCCCCCTCTAGCCTCCAGGAGGAACACTGACAAGATCATTTAGATCTTTGAAGAACTGACCTCCCTCCGCCTCATTGTGAGGGTCTGTAGTGGTCAGTGGCTGAGCTTCTGGAAATCCTCAAAAAAAAAATTTAAAAAGTGGAACTGCTAAAAAAAAAAAAAATGTGGGAACATGTGTTTTCACAGCGGGGCTCGTATTACCTCAATTTCAACTTTCTCTGAAGTACCAGGTGAACTTTTCTTTTTTTAATTAAAAAAAAAGCACAGACATAGTCAAAATTGGGGCAAATCTCAGTCATTCATTCAATCCCCGTGTTTCATGCTGGAAACGAAGAACAGATGGTACTTTCCATGTTGTTTGAATCTGGTTATTGAACACCTCTGTGGCTAGGGAGATTTCTGCTTAGCGCTTTCGGCATTTATTTCATTTACTAACTATAAGACTGCTGCTTAGGAAAAAATAAGTCTTTATAACACTTTAATTAAAACCACCTTGCGCCCAAGCAATCCCACTTGAAAGAGCATATTCTTCACCTTGGGACATTTGGACACCCAGGCCCTCCCCGGGGGCAAGCCTTCTCCCCCTTTGCATTGTGGGTTATTTGCCAAGTTATTAAAGTAGCAGAACATTATCACCTTTAGCTCAATCTGGAGCAATTGTGCATACCTTCCCTTCAAACGCTAAGCTCAAAATTCAACGATAGACCTGATCACACAAGTACCCCAAGATCCATGTGTTCTCCCTGATACCTCTGAACAGCTCCTCTGTCACTCTCCCAGGACGTCTATGGGAAAGGAAGGAGGACCAGTGCTGACAGGAAGCCACCTTTAGCTAAATCCATATATAACTTTCAGACCAGTACACTGTCCAACTACAATGGACTCAGTTGTTTCATTAAAGCAAGTGACCCTTCTGCCCTTTCATTCCATCGTAGATCAAATGCACTCCCTAATTCACAGGACACACTATATTATGGGGGTGGGGACAGCCCCAAAAGTCATTAATCAAAACATGTTCTTAAAATGCTCACACTCACTTAGAGAATGTGTCAGGATTCCCTAGTGAAGTGTAAAAAGGCTTCTACAGGAGAATAAAACAAAATGAATGATGTCCTTTCATAGACAGGTCCATTTATAGACAGCATCTTTTTGAAGACAAGGCCCATGGAAATGAAAAGAGTTTATGATATTACAGAAAAACCTTTCTTGGAACACATACTGCATAGAACTCTAAGACACAACTGTCTGGCCTGTGTCTTCCATTTATTTCAGTTTAAGTATCAGCTGCTTTCGGGACTGTGTTTTCCTGTGTGTTTCCCAATAGTCTTGTGACTGAATAACCCCACTGAATATAACAGCACTCAATATAACTATTTCATCCAGCCCAATGGCTCGTTCTCTGATTAATCTGAACTGTAAGAAGATGAAGAGAGATATGTAAACAGCTTCAGTGCTTGGAAAGGAAGGAGGAGGAAGGCGGAGAGGCAGGTTTTAACAACCAAAAGCCAACCCATCAAATCTACTTACTCAGACATGTCACCAGTGGCTTAACCACAAAATGGGCTATAGAAATATAGCTCAAACATCTTGGAATTATGGTGTGTTTTGATTTTTTTTTCACGTATTAAGGGAGTGGCCACTTTTACAACATACTTGTGGTTTCCACATAAAGGAGCCAGAACACTCATTGATTTAATTAGGCGTCATAAGGTCCAATTTATCATGTTTTACATGACTCTGTGCAGTGAAGAAACAGAATAAACAGACCAAAAATAGACATTTAAGCATGCTGTGAAAATCAACCAGTGACAGCAAGTCTTATGAAGCTCCTTTAACCTTTCTGTCAGGAAAAAGAAATGATAACAACACACCTTAGGTTTTCAAATGTGCTTTCTCCTCACACAGGAACCACATATGATTGCTGCGTTTTCACTCTGAGGGCAGTTACTTTTTAATAACCTGGTTCTTCAAGCAATGTTGAACTTAAAACATATAGAATGTTAAAAAACAAAACAAAACAAGCCAACTTCTTTAAAGATGTCTGAGATGTAGAGCTTTTTTTTTTTTCAAGAGAAGTGTGCTGTATTAAGTTTTTGCTTTTTAAACAGGCATCCTTCTGCATTGAGAAGTATTTTATAAAACAAAGCCTAATTTGACTTACCCAATAGTTAGTGAAATTAGGCTTGCTTCCCTGCGTGGCATTCATGCCAGAGATTTGGCATCTCTGGAGCCAAGGATGGACGTATTAATAAGTCAGCTGGGGGTATGGGGAAGACAGTGCTTAAGAAGTAATGTTTAAGATCCCAAGCCAACACCTCAGTGTGATAAGAGTGGCCAACACTCTAAGTCCAGGTCCCTGAAACCATCCTAAAAGGATTTCTGGGCCAACTCTAGTTGCTGAGGTTGGTGCATTGCTTCCACACGGCAGAGCAATGTTCTCTCTCTTCCCTCCCCCACCTTGGCTCCCGCCGTGACTTGTTTGCTCTTCAGTTATGAAATTCATATGATCCCATTTATACAGCTCTGCCTGAAGATGCATTGCATGTGTGTGAATAATTTAGCCCTTCCATTCCTCACCCACTTCCCTCTGTGACTGGGAAGCGAAAAGAACACACACACAAGGAAAAACTGGAGAACCGACACCATGCACTAATCTCAGTTGCCATGACAGCAGCCTTTGAGATCCTGAAATGTTCCGATCGCCAGCTAAACAAAATTGTTGAATGTGAACATTTGGCTGGAAGATTAAAAGGCTAAGGGGAATGCAAAAGGGCAGAACCTCCCACATTCCCTGCAGCCAGCGGATCCAATCAAACAGCGCTGACTCCTCAACCACGGCATTGTGAGAGCTGGATTAGGGCAATTCATCCAGAGAGTTAAAGCAGATTAGAGCTGCAATTTGAAGACTATTGGCAACAAAAGTAAATGCCCCACTGTACTAAGTAATAAGAAGATTTCAAAGCGTCTTTTGGTAGAAATTATGTGAAACCACACATTTAAAGTAGGAAGGAAACCTGAGGGTTTTTTTTTCTTTAGTTCATTTAAATTCATCAATGTAAATGGCTATCTAAGAGGATTTGGATTCAGAGAGTAATCAGTAGCCCTTTTGCAAGTTTGACATTGTTGGCTACACCTTTCTCTACCTCCATCAACGTTTCCAATCAGAACTTTATTCCTATGCTCCAATTTAAATGTTGAGCATGTGAAGTTGAAAAAAGAATCAGAGAAATGTGAATCATTCCTTGCAGAAATAATTTCCACGAGACTTCTTAACATCACTCAAGCCAGAAAGAGAGAGAAAAAAAAAACATAAAAGCATATTTAGAAGAAATCACATTGCTAAACCACTTGATAGAAATACTACATCTGCATGCTACAACTTGTGGAATGAATCTAAAAATTAATTTTCATAGAAACGCCACTCTCTCCTCCTAACCACTGTGCCTTGTGGACACATAACCAACAGTTCCCAATAATTACCCAAAAGCAATTAGACCCAAGACAAGCAAAACCCCTGCCTCCATGCCTAAACAAGGTAACTCTGGGGCAGATTCCCAGTACAGTGTCTAACCACAGACTTTAAGACAATGACCAAGGGCAGTGCAAGGATCCAACCAGCCCGAGTGAAGCATTGTTAAGTGCAACACACACTTCTAGTGTTCACTGCTGCCACCATGCCCCCTTGGGTTATAGCTTCACACTTGAGGAACACGAGCCAAGTGTGCTGTCCAGTTCTTACAGACCTTCCAAGCTACCCAGGCAAGCTAAATACCCAAATGATAACAGTCACAGCTCGAGCCACAGAGGTGAGAGAGCAAAGGCAGAGTCCTCAGAGCCACCAAAACCATCAGAGTTTGGCTGCAGACTTAGGAAGTCAGTGACCAAAACTCCAAGTCTGGAGTACATCCTTTGACAGAACTATTTTGGGGAGAGTAACAGAACAAAGAGTGTAAATAACCCTCCACACTCCTTCCCACAGAAGGAATTAGAATCCTGTTCCTAAGGACACACTGTTGAGAACACAGACGACAATTCTCTTTGGGGAAGGAAACCAGGACGAAATTCAAGCTAGTGCAGTAGCAGGTTTTCTATTCAAAGCACACACGGACAACTTGCTGGCTAGCCAGGAGCCCTTTCGAGGCAAATGGCACTTGGAACATCCAGAGCCTCCCACCCCATGACCTTTCAAACGCTGGCACCACAAGCAGCAAAAGCAGCAGCAGCAGACGCAAGAGCCAGACACTGCACTCAGGATAGCATCCGTAAAGGATGACAGTCATAGAAATCTCACAGAGAACCCGAAAGCACCCGGAGGCATATCCCACATCCCCCAAAGAGAGGCACACAGAGTGGGACACACAAGAAAGCGACCGTTTCCTACCTTCTCGCTTTTCAGTTTCTTGATCCGCCTGTGGCTCTCCTCCTCCTCCTCTTCCTTCTTGACCAACATAGAGTTTCCCATGAGCGCTGAATCCGGAGCACTTTTGCTAACTTCCCCTGGAGCCCCGACACTGCCACTCCCGGCACCCCCACAGTGGAAGGGGCTCGCCCCACTTCCATTGCTCTTGGCCCCAAAGCCATAGAGGTGACCACCGGAGGGGGCCTGGCCTCCGCTGCCGTTCTGGTGGCCCTGCAGCAGGTCGTGCTTGTCTTTCCGGGATCTCGCAGCATCCTTATCCCGCTTGGCGCCTCGGCTACTGTGGCTTTTCCCTGGCTTCTCTTCCTTGTTTTTCCCACAGGAGCCTGCCCCTGCGGTGGCAGCCGAGGTCCCGGTGCTGGTACCGTTGCTGTTTGGGTTGCCGCCGCCGCCGCCGCCGCCGCTCACACTTTGACCCAGCGCTGAATTCATGCCAGTAGCCTCTCCAGGGCGCCCTTGGACTTCCTGCCTCTTGCCAGTGCTGCTGATCTCGGGAATTCCATACAAGGCAGCAGAAGGCAGAGATTTATTAGCATCCTTAGAAGTTTTAGCCCTTTTCACTTTTGATTTGCTGGTCTCTTTGTGTGAATTCCCCTGGGGAGCCGAGGGCTGAACAGAAGCAAATTTTAGGCCATCAGCTAAGGCTGAGGTAGCACCGGTCCCGTTGGAGGCCGGACCTCCACAATCCTTAGTGTTGCTGTTGGTAGTGGTGTTGGTGGAATTATTCATCTCAAATTTCTGTCTGTCTTTTTCCAAATCGGCGTCCAGATCAATGATTAAATTTCCAACCCCGATTTCCCAATCATCGCCACTGTCATAAGTATCAACTGTATTTGGATCCACACCTTTTCCTGCAGTCGAAACGTTCACGGACATCCTGAAGATGAGCTCTCTAGATTAAAAATCCGATGAACTTTCCTTGGGAGATGAGGGGACATTCGTTTAGCTCCGCTGGGCTTTCTTTTAAAGGAAAAAAAAAAAAAAAGTCTTCCAATTTTCCTCTTCTCTTTCCTGCCCCAAGAATGTGTCCGGGGATTTCACACCCTTCACTCCAGGTCCAGCTTCTCCTGTGGAAGGGGGAAAAGTCGAATATTTCTTGTCTGGGTGTTACTGGAATAGAAGGCGATTAATACTGGGGAGTCACTAAGGGGGTACAGGGAAGGATAGAGAGGAGGGGGGCTTCTTATTGTCCCCACAGTCCTCGGGTTTAGAGGAAAACAGGCAGACTTGAAAAGCAGGCCCCTGACAATAAGCATCTTACAGTAGCTAAAACGAAAATCCCTCTCAACAGGGGGATAGCCAGTTCTTTAAAAGCATTAAAACATCTCCAAGAATCAGATTCAAGCCCTAAAAGGTTTTTGTGGAATTTTTTTTTAAGTTGAACATTTTTGCCTGGCACATGGGCTATTTCAACCCCATGAAAAGATTCTGGACTCTCAGACAAGAAAAACACAGTGTTAAACATCCTTAAACATGTCCTGGCTCTTGCAGTGTAAAAAGAAAAAAAAAAAAAAAAAACAGGCCCTGAAAGTTCTCTGGGAGTAGTGTTCAAAATGTCATTAAAATTTCCTTATTTCTAATTTTGTTATTGCTTCTTACAAATTGCCTGGACAATCTAGGTTTTGTTCTTCATAAGAAACAGGAAAAAGAAAAAAAAAAAGAAAAAAAAAAACCAAGCCCACAACACTAGTCCCTCTTACACAAACATACCTACCACCCTCTTTCCCCAACAGCTACACTATTCTTTCTGAAATATGTACAGACCTCTTTAAGAGTATTTCTCCCAGTAAAAAGACAACGTGAGAGGAAAGGTTAAATATCTGCCTTTTGAGGAAAAAAGAAAAATCCATCTAAACAGTTTTGCCATACCCCTGGGCCACAGAACTGCTCAGTCTGTTAAATATGGTGCTACTGACGGTAGGGAAACTGATTAAGACATACACTTAAGTGATCCGCGCCAAGGTGGCCTCAGCGACCACAAATGAGTGTGTGTTTGACAAAGAGCAGTTAAAACAGTTTTTAAAGGGATCAGCCCCCTTTTAACAGTTGATTGTCAAGCAAATAAATATACGCGCACACATGCACACACACACACACATGCACACACTCACACACACACACACGCAGAAAGAGAATGCTTACCTTTTAATCCTTTATCATTTTTTTTAAAAATTAGGCCCGCAAATCAAAAAGCATTTCTCACTCCACTCGGCACACAAGCCTTTGCCTCATTTTACTTAAAAGCCAAATGATCAAAAAGGAAGAAACCAAGTAACACATCTCAGCCAAAATAATCACTCAGTAACATTATTCCAGCTCCCCATCCCCCTTTTGGCAAAAAGCTCTGGAGTCCTTTTCTCCTTAAAAAAAATGTGTCACTGTGCAGCTGGGAGATGCTTCACACTCACAACCCAAGCACCGAAGGGTGTTTTTCCTCTTAACAAGCATTCAGAATAATAGGGTGTTGAGAGAGAGGGAGAGGAGAGGGGGAGGGGAGGGAAGAGAGGGAGAGAAAGAGAGAAAGAGGAGAGAAAGAAGAGAAAAGGAAAAAGAGAGAGAGAATTAGAGAAAAAAACTTTTCCGAACTTCTTCCGCCTTCAGTTGCAGACTTCAGAATCACCGTGATCAGTAAGTAATGACCTCGTGTAGCAAACCTACAGGCGTCCTCCAGTAACGAGACAGAATGTGCTAACATCGGGATAAATTAGTGAAAGGGAAGAAAGAAGAAGAAAGGACTGAAAATCTGGGCTGGATTCCGCCTGTTAGTCGGGAAGTGGCATTTTTCCGCTCGTCCCGACATTTGATTTCTCCAACTAACTTAAGGAGGGGGTGAAAGGATGGGGGGAGGAGGAGGAGGAGGAAGAAAGGGTGGGTTGAGAAGCTAGGCTGGAGGAGAAAAAGAAAGGTGTGGAAGAGGAGGGAGCAGACGACGCAGGGAGCTGATAAAACCAGTTAGAGCAGCTTTCGCCCGGGGCGGGGGGCGGTGGAGCGGGGGAAAATAGCGGCGTCTAAAAGGGGGCTGTCTTGGAACCCTGAAGGATGTGATGTTTTCCTGTTTTATGTTGTTTTTGAGAGAGAGAGAGAAAAAAAGAGCCGAGTTCTTAGAATAGTCCCCGAGGAGGGGTTAAAATCCTCCGCCGCGCAAGCCGATCTGTCATGTGGTAATTCGATAATTAGAGTCAAAAGATTTTTTTTAAGGCGACCTTTTTCCAGGACAATTTCTCCCTCTCTACACGCAGCAAACAGTGCGTCTCTATTTTTCTCTCCTCCCTCCACCTCTCGCCCACCCCCTCCTGTGTTTAGTCAGATGGCCTCGGAGCTTGGCTTAGTATTTTTAATTAGCTGGCGTTTGGAAGCTAAAAGCAGTAATGAATTGTTGATGGATTGGAAGTGGAGAGTCGCTTTGCTGGAAATGTCGGGGCTGGGAGAGGGGGATGGGCGCGTTAGCAACACCAACCATCTAAAAGGGGCGATTTTGTTACAGTGCAAGCCTTTCACATCACGTGAGGATCAAGGGCTCAATTGGTTGTCGTGAGAACAAAAATGGTGACAAGCGTATCAAGAAAATACTGATCTGGTCTTTAAAAAAAAAAAGCTGAAGGTTTCCCCCTCCCCCCCACATCTCCCTCCCCCTTGCGCGCCCTGCAGTGGGCGAAGCTACAAGTTATGAATGTGAAACATTTCTCAGCCATCTAGGATCTCGGAAGTTCGGAAGGAGGGAAATGTAATGGCCACAAGAGCAAAGCAGATGTTTTAAAGAAACAGCTTATAAACCTTTCCTCAACTGATCTCCAATTTGTCGACTTTCCCGAGGGGGCCAGGGCTGCGGACGCCGGGGGGGGGGGAGGGGGCAGAGTACCTCAGAGCTGCTAGGATTTTAGGGACACCCCCCCCTTCATGTCTTAAACAAAGAAAAACATTTTGCTAGCTCCCAAACAGGGTCTTGTAATAAACACACCACTGTTACTATTTGTGGGTTTGTTTGGGTTGGGTGGGGCTTCCCCCCGTCTCTTTTTTTTTTTCCTGCTTTTTCAAGAAGGTGGAAAATGGTAGTTATAGTCATTACATATAATGGATGAATATTCCCTAGTTTACTATTAAATTACTGAGCAGGAGGATGTGACAGGAGAGAAATCGGCTTGCTCAGCCCGGGTTCCCATTTGCTTGGCTCGGTCTGGGCGGGGGTCTGCTCAGCTCCGGCAGAAAAAGGAAGGAGGGGAAGGTACGCTAGAGAGCTGACACGGAGGACCAGGGTGTGTAACTGAATCACTCTTAGTCTCCTTTGG
>CM053764.1:126517363-126763620 GCA_028658305.1 Pachyuromys duprasi
GTGCACACACACACACACCAAGCTTGTTCTGGAACAGTGGAATCAGAACTGAAACACAACACACGCACGGGGGAGCGGAGCCAAAGCGGCTCTCAGCCTGTATACCTGAAAGGGACTTTTCTTTGTTCCCAATGCCCTTTCGCAGCGGGCCAATCAGAGAGCAGCTTTTATGAAACTGGGCTCTCTCATTGGCTAGCTGCTTTCTCTTGGCTACTGTAGGGGGTTGAAATATACACACGTATAAAACACACACTGAGCGCGGGTGGGGTGCGGTGGGGGTGGCAGTGCAGACAAAGCGTTTTATTTTCCAAGCAGATTGGGGTTGCGGAACCTCCCGCAGGACGAAGGGAGGAGGGGGAGAAGTGGGGCGCCCATTTCAATTACTACATCATTCACATAAAACACTTATTTATTAAAACACATCTCAAGCAGGCTGCGAAGAGAGGATGTCGGTAAATGCAAGTTTGATTGTGTTATCTTCGGGGAAATAATGTATGCGATCGCTCGGTGGCAGAGGGAAGCCAGCTGAGCCACCGGCGCTGAGCGGGGACGCCGCTGCGTGGAAACCCACCCTAGCGGTTTGCCGTTGTCCCTTCCGTGTCCCAAGGACTCGGCAGCCCAAATCTTCAGCTTCTGCCTCTCAGCCCTCCCCACCACCTTTCCTACAACCCTGCAAAATCTCTCTCTCTTTCTCTCTCCCTTCCTCTCAACCCCCCTTTTCTGACCTCCCCCTTCCTCCCTTCCCCTCTCTCTCTCTCATTAAATAAGAAATATCAGTGGGGGGGCGTCCGGTGGTGGGGGAACAAGTAACCCTTTTGTTTCCAGGCTTCAGGTCTGAAAGCATTGAAATGTAGACCATGGAGCAAACCTACTGAATGGCTGTCCGCAAATTAGCAACAAATCTCTCTACCTCATCTTCTGTAAATAAATAAATAAATAGATAAATAAATAAATAAATAAATAAATAAATAAATAAATAAATAAATAGAGCAACGTTAATACCTCAGACCAGCTTTATTAAAAAAAATAAATAAATCGGTTTGTGGAAAATAAAATACACCAGGCATATTAACCCCTTAAACGGCCCCCTTTCCTCAATTTTTTTATCATCCGGATTACCTGTCAAAATTATTTTCCCAAATCTTTTACTCTTACAAGGGGCTGGGGGTGGGGGGAACAGAAATTCTAAATTCTCCTGATGCTGTGTCCACAATTCACAAACATACAAAGTGTTCTCACTTTTATGGTAAGACAAATGCAGCCTAGTTAATGGGACTCATTTTCCAGGACAGGAGGCTAATGTAAAAACAACTCATTAATATGTTTAAGCTAATATGATCTTACATATTAAGCCTTTAGAACATGGTTTATTTTTAACTCTGCATTGTTATTTTCAATTATTTTAGGAGCTACAATGTGAAGATTTTAAAGTCACATCATCTATGAATTTTGAGGAAACCTATAAGAACCCCAAGTTTGAAGGAGCAGGTATAATTGGGATCTTTGCCTGACAGTTGGGGTTTTAGATGTGCCATAGCTTAGTCAAATGGGCACACAGAGTAAATTACATCTGGCAGAAGGCAGCTATGATGTAAATGTTTCGTGGTGACTCTGTGGATCAATAAAAACATTTATGCCACATGTTATAAGTAATGGCTATTGACTAATGTTTGTGTTTTTAATATATTTAGTCCATTTTAAAATGCCAATTAGTTGTTTCACTGCCCTAGATGAAGTAGACAAGATGTTGCAAATAGTAACAAACAGCGATTTCTGACTTTTATTGAAGCAAGACAGAGAAAGAGATCTGTGGGCGTCCTTAGCCCACCCGAAGTCCTCTGCTACTCAAAATGAAGTTCTGCGTTAGCAGATAATCCAGGGCAAATTAGATAGGCACTGGCCTCTCATCTTCTGCTTGAGCTCTGATGTCTGAGTGGTATTTTGGACAGTACACATTTTACATTTGTGTATGGCTCCTTGGTAACAGCACAGTGCCATATGGAGAGCCATAACTTTTCTTCTTTTAGAAGTGTGGTTCCTCAAAAGACCAGCTCAGGCTTGTGTGCTTCCTGTGTCCCTGGGGTGTTGTCTCCATTTCAGACTACGGTTACCCCTTATATTATATTAGTTTGGAAAAAAATCTATGCTTATCTCTTAAAACAAAAACTCTTCACGTGGTATTTAAACATTATCATCCAGTGACACGGGGGAAGGGTAAAGTTTTTGCAAAATGCTCCTTACTAAAGAAATCACAGGGCTGAACCACAGATTTGTCTAACCAGATCCAAAATGTAACCATCCAGAGGTGTAATTGAACCTAGCACTGTCTTCAACACCTATTTCTAAACCTTAACCCTTATTAAATAAACACCATTGGCCAAAGATGAAGTTTTATGCCCAACTTTACTACATACCTAACTCAAATTATTTTGGCAAATCGGAGCGGTTTTCCTTTACATCTTATCATTCCCACAGGCCTTGTATTACCACCCCCAACTCTCCCACATCCCAAATTCTCCAGGCAACTTTTGAACAGATTTCTTTTGTGACTCTGGCTTCCCATGTGTTTGCTTTCTGTTTTGTTTTGCTTGACAAGGGGTGGGAGACAATTAAGAGGCACCCAGGACTCACAGTTAATAGAAGACTGAAAGAAAGGTAATTAGCTACCAGCTTTGAGAATTGCAGGTACTCTCTTACCTCACAAAATTGAAAAGCTTGTTTTTGGTTTGGTTTGGTTTGGTTTTTTGTGTGGAGCTGAAAATTTTCATCTTGATTTATTTTTATGTGATTTAATCTGAGAATTTCATTCATGAGAACATAGTTTCCACCCCCCTGTCTCTTTCCCTCCAACTCTTCCTGTGTCCTCTATCCCCTTTCAAATTCATGACCTCTTCTTTATTATTACATGTTTATTATATTAAAAAAATGTGTCAGGCAGTATAGTTGTTTTCCTCGTGATATCTGCTGCACTCACTTGATTACACCAGTACACTGTTTCAACATGTGCACTTTGTAATTTTACGTTTTGTTGGGTGTCTACCCAGAGACGTGAGAGACAGAGATGTCTGGGAAAAAAAGGGCAGTGTTCAGAACTGAGGGGTGGGGGAAGCATGAGGTCAGTGTAAAGGAGGTAATTAAAGAGTGTTATCCTGCCAGCAATAGTCACCTTCATCCCTCTATGGGCCCCAGATCGACTCAGCACTGCACATGACACATTGTTTGCAAAGAGGTGGAGCCATCTTGCCATTCTGGCAGGAGACTTGGCTTTTCTTCCCCCCTGAAAGGAGCTCAAGAGGACTCCAAGGGCTTCAAGCAGCACCACAGAAAATCAAGATGGTGACTCTTTGATTTGTGACTCTTCCTTTGATTGGAGTTGTATTATTAAGGGTTGGAAATCAGAATCAGTTTTACACACCACCACCAACCCCCTTTTCCAAGTACTTAACTGGGTAGCCCAGGGTAGCTGGGAACTTGATATCCTCTGCCTTCCATCTGGTGGGATTATAGGAATGTGCGATCATCATGCCCAGCAGACATCATTTCTTGAGTTTTTATTTCCTTGGAAGCAAGTCAAAGCATCTCCAAATCTACATTCACCATATACCTGGGGGTTCTTGGGAGCTCTCAAGAAGAAGAAGAAGAACTAGAAAAAAATCCTAAAATATTAATTATATGAGCTTAATTTAGAGGAAAGAGACTTAATTAAGCTGTAATGAGAAATATATTGGCTAGTGTACAAAACTAAAGGGAAAGATTCTTAGCTGCCTAGAGCCCTTAAGCAGTGGTCTGCCTGAAGGCAGTGAACAGGAGACCACTTCTAGAGAATACACACCTGATTAATGAAATACCCACAAAAATGTTAGAAGTTCTTTACTCTTTTCACCTACAGATGACTGCTCCTAGTTGCTAAACGCTTCTAGGGGAGAAAAAAAAAATAAAGCAAAAAACAAATTTAAAAAACTGCTACTCTTTTACAACCTGCACACTAAAATCCAACTCAAATTTCCATTGAGTACTTTTAGCACTTCCTGTCTCTGGATAATTGCCACCAAAAAGAGCCAAGCAGTGTTCTTTTGATCAAACATATGATATTTTACATTATTCTGAAGTAACCTTCGATGAAAATAAAGTGCCAAGGTGAAAAAGATCATGTATACAGACGATTTTAAGTCCTTGGTAGAAAACACGAGGGAACAAAGATCACATGATAGTCCCTGCTGGGAAAAAAAAAAAAGCCAAAAAACATTTCTGATAGACAATTCCACAAACACAGATATTCTACATCTTCTAACATCGCTACATTAGCTTTTCAGGTGGGTTTTATGTCCTGCTAGCTCATTTTAGCCTAAAGTCTCACAAATTGACTCACATGCAGTCTTGACAGTTCTTTGTGATCTAGCTCAGTTTAAACAACTGGAGATGATATAAAGCAAACGTATCAATTGATTTGACATTACACTGAATTTTAATAGTAAAGAAATAAAAAGCTAGGGGTATGGTTCCATGGTAGAGGGCTTACCTCGCCTTCTCGAGGGCATGAGTTCAATGCTAAGATGGAAAGAGAAAGATGAGGGTGGTGTCTTCCTGTATGCTTGAACAACTACTGTGTTCTTGTACAGTTCTAATTCCTTAATGGAGAAGAAAAGGCAGTGGCCTGTCTCTGCAATGCTTCACTTTGAGAGAACGTAGCAAAACAGCATTTTTTTTTTTAATTGAAGAAAAACACTCTTAATGGTGCTTGTATTGAGAGAATGGCAATGTGGGTCAGTGTTAAGTGTCTGAAATCATACCTCAGCTTGGCCCTAGGCACTGTCAGAGTGGTGTTGGCTACTATGTCTGCACTGGTGCCCTAGCAGGGTCTAGGATCAGCTAGCAAAGTTAGGCAATTTACATCACAAGCAATGAAACCATTTCTAGGAAGGGAGTTCTCTTTTATGCCCGTGAAGACCGGGTGCATAAAGAAGATCAAAACACAAGCTGCGTTTTTTAGAACTACTTATTGGAGATTGCTGTTGCTGGTTTTATTACAATATGTATTTTACAGATTTAGGTAATAGCCCTGATTTTTCAAATCGACCTCTGTTTAGACACGTTTCACTTTGGGCTGTTTCTTGTCTGCAAAATTACAGTCATTTGCACGTTATTACAGTGAGTAGGAGACAGATTGTATTTAGCGCTGGGTGGGGGAAGGGTTATTATGGGAAGTGATCTGCTATGGTCAGCACATAATTTCAGCCTGAAGAAAATTGCTTCTGAATGGCTGGTCTGTTAGCCAGCCAAGGAATGGTCACTGGGAAAGTCTACAAAATACTTCTGCTTAATCTGCATTACAGTGTTAGTCTCCTTGCCAGAAAGAGAGCCGACGGGGGTGAGGAGGGAGTGGTTGTAAAACAAAATTTTCAAACTTGTAGGTGAAATGTTGCCACTAGTCTGTGTGATTTTAACAGCAGAGTCGAACAGCACCAAGTTGGGAGAGGACAAAAGGCTGTTGGATACAGCCATTTTATTTCTTGTCCCCTTTTCTTTGTGTCCTTGGGTATGAAGTCTCTACACGGTTTACCGGGAGCAGATTGTTATAGGTATAAAAAATTGTGAGAGCATTATGAAACACACTGATGACTACATCTCATAAATTTTCATATATATGTATACATGTATACACATATATGACTGCAGGAGGAAAAATAATAGCCAAGACAGCTTTGTTATTGAGGGGGGGGCGGGGAGAACTACGAAAATAGCGTATACAAAAGGATTTTCATACTTGATGAACTGTATTTGTTCAGATTTCATAAAGCTGACATACGTTTAATAAAGCAATGGTGGCGCTCATCAAAGCCAGAAAACCCTAATTAGAGGTTTATGATCCTCATGCCTCTCTAGACAGCTTTCACATATTTGGTTAGAAGAAATCAGAAGCCTAAAGTTGATTTTAAAGACTTTCATTTTGCTCGGCTTCTTGGCCGCTGAATGCCACTGTTGTTGAGAACAACTGTGCCTCTTTTGTTTTCTAAACAAGCCTCCGTAAAGAATGAATCACTACAATCATTTGGAGAATATGCAGTAAACAACAGAAAGTTGTTCTGCTATTTTCTTAGGAGGGTGTATCTTTCCCATTCTCTTGCCGCTCAGCCAGCCTCCAGACTACTAGCCAATCATCGTTAAGGAAATGTGTCTCTCAGCCTCCTGATTGGCTGGTGCCTGATGTACGGCTTTCTACCGCTCAACATTTGCTGGCAGGCTAGCCTGTTAGATGGATCCTCTTCTTATAGTATTATTTTAATAATTTCTCCTACTCTTCCTCATCCCTGATTCCCTACCCATATTTGCACATGTGCGCTCGCAGACAAACACACATACATACACACACTCACCTGTAAAACACAAAGCACAACAATCTTACTGGGAATGTTAAGGTTTATTCTTATTTATGTGTATGTGTATTTGTGTGAATGTATGCCGCATATGTGCAGGTACCAAAAAGGATTTAAGACTCCTGGAACTGAAGTCACAGGCAGCTATGAGCTGCCCTACCTGGGTACTGGGAATCAAACTTGGGTCCTCTGGAAGAGCTATAAGTACCTTTTACCACTGAGGCACTTCTGTTGCCCCTAGAATAAATTCTAATGTACCTCTCATCTAATGTTTTGTTCGTTTAGATTCTCACTGTGTGGCTCTGCTTCTTAGCAGACTCCCACAAAACTTAATAGAACAAATGAATATTTGCTCTAATTATTATAATCGTATTATAATCTGTTCTGAAATGTTTTAGCTTAAATCTTTTTAAGTTGGCTAGGCGGTGACGGAGCTTGCCTTTAATCTCAGCATTTGGGAGGCAGAGGCAGGCAGATCTCTGAGTATGAGGCCAGCCTAATCTACAGTGCTAATTGCAGGACAGAGAAACCCTATCTTGAAAAAAAAAAAAAAGAACAAACAAACAAACAAAAACAAATTGTAGCTCAAGAAAACAGTAACTGGAAACACGTCTCACATACTCATTCCAAAGCCTCTCCTTAATTCTTCATGTACATTAATGTATTTAACCTTTACAGCAGACTGGAAAGCTAAGGACTAGTATCATCCAATGAAGGAATTGAGATTTAACCCAGGAACTCTGTGTGCTTCATGGCTATACTCGCCTGCCTGTGTCATAACCCTTTTAAGTTACACACAGGAGCATTAGATGAGATAAATTATTTTCCTGGGTGAAATAATTCAAATATTTTCATATCAAAGAAAAATAAAGTGGCAAAGCTTCCACTAAAGATCTATACTATGTCACATAGAAAATATGGCACTGATGAGGTAAGCAACTATGTGACAGAATGTATTCTCTCTGGTCCTATGATTCAGAAACATGTACCTATGCATCTGTGTGTTGTATATGTGAACATGGTTGTACCACACAAGGAATAATCTGGGGTGGGGAGATGGCTTGGTGGGTCAAAGATGGGGCTGAAGACCCAAGTTTGATTTTCAGATGTAAAAAGCTAGACAGGAAGGTGCACATCTTTAATCACAGAACTCGCACATTGGGATGGAAGGCGGAAAGCAGAGCATCTACTTGAATTTTCAGGCCTGAATTATGCAACACACCAGCAGCAGTAACAACCACCACAACAAAAAAAGCAAGACAAAGCAGAAGGTGAGAACTGACTCCCAAAAGCCAGCCCCTAGCCACCTGTGAGCACCCCTAGAGCACCCTGTGGCTGGCTGGTCCCCCTCTGCGTTAACACCTTCAACCTCCACAACACACATACACAAATAAATAACTGATTTTTTTCAAGGAATAAATTATAACTGCCATTCCTCATCCAGGTATGAAATTCTCTATACTAAAATTTGAAGAAAAAAAAGTTTTGAGGATTTGGGAGAGAAGCACAATTCAAAAAGCACGATGTAAACCTTGAACCTGGAAACTTTTTCACGTTACCCTAATATGGTGGAATAAGCTCAAATGACAGTATAGCACACATAGCACATGCAAACAACAGATTGCATCTGAACGCTATCCTGTATTGACACAGGCTTTTTTTGTTTATTTGTTTGGCTGGTTGGTTAACCGAATGAACATGCAAGCCCGTGGATAGTGAAAATCCGTAATGTTCTATCTGACTTCCTGGAAGCACGCAGCTCTAAGACTCAGTGAAACACCTTATAGCTTCCCTCCACAAAGTACATTTCAATCAAGAAGTAAAAATACCAGCCCCGTAGGGGGATAGAGTCAGTAAAAATTAAGAAATAAAGATCCAGTATTTCATTACAGTTATATTATACTTTGGACTAAAGGGGAAAAAATCGGTAATTTAAATTTCCTCAGTGTATGCCTTCTCATTCCCTCAAAACATAGAATTGTAGAAATGAGGCCTGCACAGTTCAGACGAAGAATTAAATTCTTCAAATAAAATAGCAACATACAGTGAAAGACACTTATACACGCAACATTGAACAGAATTTGACTAAAGGAAGAGAAGAAAATGTTTAATCTTTTCACAAAGAGGGCTAAAACACTGACACTGAAAAGAGCATTGGAGATAAAAATCATGGGAACAGTTACTGTTCTTAACAAATAGGATAGAATTTTGTGAAATAATGAGATTATAATACAAGGAGTTGCTGATAAAACTGTTACAGCAGAAAATGGATAAATCATTAAATATAATGAGATTTAACTATCACTGGGAGAGAAATGATATGTAATTAGAAAAAGGAACAGAATATAAAAAGAAAGCCATGTTTCCATCCGTGGTTCTACGTTCGTAGGAGTCTGGTAATAAAGAGGAAATTATCTGAGTCTGTTAATAAATTATAGACACCATTTCTAGTAATTACAATAACAATAGTCTTCCTAAACCCAAGCTTATGTCCTATCAACCCTTTATTTATTTAACAAACACCTGTATAACACCCTCTGCACAGAATTACACTAAACATTTGATAAATATTAATTCATTTTCCATGATTAAGCTTGAGCCAGTCATCAAGTAATTATGAGGTTTGCAGAAGACATGTGAAGACAGAAGACATTGTCACCTCTACCCTTGCGACGATTCACATTTCCTAGGTCAGATAAGATACTTGCCAAACTGAAAAAGAATTGATTTATGGTAGTGTGTACAAAAGATATGACTTTGGGAAAGAAGAAAGACTCTTTATCTAAGGAATCATTCTAGGCTCTGGGAAAGACGAAGGTTAAATTGACTGCCATGCTCAAATAAAGGTGGAGGAAAGGTCTGTGGGCAGGGGAGGTGAGCACTCAGAGGGAACAAAGACTGGGCCTTCAGCGTCAGCCCAGGTTGACTGAATCTTAGAAGTCTTGAAGGAGAAAGACAGGCATAGAATGAATGGAGGCTACCGTCTGGCTACCCTGTGTTGATCACTGAGCTCTTGGCTCTGTGCTGTGTCCACCAAAGGCATTGACTGCCCCCTGTCACATGTCCTACAAGGAGTTTGAGTTAATCACGGGGTGGTGGCCTACCCTGAATGGTAACTATAGTAACTAATTTACAGGCTTCCATTGACATATATAAAAAGTATTCTGAAAAGCTCTAAGAGTTGGTATATGAACTATATAGCACACGTCTGGACAAGTTTTTAGAAATGAGGCTGTTAGAAATGTTTGGTAGTAACTTTATAGAACTTCCATGTGTGTGAAGACTTGAGAGAACAGATTCCTCAGAAGTGCAGGGAAAGGAACTGAATAATGAGCAAGGAGAATTTGCTAAGACATTCCTTCAGCTAAAGAGCACATTCAAGGGAGACGATCAGGCTCAGGCTGCCCCTCAGTTAGTAGGGCACTTGCCTAGTGTTCTGGGTTTGATCCCCAGCACTGAATAAACTCAGTGTGGTGGCACATATCTATAACTTCAGAAGCTGGATACAGGATGGGAAGAAGTTTAAGTTCATCCTCAGCTACCATGCCCTGCCTCAAGACAAACAAAAAACAGATAACTAATTTCTTAGACAAAGGAAATCCTGAATTTAGAACTCAAACCAGAAGGAACAAATTCTTTAAGAATATTCTACATCTTAATTATAGTAACCAGAGCCAGGAAAGGGCTGTATGAATGAATTCCTAAAAAGTGAGGGCTCCCTGTAAATAATAAAAAAAAAAGAAAAGAAAAATGTGTTCATTGAAGAAAAAGTTAAAGGCAATGAACAGAACATATGATCAAAAGTGGACTGTCAGAGAATACCAACATGTAAGTATGTGGCAGGAGATAGAAAGGCTTGAGCAGCACAACATTGTGGTACATATCAGTACCCCAATACTTAGGCAGAGGCTGGAGGATCACTAAAAGTTCAAGGCCAGCCTGGTCTGTGCAGTACCTGCACAGAGCTCCAGTCCAGCCAGCGTTGCCTCAATAATGATGATGATAATAATAAAGGAGAAAAGGAAATACAAGTACTTGAACAAATAAAAGGAAAGGTAAATATAATCTAGCCAAAAAAAAAAAAAAAAAGGGAAAGATTTGGGAGTGTGTCTAAGGAGTCAACAGTCAATGACTGCACATGAGTCAGGAAAATCAAGTGATCTGCAGGCTGAAAAGCCTCTATTGGTTTTATTTCAGGGAAGTGTACAATTAAATGAATTTTAACATTCAGCCTTGCAACCATCACCACAATGTAATTTTAGAACAGTATGATTACCCCAAAAAGAAACTGCCTTTCTATTTATAGGGTATATGGGTTTCGAAGAGTAACATTAGAAACCGCATTTACAGGGTATTACATGGTAGTCACATGACAGTTATGACTAGAAAATAATGAGGCTGGCACGATGGCAGGGCAGGTAAAAGTGATTGCTGAGCAAGCCTGATGCCTGAATTCAATCCCCAGACACCACATAAAGGAGAGAATGAACAACACAGAATTGTCTTCTGACATCTACATGAATGCTATGGCATGCATATACTCCCATACACACACACACAAATACAAACACACAATATGAATGATTAAGAAGAAAAGAATAAATTTGATCACAATATAGGACCATCACTGGTAAAATATTCACCTTTGGAAAACATTTGAGTGATCCTTCAGAGAGTTGAAATAAGAAGTTCAACTTCTCTATCGTAAGCTGAGATCCTGGCACACAACAGACAGTAATTCCAGTTATCTCTCCTTGCCCCCTCTGCACTCAGTTGACCCATTCTATCTACTAGGTGATATGAATCTGAGCCCTTTAAATGCTTTCCCTTGCTGGCAAGCACAACGTTAAGTGTTATTAGCTGAGGGTGCTGAAGAAGAATTGCAGAAGGAAAAGGCTGTCTGTTTTTGGTTTCTGCGAGTTCAGCTGGCAGTGGCCTCAAGCGTAACAGGAGCCTCCAGCACCAGCATTCAGCAATGAAAGCTCCACAGTCCTGTGGTGGAGAGTACAGCAACTTTCAGTGGCCTATCTTCATACACCAGCGTCACCTCAAGGCCTGGGGCTGTGTGCAGTGAAGGTTACCTATGGCCTAATACAGCGCCATAAATTTAAAGTATTAAGAGGTTCTGTGTGTGTGCAGTTTGTTTGTGTTAACTTTGTGGATGACACTGCTACATTGTAATGTCAAAAGATTGCCTATGGCTGAGCCATTCAACTCTTGTTATCCTCCTAGCCCCAGCACTGGGATAGGGCTGAGGAGAAGAGAACATACCTTCAGCTCGTTGGCCAGTCAGCTTGGCCCAACAGATGATCTTCATGTTGAATAAGAGACCCTGTCTCAAGGAAGTTAAAGGTGGAGAGTGACCAAGGAAAACAGAACACTGACCTCTGACCTGCACACCAATGCGCTCACATGTAGGCATGCACACACATTACAATACATATGCCATATATCGCGACACACAGATTTTGCTTTGTTTTGTTTTGAGACAGAGTTTTACCATCCTGGCTGTCCTGTAGCTCACTCTGCAGACCAGGCTGGCTTCAGGCTCACAAACATACTCCTGACTCTGTCTTCTGAGTGCTAGGGTTAAAGGTGAGTGTCTTCATTCCTGGCTACCCTCAAAGATGCTAATCACAATTTATTTTGTGTGTTGGTGTGGGTGGGGGGAATAGAATATTACTCCTGGGCTTCATTTTAGCACTACATGATATTTTATAAATTCTAATGTTACATACTATACATGCTATTGCTTTGGTCTTTGTTTCCTACCTGATAAATAAAATCCTGCAAGTTGTGCACATTAACTGGGTATCATAGTCCACACATCTGCACATACGGTGATGTTTTATGTTAACTGCATTTGTTCATTCTAAAGTTTTATTTCTTTATGATAAAACCCTTCAAAATCTTTTCTTCTGGCTTTTGAAATGTACAGTAGAGTTCCCATGCTCTCTAACTTTTATCTCTCTATTTATGTATGTATAATCTATTTATCTACTTATTTATTTTTTGGTGCTGGTGCTGGGAACTAACTTCATGTAGACATGGCAAGTGCTTCCTGACTGAGTTGTATCACTCTTTATTTTTTTTTCCTCTTTATTAAAATGCAGTTTACTGTATGTAGACCAAAAAATAACAATAATGTCAAGAAGCTGTATCTCAACTCAGAAATGGAATACATAACAACTTTGACAGGACACATCTCAAGACTGGGTTCTGGTACAGTGACATCCTGGGAAATTTGGTGGTTTTAACCATGGTTCCTATTATCTGTAGCCTGGTGTCAAGCAATGCCCATCCCTAGAAGCTTCAAGGACAGCTGGCTCTGATGTGTTTCACAATCTGGACTGCAGTAGTAGGAGCACACCTCTCCGGTAGACCTTTCTGTTCAATGTGTGACAATGGAGCTGACTTAGCGGCCCTGAGCTGGAGCATGGTCTGGTTTGGGAAGTCCAAGGCAACTTCTGTCACAGCCTGGCACCTTGTAGAAATGGTGCCTATGACCATTCCAGTACAGCAGCCTCGGGACCTTAGGTCCTTGAGAGTGAATTGCATTGCCTGTATGAGCCAATCTTGGAAATTACATACAGCAATCATTTCTGGTGACTCCTCTTCCTAATTTGTTGGTTCAGAGTAGACTCCTAGAGGACTTCCAGTACTAAGGATTCGATGTGTAACCCCAGACAGTTCATTTAAAGAGCCAAATGTGTCACTGGAAAAGCTCCCTTCAAAGGGAGAAAACACAGATCCATCTCTGTGGGGTTCTATGGGAACATGTCAGGCAATTTCGAAAGACAAAATTTTTAAGCCTCCTGATAAGTCTCGGATGTCTCATTTCAATGAAGAGGTTTGGGACAAATACATTCTAAATGTTGATCCAGTTCTAGTCATGACCTTATCAATTCGGAGCAAAATCAGAGGCTTCAAGAACTATCCCACAAGACCGTATGCAAGAAATTCATTGTGCATATTGGTAGAACATAGATAATGGTATCAGTGGAGATTTTTTTCCCCTGATTTCCTAATTATTCTAGTTTGAGTTATATGGCTGTGATAAGGACCATAAGCAAAAGGAACTTGGGGAAGAAAGGGTTTATTTGACTCACACACCCTGACTACAGCCCATCTCTGAAGAAAGCCAAGGCAGGGACTCAATCAGGGTAGGAAACTGGAGGCAGGGACTGAAAGAGGCCAGGGTGTTTCACTGGTTTGCTTCTTATTTCGTGTTATATTCTTTCCTCCATTATGTTTCTTTCTACCTCCCTGGAAATATTATTGAATAAATGTTATTTATTTTTTTAATTGGGGTGCATTGTCTTTGTTTTTTAACCACCTTCTCATGCTTGCCATGTTTCTTTTTTGTTGTTGTTGTTTTTTCCCTGTATAGTTTTGCTAGGGCTGAACTATGAAAATGTTACAGACTGGGTAAGCTACACAGCAGAAACTGTCTCTTAGAAGCTGCAAATACCAGTCAGCCTGGGGTGTTTCCATGCCTCTCTTCTTGTTCTCCTTATATAGGATTTCACTATGAATACCCATATCTAGTCTGTCTTTTCATGTGTTCAGATTTTGTCCTGCTTCAAAAACATCAGTAAGATTGAACAAGGCTCACTCACAGGACCTCATTTAGCCACAGTTGCCTCTTCTATGACCCTGTTTCTAGACATTCACACTTTGAGGTAAGAGGACATGGGGCTTACACATCTGGACTCGGGGTGTACACAGTCAGAGCAGTGTTTCCTTTCATCCTGCACTCTAGCAGACTACCGCACTCAGTTTTCTCCATCATTAATTTGATCACAAGCCTATCCATTATCCCGGCTCTCCTATACACAGAGAGCTTCTATTTCAATCATCTTAATTTTCACTTCTGAAAATCTTGCTTCTTTTCCCACCAGCCAAGCCTTTCACCTGTGCAATGTGTCTTCAAATCTTTTCCAGCATTAATTCTTCCTAGTTTAGCTGTATTTCTTTCTCCCTCAGGAGAATTCTGATTTCTGAGTTCTGGCTCTGTCTTCCAAGGTGTTTATATCTTCAAATCACCGGTGACACCTTTCCATCTAGGCTTGACACTCAGGAGGGACTTATCCCTGATTTGTCCTCTGGCCATGGTGTCTCCTCTTGGTATTTATAATTGATTGTGTGAGCCCTGTTGTAACCCCCTTATAAAGTCCCTTACTTCAGAGATGTCAGTTCAATGGTTTATCCTAGGTGTCTCCAAAATCATTGATGATTTGATTCAACACCTCAAGGAACGAGACACTGTATTAATCAAAACCATCAAATAATATTCTATATTGCAATAACAATATTATTAGACCACTATTAAATATGGAAAAAGGAGACCATTCTAGGAAAACCTATTTGATTTTCTCCCTTATGCTTAGGATTAACATTATTCAGTAGAGAAAAAAGCAAAACAAAACAAAACCCTACATAGCTGTCGGCATGAGTTCAAACGCCAGATCAAATATTTGCTTGCCACCTTCTCAGACTGCATAGCTTGTTTCTAGTGAGGTCCTTTTCCTCTGTCTACATGTGGAGAAGGAAAAGAGAGAAGATCTCTCATGTCTCTGTTCTTACAGGATCAAGTCTTATGAACTTATTTAACCTAAGCTTTCTTCCTTTCCCTCCCCAGACAGCTAGAGACTTCAATATGTGAATTTTGGGAGCTGTAAGCATTTAACATCTAAGCAGCCTTTTGTGTATACTTGTTTGTTTACCTGGCTTTGTTTCTTTGGTTTTGACACTGATGCTACATGTACAGTCCTCCTGTTTCAACATCAAGAACATTAGGATCACAGGTGTGCTCTACTATACCCTGGCAACAAGTACTTTCCTGGATGTACCTATCTTTCAAGACTTTAATGCACAAATGTTACTTTCTACATCATTTAGGTTTCTTTCAGAAGTATTAAACTGTGGGTAGATGTGTCAAAGATTGCTTGAGTCATATATAAATAAAATTTGATTTCACTATCTGTTTAGTATGCATTTAGTTTATTTATTGCTTACTGAACTAGGACTCAAACTTACCTAGTGCCTTATGGGTAAGTACCCTACCACTGACTCAGGCCTGAATCTTACACATTTACAACTCAAAAGACACAGAAATAATACTGCTATATAACACATGAGACTGAAAGAGAGCAATGATGCAGGATTGAAAGGGGGATGAAACACGTTTAAACCTTTAGGTTTGAATAGTCATCCCCACATTGTAACAGCAGTAAACTGGGTAGATAGCTTTACATCGGCAAGAGCAACCAGCTACCTCAAGGCTCATTCAAGGCCACACTAGAACGCCACAGTTCAAACAGTGACCATTTTTCACTGTTTCCTACAAACAGCAATGCTGTCTGCTTAGTCAATAAAATCCTGGTGCTCTGAAGCAGTTAAAGCTTATGGTTACATCATGTACCACACTAGGAAGTAAGAGTATACAAAAGCAGAGCACAGCCAGGGTCTTAATCTCTAGTATCATATCACATGTACAACTGAAAACAGGTGCACACCTATGCACCTCCACTAGCTCTTCCTCTGTATGGAATCATATGTACGCATATATGCATTTTTACACAACTGATTCTAAGACTAAGTGGCAGGGGTAGGAAAGAGCTCTTCCTGCCCTGCAGGTTTGGAGACGGACACTTTGTGGGGTGAGTCAGCTGGTAAGCATGGGGGCAGGCAACATGGAAGTAACCCACGATTGGGAGTTAGAATCGTGGGCTCCTGTCCTACTTGTTACTAATCAACTGCAGTGCCTAGGGCATGCCACTTCAGTTTTCTGCTGTGTCCTAGTTTTTCTCGTATAAATTGGGACAATAAACTTGCCCTACTTACCTCATTAGTTTGTTGTGAGGGTCATAGGAGTTAGTGTGACTAAATGTACTTTGAGTCATGAAGGTGTAGTAGTGGGAAGGAACAATGCCTCCCCTGTCCCTCATGGGAGCTACAGCTGTCACCTCTATAACCAAATGCAAGCTAACATGAAAAGCACACCAGATTTATTCACTCAGAGCCCCATGTGACATCGAAGCCTTTAGAAGGAAGACTCAGGGGGAAAGGTGTATGTCATGCTTAGGTTCAGTGAAGCAGGGTAAGTCCTGCAGAAATGTGAGTGGAGGAGAAGGATCGGGCCACTGGTAACTAGAAAGGCCTGTCTGCTCAGGTTTTTCTTGAACTTTTTTTTTTTTCATAGAATTTCTTCCTCCTGGGTGTTGAGCAAACTCTTTTTCTGGAATGGGGTCTTATCACTTACTGTCACACAATGGCAGCCAAAGAATTTCTTTATGGCCAGCATTTACAGAAAGTTGGAGGTTACAGTCCGGTTTTTAGGTTTTATGGCTGGTTTGAAGAGAAAGGTTCTAGTTTCTGTGGGGTGCATTAGAGAAGGAGTAGAGGTTACAAACCCGAAGATGAAAAGGGCTTCAAGAAGCTTTGCTGCTGAGTCCTAACAAACACACCCACACAGAGGAGATACATTGTCTCTCCCCCCACCCCCTTTTTTTTTTCTTGAGAAAGAGTTTCTGTGTACCCCTGGCTGTCCTGGAACTTGCTCTGTAGACCAGGCTGGCCTCAAACTTAAAGACACACCTACCTCTGCCTGAGAAGTGCTGGGATTAAAGGCTACACTGTTTTTTCTTTCTATGTTGTCTACTGAAGCTATTCAACCTGGCATCTGATGGCACTCCAGCTAGGCTGCTGTGGACTGTAGAAATAAGTCCAGTTGATTTGCTAATACTGAAATCTGAGGCTGAACTTCTGGGATAAATTGATAGAGGAGTCAATTTGTAATGGATATGTGTGTGTACATATGCCAAATGGTTAGAAGTCCTCAGCTGTAGGAGATGCTGAGATACATCAGCATGTAGAAAATCTGGGTCAGGTAGTCTAACCTTGGAGAAAATGGTAAGGTGGCATCCTTGCTGTAGTAGAAATTCTTTGAAACTCTAACCTGCAAAGGTGTGGAAGTAAAACATTTACTTGAATTTTTAGCTGGAAATAACTTTAAAGAACATTCTTTGATTTATTCTCTATTTCTCCCCCTCCTCTTTCTCTTCCTCCTCTTCTTCTTCTGTGCTGAGAATAAGGGCATGCTAGGGAAACACTTCAACACTAAGCTGTACTTATAACCCTGAAAGGAGATTCTCTTCAATTTTTTTACAAAATAGATTTATTATTTATAGAATATTCTGCCTGCATGCCAGAAAAGGGCACCAGATCTCATTATAGATGGTTGTGAGCTACCGTGTGGTTGCTGGAAAGTGAACTCAGGACCTTTGGAAGAGCAGCCAGTGCTCTCCACCTCTGAGCCATCTCTCCAGTCCCCAACTCTTCATTTTAAAGATGAAAACTTGTCTTGTCCACAGTGGCACATCAAAGACAGTGACAAGACTATTCTGATGTTTAAGCAACTCATAATTTTCTTTGGAACCAGGCTTCAAGTCCAAATTAAGAGAGTGAGAGAAGGTGGTATTTAGACTTAGAATCTGATTCTGAGGCTACACAAGCTGCACGTGGCTGATGTGGACAGGCAATGAAGCTCAGGCCCAGCCATGGTTGTGTGAGACTTTCCAATAAGAGACCACATGTCAACCAATTTTATAAAAGAAAGTCATCCAAGCTAGCTGACGGGAGACCTTGAACCAGAAAAATGTAGAAGAAATACATTTCAGAAGTCTAGTCTGAATAGCTAAAATAGGTCTGGAAATAACAAATAATAATGTTTCCAGTAACAGTAACATTTTATTGAATGCTATCTACTAGTTATGATATTAAGTATCTCACATAATTCTCATCTGAAAATTTCAAAAGAAGACGCAGTAGTAGTATTAGCAGTAGTGATGATCCCATTTTTTTTTTTTGTGAATGAGCATACCAAGGCATTATGGGAGAGCCAGAGCTTGATCTGCAGAAGTTCAAATTCCATCACTGAGGTAGGAAGAGAGAATAAGAAAATGGTTAGTGCTAATATCACCAATTGAAGAGCCAAGATTCAAGGTATACAGCGTGGGGCTCCCACAAAGTGTCAATTAATATGAATAACATGTTACCCAGAATAGGTTACCCAGAACCTACATCTAAAATTGTCTTTAAGTTGTAACTTAGCTTATGGTTAATATCTCCTGTTGTCTGAAGTTACTTACATGTATTTTGCATCTTCATTTCAATGTAGATGTAAAAAAAAATGCTAGTAGTGATTGCATCTTACCAAACAGTTTTAGTTTAGTTGCTTACACAAAACAATAATTAAGTAATTTGAATAGTAGTTAAATAAATATAGAATTATAGAATAAAAAATGTATCAAATGTTCACATACATGTTTACAAGCCTGTGATTAATTAGTTGATTCTTTTTTAATTAAATTTTTATTTTTATATTAATTACAGTTTATTCATTTTTTTTTATCTCTGGCTGTAGCCCTCTCCCTCATCCCCTCCCAATCTCACCCTCCCTCATCTCCTCTTATGCCCCTCCCCAAGTCCACGGATAGGGGAGGTCCTCCTCCCCTTCCATCTGACCCTAGCTTAGAGGAGGGCAATGCAGCCAGTGCTGATAAAAAACAAAACAAAACTTTTTTTGATCCTTTGTGATAATTGATTCTTTTAATGACTATTTATTGAGCACCAGGCTCCGTTTTAGATACAAGAAATGTATCTAAAAAGTCTCTCTTTTTGTGAGACTTATATTTGTCACAATATAATAACTAAACAGCTAACAAAATATGATGATTTCAGATAGCAACAAATGCTATGAGGATAACAGGAAAGGCTGACACAGGGAAGTGGAACAAAAGGAACTTACCTCTTTATCTGCTTCCCAGTTTTCTTTTTATAATGTAGTATACTCCTCAGAATTGGGTTCACCATTTTTTTTTTAATTTTAAAAACTTTACTATAAAAACACCCCGCAAATAAATAAAAACATCACACACCAACATCAACTAGATACAGAGTTTATACAATTCAATGAACATCTACCCAGTGGTTCTCAACCCTCCTAATGCTGTGACCCTTTCATATAGTTCCCCATGTTGTGGTGACCCCCCAACCACAAAATTATTTCATTGCTACTTCATAACTGTAATTTTGCTACTGTTGTGATGTAAATATCTGACTTGCAGGATATCTGATGTGTGACCCACAAAGGGGTCATGACCCACAGGTTGAGAACTTCTGAATTACACACCTAGAATGCACATTTGACACTGAAACTGTGGATCTTCACACTCAGCTTTACACTTTCAGAGCAGTCACACACCTCTCCACTACCAAAAGCAAAAACTCCAATGACAGAGTTAAAATTAAAAAAACACTTAGCTTCAAATTCTTTTTCATAAGTTGTACCTATTTCCTGCATTCAGGCCTTCCTCATCCCCTGATGTTCAGCTTTTCTTGTTCTCTTTTCTCCCAGTCATACTGTACTAAGTGTACATTTATTTACATATTAACATATGTTATAGCCTAGGCTCTCCACATGAGAAAAAAACATGCATTTATTTAACTTTTGAGACTGGGAGACTTTGCTTGACATTATCCATTCTAAGCCCATCCATTTTCCTGCAAATATTTTAACTTCATTTTTCTTTAGAGCCAAGCATGTATGTATACAAAGAACTGGGTTTAAAATCAAACTTCAAAACGTTGCTTTAATTAAAGGGAATAGTAACCGAGAATTACCTGCTGAATTAGGGTCAACCCTGGAGAAGCCTGGGCTTCCTATGCCTGAGGGATTGGTGGGGGTAGGGTTCCTTGCACAGTTTCCAAACCACCATTATCCTTTTGCAGCATCTCCCTTCCCGGTAACTCGAAGCCTGGATCCAAATCCGCTGTTAAAGATTGATGAAGTAGCTGATTCCTGTGGTCTGCTGAGCTCCCACAGTAAAAGCACAGGACACCTCCAGCCGTGAAATTAGGCCAAGCTGAAAGTCCAGACTGGTGCCCTGAAGTTTTTATCAGGAAACTCCCAAACTTGTGTTAGTTTTATAATGTTTTCATCAGCCAGGAGGCTATGTTTGGGAAACGTGGGCCGCCAGACATTAGCACATATATACAAAACCTTTGCTGAAGTTCATACACACACTACTACGGAAGAATGCAGACCATATTTCCGTAAGCTCCTGTTTTGACACTGCGGTTAGTTTAGTTCAAGATGCTCTGCTTTTGCCATGCACAACAGGGCATGCCTTTAATCCCAGTCCTCAGGAAGCTGAGACAGGCAGAGCCCTGTGAGAGAAATAATAAACAACAACAAAAAGCTTAAAAATACCATTTTGTGCAAAAAAAAAAAAAGTTAAAAATGAACATTTTGGGGGTAAACAATAGGGAATAGGAAAGGTTGTGGTATGTGAATGGGGAGGAAGGGACTATAAGAAGATGAGGTGAAATGATTATCCCTTTTGGGATTGGGGATGGGGCAGGTCTTGAACACAGATTCATCTTGCTTACAACAAGGAAGCCCTTCTCTCAGATTCGAATAGAGAGCTGGATGGCTGTTGAGCCCTCTATGGAAGCCAGGGAAGATGGCATACGTTGAAAATCTCATTTGGCTTGGACCAAAATCCATAGGCTTCCATTAGAGAGCTGTCCCCAGTGTTCTTCCTTGAAACCTGAGCAAGCAACGCATTTCCTTTCAGTTGATCCAAATCCCTGTGGGATACCGACTCCATCAAATGCAGATTGACATCTATTTGCAGTGCAAGTAGAAACGGCAGTCTCACCCTGAATTATTTAACATGGCAACATTTTGCACATATAAATCATGTCCAGCTTTATTAGATTAGGCCAATTGAGGAAATATATACACCTGCCTGTCATGTAAAGCCCTTCATCTTGGGGAGCAGACTCCCCAGGGGGACATCCCAGGAAGTAAATTGAATACTGAGTGGTTTGCCCAGTGATAGGCCTGAGCTGAAAATTGAAATTCTTGCATGGACATTGAAATTCACATCAAAATGAAAACCCAGGTATCTCTCCTGGTCACTGGGGTACTAATCACGAGAGAAGTTTAGATTGGTGTGACTGTGGTGATTGGCGCTTGGCCTTTCTGTTGGAGCTGAGTCCCTTCAATGTGGGCTCAAGGTCCTTTCAGGCCTTTAGAAGAGGGACATCCTACAAATGGTAGACTACTGATTGCATAAAGCAACCACAGAGCTTGATATGATTCCTCTGTATTTGGGGGCTTGTCAAAAACGGGTGGAGGATGACAGCGAACTAAAGCACAGAGATTAGCAGTCAACGACTTTTTAACCAGACAAGGCAATGTGGAGATGCTCAGCCAATAAGCTGGATTTCTATTACAAGAGGCACGGGTGGGGTGGGGGCGGGGTGGCATCCAGGCCTGTTCTCACTGTGCTCATGAAATCTCAGAGGAAAATCTCTCATAAAAACAGACTGCATCTCAAGTAACAGCCCCACGTTAAAACTCTTCCTAATTTAAGATCAGGAGGGGGGAAAAATCACTTAGTGCCACATATGGGGACAGCATTGAAAAACAGCATTGTCTCCACACAGCTACCAGCCCCCCCCCCCCCGATCCCCCATCCCCGCCCTAGTTAAAGGGAGAAACTATTCATCTGAAGGGAAAAAGCACTATGAGGGGACACAGCACCATTACTCTGAGAGCTGAGAGGCGCAAAATGAAAAGGCCACTGGTCTCAGTTTACTACCACAATGGCCTTTTATAAGAGGGGATTAGACACGCCAGGAGCTGGTGCAGCATTCAGCGGTGCCCCTGACGACAATCTGGAAA
Source organism: Pachyuromys duprasi (assembly GCA_028658305.1). Taxonomy (NCBI): domain Eukaryota; kingdom Metazoa; phylum Chordata; class Mammalia; order Rodentia; family Muridae; genus Pachyuromys; species Pachyuromys duprasi. The sequence continues at coordinate 126,539,495 of CM053764.1, forward strand.
AAAGATGATAAAATCAGTTGTCGTGAGGTTAAATCACCAAAGACTTCCTAGATTGGCTTTTTGGAAGTCCCCCCCCCCTTTGGAAAGAAGATGAAAAAAAAAAAAAAAAGAAAGAACGAAATGTGGGCTAAAAGCTATTTTTCCCCCTTCCCGTCCTCCCCCCCAACTCCCGATGTGCAAGATGTAGCATTCAGAAAACATGTTGAGCGAGTTGAAGCATTAAAAAGATCAGTCTTCGGCTGCTGAATGAAACTCTGCTGTGCGTGTGACTCACATACTAAACGGAACCTGCCTTCAAAGCCCATTTTACTGCCTAATTATATATACACAAAATGTAGCTGTCTGTTTCAATCAAATCAGAGGAAAAGGAATAAAACTCCTCTAAAGATGCAATTTTCATGGTTTGTCATAACCTTAAAAACACTGCTAACGCCAAAGGAGGAAGTACAGCTGCATGGGCCTGATAACGCTCCAGCAATTGTTTTGTTGTTGTTGTTGTTGTTTAATTACTACTGTATAAAGACATTATACATCCTCCTCCTCGAAAGAAGGAAAGTCAGTGTCCTCTCTTGCTCCCTCCCTTCTCATTTCCACAGGGAGCTTGCTGATAAGCATTTTAGCTAGGGCTGGAAGCCAGCGTAGCTATGGAAATAATATTTAAGTAACCACATAACTACAGGCTTTCCAACAGATCCAGGGAGGAAACCATTTTGAAATTTATGCTCTAAATTGAGTGGCGCCTTCCAGAGCACGGATAGAGCAGGGGCATGCAGATAAAGTGCTCAGACCTAAACAAGGTCTGCACTCAGACTTCATGGGAGTCCTTTTTGCTCATGATAACTAATATATTTTAATAATAAAAAAAAAGAGTTGGTCATATCCTAAAAAAAAAATAACTAATATATTTACACTTTTTAATTATTGACTGCAAGAACGTTCCATTCTTGCTGGTCTCACTGAAGAATAATGTTAAAAAACATACAAAAGCACCCCTCACCCATCATTTTAAATGTGGAGATTTTGTTTTACAATAACCCAAACTGTAGAGTTTAATAAGCCATTACTAATTTACATATTTTCATAGATTCAAATCATTAAAATGCAATTATTTTTAATGGCTTAATATATATGTAATTGCAGATTAAAAGTTTCCAACCCTGGAGATGGCATTGAACATACCACCAAGGGACCCTAAGTGTTTATTTCTAAGCACATTGTCTCCTCCTAACATTTCCTGGAGAATTGGGCTTCATCGCTGGATGTGTAAACCGATCATCTTATAATGGGCATATCTTAAAGAGTCATTTCCTCCTCCTCCTTTCTTTCCTCCATCCCTTCCCTTCCTCCTCCTTAGTTTCTCCACACCCACGCCTAGTTCTAGCTCTAGCCCTTTTAAGTTCAGGATCTGCTGTCCAAACCCACAGAGTAAATAACTTGATTTGAAACTGTAATGATGAGGCAGATGTGAGGTGAGGTGGCTCTCAGCCACGTGGAGCCCCTTTGGGGCCTAAGAGGCACACTAGAAAATCAGAAAGAGGGAAGCGTTCAAGGAACTTTCGTTCTGGGAAGCACTGCTTGAACCCTAGATTCCAAAGCGTAGCTTGTGACCTATTAGAAAGAAGCATGCATGACGTTCCAGGAGCATTATTCTCCATAGCTGAAAGTGGAACCAGCCCAAATGTCCGGCAAATGAATGGTTAAATAAATCACAGCATGCACATACAGTGAAATATTATTCATCTGTAATAAGGAGCCAAGTACTCATAGACGATATAACGTAGGTGAACCTTGACACTATTTCACTAAATGAAAGAAGTCAAACATAAAGGGGCATATGCTAAATTATTTCGTTTCTATGAAGTATGCGGAAGTAAATCCAGAGGCACTGAAAGGGGAATGAAGCTGTTAGCAACTGAGGGAAGAAGGGAGCTGTTATTACTTAACAACAGATAGAGGGTTTCACATGTGAGTGATAAAAAGGTATTAGAATGCGGCACAGTGTTTGCAGAGCACTGGAACGCACTCAACGCAAAAGAACTGTTTTCTTTTAGAACTGTTTTGATATAGATTTCACTTCAGTGAAAGAAAGAAATATGATCTCAGTATTCACACACACATTTACTCTCTCAGTCACTCACTCATTCACTCACGCCTTCTTAACTTCAAAGAGTATCTATTTCCCACCAACCATGGGTCAGGCACGTTGGTAGGCACTGGTGATTTAATGTGGAATCAGCTGAACAAACCTCACATTTTAGCTGAGGATAAAATACAACAAAACAAGCATGGTACTTACACTTATCATTTTTGTTTTTAAGATACCCTATACTCCAAGGCCAGTTATCTCCAAATATATTGCTCAGGCTGGCTTCCAACTTTGGAGCCTCCTGAGTGTTTTACAGGCATGATTGGGCAATGCTGAGCACAAGCGACTTTAATGACTCAGTTGGTGGCAGTGGCATGCCTTACTTGGAGAAGGCCAGTGAAGGCTTTTCTGATAAGCTGCTATTTAAATTCAGACATGAAAAATAAGAAGCCACCATAAGGAGGAAGATGACAGAGAGAGTAACAAATGACCAGGAGAGCTACGAACAAGATAAGTCGATGCTTGTCATGTTGCAAGAAAAGGATAGTCCAGAGCAGTAAACAAAAGGCAGTGAGGCAGAGACAACAGGAAAACCTCCAGAAAGGAGGCACAGAGCTCTGCATGGCCTGAGAAACACTGGCTATGACTGTAGCCTGGGTCACTTCAAAATTCTTCCCACGTCATGGTTTGAAGACCCTGCACTGTAGTTTTTATGGCACATCATGCGTTTTGCAAACTGATAAAAAGAAAAGCGTTCTGAGAAAGACAGCTTAATAGGATGAAAAGGACTGGTTAAGAGCAATCCAGAGAAGGAAGTGAACTTAAAAGTTGGCAACCAGAAGACCATGGAAGAATTGTCTAAGAGATGATTGAGTGGTGTTATGGGGGACCCAAGCAAACAAAAAAGGGCCTGCAGAAACTACTCTGAGGAAATTCCCAGAGGCTAGTTTTGGAGGTCTCTGAATTAAAAAAAAAAAATCAAAGGAGAATTTTTATTGTGTCTTTTGAAAATTAGAAATGTGGTGGGCACTGCCTTTGATCCCAGCATTTGGGAGGCAGAGACAGGCAGATCTCTCTGAGTTAGAGGTCAGCCTGTGGTCTACATAGCAAGTTCCAGAACAGCCAGAGATATAGAAAGAGACTAGGAGACTCCCATATCTATATCATATCTTTATATCTATCATCTATCTATCTATCATCTATCTATCTAGGTGGTTGGGTCTCCAAATGTGGTCCCCAGATGAGCAACATTCACATCATCTAGGAACTTAATGGGAATAAAAACCTTGATTTCAACCCCATCCTTTACTTTTGTTTAATATTTTTCTCTTACTTAAAAAAATTATTTTATTTTTATTTTATGTGCATTGATGTTAGCTGCCATATGGGTGCTGGGAATTAAACCCAGGTCCTCTGAAGCAGTGCTCTTAACCCTGAGCCACATTTCCAGCCCCTTCATCCTATGCTCATTGAAAACTCTGGGAATTAAATGCAGAAATCTGGATTTGAATGTTACCCTTGAGTAATTCTGAAGGTATATCCAATCTGAGAGCCAGTGATACAGGAGAGTGACTATGACCTAATGTAGAAAAGAGACTGATGTTACAGAATGGATGAGGTGCTAATGTTCTCAGGAAGACTTACAAATGAATAGAGGAAATCCTCAGAATGAATGAATTGTTGACTGAAACACAGACATTTTACCCTGATAAAGAGATCAATAAAAAAAGAGAGAGAGAGAGATAAAAACAAATTACAAAAATCCTAAACTGTTCCGTGTTGTAGGATCAAATCTTGGGACAGTGAGTGCTAGACATTCACTTCCCAGTGAGCTATAACCTCCGCCTCTGTTTCCATTTTAAAAAACCAGGACTAGTTAAATAAAAAGAAAAATGAATATTGTAAAAATATGAAAGCCCTAAGATAAATTTCAAATGACATGCTAAGAAGGAATGAGTGATAAAGAGCTGACTGATAAAGAATGAGTGATTAAAAGCCCTCAATTAAGGGATTTGAAGTGTGACAGGTTAATGCTCACATATATTTCTGGAGGTCTCCAAGCAGCAAGGATCCATACTAGTCTTTCTCTGACCAATTTTTTTTGTCATCTACTTTGCAGAAGACACGGGGGAAAGAAAGTGATTATTAAATTTGAGGCACCACTAGGAAGGCAAGCATATGTCCTTGTTGACATAATTCGGATTTGGACAGACTAGGATGAAATTGACAGTAATGAGAAAACTGAACAAGGACAAAAATTATGTATGTGAGGGTATGTAGTGACAATTTGGGTGGGAACAAAAATCAGTATTTGTATCTGGGCCAGTTTATAGGAGAAAAATCAGAAAAGATTTTACTTCCTGTAAGTTTCATATTAATTCAATCTTAGGCTAAAGCAAGGAAAACGAAGCAGATGAGAAATACTTCTGCTCTCTGTCATCAAAATCGGGAGGAGAATTACACTAAGTCATGAAGGACACGGGAATAAGAGGACATTATGGACCAAGTTATAGATGCCTGGAGTGAAAAAAAAAAATCCAGAAGCTTTGCAGCACGGGAATTTTGAATGACATGAACTGTATTTGTTCAGGATCTTTCCACAAAGTGGAAAACCAAAGTTGATACTCAGTGTTGTGCTACTTAAAATTGAGTGGATGAGAACAGATCATGAGTATAAGAAAACCAATGAAATAGGTAAGTTTACAGAATGATAATTGCTAAGAGGAAAATGAAATACTGAGAAGAACAGAGAGGGCTGGTTCAGAGAGCATTTGATAGAGGCCTTTCTCAGGATGCAGCGTGGAAAAGCCATTCAAGAGCAGAAACATTTGAAATGTGGGGCAAAGCTCTATGTGCAGGAGCAGTCCGTACAAAGGCCACAAGGCAGGGATGGGCTTGGTGTCTTGAGGAAGAGAAAGAGGACAGTAGCAAGAGAAATACAGAAGGGGGCAGGGAGCTATGCTGCCAGAGCTGTGGCTAGGAATGAGGTCAGTCAGGCTCTTCCAGGCGGTGTGTAGGAGGCTAGATTTCATTCTAAGTGAAAAGGGAAACCACTGGAAAGTACTAAGAGGGAAGTGATAGGATCTGACTTGTGTTCTTAAAATACTGGCTGGGCTCTATCTAGAGAGTGTATTGTGGACCAGATAGAAGGCAAGATGGCATGAGGAAATGAAATGGGAGAAAAGGGAGGATCAGAGCCACAATCCAAGGGTAGGTGGATGGTGGCATGGGTGCTGGTAGTACTGGCAAGGGCCTCAAACAACAGTGTTGTTTCAGGCCGTGTGTTGGGCAGCTTCCAGCCTCTTATGAACAGAGCCTAAAAACCCACACACTGCAATTGTGGCAAAAGTCATCAGATAAAAGGGGGTGGAGTGGGGAGGAAGAGACCAGATTTGGGTCAAAAACCACAAAGGTGGGCAGATGTGATGAACAGCTGTCACTATAACAAAGATCTTCAAATTTACACAGAAAAAAAGAGAGAAAAGACCCACTCAAACACTTTAAAAAATAAATACTGATAACGTGTCAGCCATCCCTAAAGAGGATCTTGAGTTCAAAGCCAACCCAGGCTACATAGCAAGAACAAGTCTAATCCACTCTTGTCTCCAACAAACAAACAAAAACAGAATTTGCGCTCATAAAAAAAAAAAAAACCTCCATGATAAAATATTATTTTCCTGGTTACATGTCACTCTGATACATGATGGGAAACTTGACATTTGCTACAGCTGTTTAACCTTTTTTTAGTATCGACACACTTTGGTTACTGTCTTAATCACTGTTCCATTGCTGTGAAATGACCCCAAGGCAACCAGGTGTGGGTGGTGCTCGCCTTTAATCCCACCACTTAGGAGGGAAAGGCGGGTGGATCTCTGAGTTTGAGGCCAGACTGGTCTACAAAGTGAATTTCAGGACAGCCAGGGCTATACAGAGAAACCTTGTTTTGAAAAACAAAACAAACAACAAACAAAAAGCATTTAATTGAGGGCTTGCTTACAGTTTTACAGTTTTAGAGGTTTGGTCTGTTATCGCTAGGCAGAAAGAGACAGAAGGAAAGAGACAGAGACAGACTGGGTCTGGTATGGGCTTTTGAAAAACTAAGGCCCCCTCCCCTCCCCAGTGACACACTTCCTTCCAACAAGGACACACCTTCTAATCTTTGTAATCTTATCAAAGAGTTCCACTCCCTGGTGACTAAGCATTCAAATCTATGAGCCTATGGGGGCCATTCTTATTCAAACAATCTCAGTCTTTTTTTTTTTTTTTTCCACAAAGGAACTACGCTAAGATGTCAGAGTCTTCTAGACTTGCACACAAGAGGCCCCCTTTCCTTCACTGAAGTACGGTTTCTTTACATCTAGGCTTTGCCACAGGCTTGGCCACCACCATTGCTTTGGTCAGTGGGATTAATAATAAATAATGAAAGCACAAACTTAAAGTGGTTCATATGTGGGCTTACCCTCTTTTGTTTGTGGCTGTAATCTTGAGATCACAGATGAATGACTCTAAGCTGGTCACTCATGGGGAGGAAAATGGAGGAGCTCAGAGAGACATATGAGATTATTTAGAACAGTGGTTCTCAGTTTTCCTCTTGCTGCAACCTTTTATTATAGTTCTTCATGTTGTGGTGACCTCCAACCATAAAATTATTTTTATTGCTACTTTATAAGTATAACTCGGTACTGTTATGAAGCATAATGTAAATACTTTTTGGATATGGAGGTTCTTCAAAGGTGTCACTACTCACAGGTTGAGAACCACTAAAATTTAGATGGTGCAACCTCAGCAAAGCGACTACATGGCTGGCTCTGGCTTAATATCTGATCCCAAGATAAATAAGCAGTGCCTTGTGGATTCTCTTCAAAAATGTTGGCCCACGTAATTTTCAGCCATAAGATGGAGATTGTTTTTAAGCTTGCTCAATTTGGGGCTATTTTGTAACACAGCAACAAATAATGGCTTGGGATGGTGGAGGGGAGACTTTGGGAATGGCTCACACTTTACAGGAACCAAAAGGTTGGATTGAGATCATCCATTTTCTGCTTTGAGTCAGTTTTACTCCTGTGACAAAATATCAGAGAAAGCAGCTTAAGAGAGGAAGGAGTTCTTCTGCCTCACAGTTTTGGAGTCTTTGGTCCATCATAGGGGAAAGGCAGCTGAAAAAACAAAACAAAACAAAACAAAAAAACAAAAAAAAAAACATCATTCTACATCATAGTGGCCCAGAAGTAGAGAACGCTGTCTCTCTCCACTTTACTGTTTAATCCATGTAGGCTCTCAGCCTATGGAATGATGCTATTATATGGTTTATGCAGGCATGCCCTTGTGCATGCATGCCCCCTCCCTACCGTGTGCGTGCACAAACACACACACCAAAACTTCATACTGAGTCTGCAATGTGATAGTTCAGTGAAATAAATGACAGGCGTTAAATAAATGAATGACTATAGGAATGAATGAATTACTAGAAGACCACAAAGTCCTCATGGGAATGCATATACTCCCCATCTGTGTTTTAACATACAGAACTAACTTTCCAATCGTTTCTTTCTACTGGACAACAATCACTTCTTAAACTTTCAATACTGATGTAGATGAGGCCATGCAGAAGAGAAAGTCAATTTAGCCTCCTACTTGGTCTATCTAGATCAAAAGGAAATCCAGCTATTTCAAAGCTCTGGGAGCAAAACCAATCACTTACTCTGTGCACTCAACAAGAGACACCATCTCTGGACTCTGAAGAATCTTGGGTGAGTTGTAGTAAACTGTAAACACTAACTTTGTGTATATTTTTATGATTCAATTTTCCCTTTTTATGAGAGTATAAAACGTATTTTAAAAAAATAAATAAATCTTTAATGGAAGTGTATGACGGTTGACATGGGAAATATGTAAATCTGTCATATACAATGCGAATACATGTTTAAATATGCATATATGAACATTTAAAACAGCCATGGCTCAAGATAATGTAAGCCTCTTATTTGAAACATTACTCTCTAAATAGGAACCCACTAGCCTCTTAAATACAGATTGTATTACATGTATAGGCAAACACTGTAAAATATTTTAATCTAATATTTGTTCTTGAATTTTCTGTCTTTCAGAAAATATTGTACTATGGGCCAACTTCACTAAGATAAAAACATAAAAATTCCTCATCTGTACTTTTTGTCTTAATGAAAAAAAACTATCACATAAATATAAAATAGCTTCTCTCCTGTAATTCTTTTCCTGGGCTTTCCTTATTCTATTTTTATGGCTTTAACATTCTTATCTTCTCATATGAACTTCTCAAATGCAAGCCAATATTTTTAGACCCACTGTCATTCATCAGTGCCCTAACACCACACCAGGCCCAAGATCCTAATGGAAATAACCACTTAAATATTCTCCCAAATACATGCCTTGGTCAATAGCAGTGAACTAGCTTGCCATCACCTTGTCTTGATTTCCCTTCATGTCCCACATTCTGGCTCTATTCCTTCCCACCTTTCCCCCTTCTTCTCCCCTCCCCACCCTGTCTCCATTCCGTGGTCAAAGTGAAGCTGTTGTGACAACTTCTCAGCACCATGGTCTCCTCCTCTTCAGAGACAGTTATTCTAGTTCCTCACCACCTGATCTGCCACCAGCCTGCCCACTTCTCAAACTACAACAAACACATATTACAACTAGGCTATCGTAATTTTTCCACAAAAAATTCTTCAGAGACTTATCACTGCTCTTCACATATGGTACTTGTTTGTCAACCTTTGTGCTTTGTCTCTGACCTCCTCTCTAATCCTATCTCAGGCCACTTTCCTCCATAGTTAAAGAGTGGCTTGGTGCCTGTCTGTCCTGTGGCATCAGGAAAGCACACAGCATCATGCACCCTGCCAGCACTCCCTGGGCTTTTTTAGTTCCCTTTGCCTGACTGCTTTCTCCTTTCTCAGCTTCCAAAGTCAGCTCCAATAAGTTTTTTGACTTCCGGTCACTTTAAGTCATTTTCTATTTTTCTCCCTGAGCCCTGTTCCTAGTGCACATGCTTGGTGTCAGCCTACCTGGGTAAATCACACACTTCCTGGCTTTCCTCTGATATCGGGAAAGCAAACAGATTCAGGAAGGAGGAGGGCTATGCTTCCATCTTGTCACAGACAATGGAAAGATGGTGCCTATTGTTGTGTACGCATTTAAGAAAAAATTTTGGTGAGTGAATGTTCATTTCAAATCTTTGGAAAGACCTGACATTGACCAAGAAATTGGGAAAAAAAAAGGGGGTACAGGCACAGGAGGTTATACGACCATGTGTGGTAAAAGCCTCAGTAAGCTAAACTCCTTTTGCTTGTCTCTCTGTGTTTTAACAAATGTCTAATTTTAGATCCTTTTCACCTGCTCCCCTTCCAAGGTGGAAGGTTCCTGATTAATCTGGGTTTCCCTTAATACTGCTGGGAATGTGTCAATGACCTCAGCTGAACTGGCAAAGTGATTAATGTTGTATGAACTGAATGAGGAATTTAGAGGGAAAAAAAAAATCACCAGATCCCAAATAAACACATTCATGCAAGATTCTGTTGTAGACCTTTGCTCAACTGAAAATGTACATACCATGATTCCAAAGAGCAGTGGTTGGGGTATAGTAAACAACATTAAAGGAAACACAGTCCTTGTTAAAGAAAATGCTGTTTCAGGCTAAAGTCCCAGAGATCATAAAAGATACATGATGTGATAAACAAAACGAACCAGACAGGCCTGTTCAGTGACTAACCACTGATTGAATTTTCCAACTCGCCTGGACTGTCTGAGAGATAAAGCATTCAAAAAAGGTCCATGTTAAATATTAGGCTGTCATTCTTTTTTCTTTCTTTTATGTTTCTACTGGGGTCCAAGAACAGTTGAACATTTTCCTTCCTCTTTCAATTTTCTTCTATTTCTTCCTCTTATTGGTTGTTTGTGTTTTTGAATTTTTTATGATGTGTGAAGACTGGCAAACAGTTGCTATGATTGTCAAATGCCTTAAATCAAAAGGAGAAAAATGCAATAAAACAGTTTCCATGGTAACTCCCTGCAACTTAGTACCTCTGGATTATGAGCCAGCTCACATCCATGATCATTACTTGTTGACAGGCATAAATTGAGCCTAAAAGCATTAATTTTAGAGATAAAACTGGGATGTGGGACTAAGTTATAATAATGTTTTGATATTTCCAAGGCAGCAACAACAAATGGACACCAATTGTGTCACTATTCAGATGGCATTAATAAACTAAGCAGAGCATTTTGGAGAAATTGACAAGCTCTTCTCTCTAGGTGCTATAACAAATATGCACTCCACTCTTGAAGGTGCAGGTAGTAGCAGGCATCTGCTTGACAGAGTTAAAAGAAACCTAATGCCAGCAATTATGTGGAAGGATAGCCTGGCATGTTGATGAAGGAATAGCTCCAATGTGGAAATGTAGGTATTACCACATAAATATGCAATATTTTAGTAGGCACAATTCTTTCCTCTTTTTATTTTTTCTCTTAGAGATTTTTAAACTGTGCGTGTGTGTGCGTGTGTGTATGTGTGTGCGTGTGCGCATATGTCTGAATAAGCCAGAAGATGGTATTGGATCCCCTGGGGCTAGAATTAAAAGTGGTTATAAGCTACCCAACAAGAGTGCTAGCAACCAGATTCCCATCCTCTGTAGCAGCCGCAAATGTTCTTAACTGCTGAGCCATCCCTTTAGCCCTCCTTTTATTTATTTCATTCTTTCTTTCTTTTTTTTTTTTTTACTATGAAAGGGGTTTATTAGGGGAGAAGGGGGAACAGGCGTGGGCCAAGATGGGGAAGGGAGAGGGAGAGGAGGAAAGGGGAGGAGGGGTAGGGGCGCCCCATAGAGAGGGTAGAGGAGTAAGAGAGAGAGAGGAATAAGAGGGTAGAAGAGTAGGAGAGTAGAGGAAAAAGAGAGCTCATTCTTTCTTTTTAAAAGAATAGATTTGAGCTGGTGAGATGGCTCAGTGGTTAAGAGCATTGGCTGCTCTTCCAGAAGACCTGGGTTCAATTCGCAGTACTCAAATGGCAGCTCACAACTGTCTATATCTCCTGTTCCAGGGGATCTGACACCCTACACAGACATACACACAGCCAAAACACCAATGTACATAAAAATAAAAATAAATTATATAAAAATAGATTCAATTGAAATGTGAAGAACCATGTGTTTTTCTATACATTCACACTCATATTCTCATCAACAACACTTACACTAACATCAGCTATGTTAATGTTAAAAAAAACAACAAACCAACCAGCTACACTGAATATAGCTACTTCCAGCTGGCTTCCACAGTTCCCATTAACCAATGTTATCAACAACTGAAAGACAATGTTTTTCAAAGCTGTGATATTCCTAAATATATCTTTATGACAATCCACAAAATCTGAAAGGATTTAATAAATTGTTATATAGTTAAAATTCATCCGTTTTCTCAATGTTTAATTTTTACCTAAGAGATAATTTCATTTCTCCAAAGATTTCTGAGCTCTCTTTCCCTCCAAACATTGCAAAAGAGATGGGTTTCTGGGCCAGCGAGAGGGTTCAGCAGGCAGGGGTGTTTGTCACTAAGCCTGATGACCTGAGGTTTGAGTCTGAGATCTACATGGTGGAAGGAAAGGACTGACTCCCACAAGCTGTCCTCTGGCGTCCACACTCCACACACACACACACACACACACACACACACACAATGTAATAAATAGAAAAAAGAGACAGGTTGTTGCTACTGGCTCATGAAATTGAGAGTTGGAGACAGGTTAATGAAGAGTACAAGACCAGCTTTAGCTGCTCATCAACTTTGCAGCCTGGAGTACATGAGACCCTGTCTTAAACTGGAAGTGTGTTAGACAGAGGAAAGGGGAGAAAGAGGAGGCAGAGTGGGAGGGCTTGCCTCTCTTTAAAGCTTGTTTTTCATTATCTCATATCTCGAATTCAGCTTGATGTACAGTACAAGTGGAGTGCACATTTGACGTATCTCATGTCTCAGCTTGATGTCCAGTACACCTGTACTCTTGGAATGAAATCTCCATAGAAGGTTATTATAAGCAGTTACTGAGGTGGAGGTATGCCAGGGGCTTTGAACAATACTTGATGCAAAATAAGTCCTTTTGAGTAGTGGCTATTGTTAGCACCCACTGCTATCACCACCATCAATACCTCTATCACCACCATCATCACCGCCATCGTCATCACTGACACCACCATCACCGCCAACACAGCAACACCACCATCATCGTTGTACCTTGTGCCCACCATTCTGTTTCAGGTCTACAAGTGCCTAAAACTGTTTTCTGAATTGAATTTCTATTATTTAACTGGATGTTAAGTAGGTTTTTAGTAACTATCTTTGTTAGAATCTGTGAGAGTTTCAGAAAATCTGGTTTTGTGGTCATTCTTCACTTGCTCTGTACCCTCAGAGATTCACAAAGCACTTGTTAAGGGAGCTCAAGTGTTTTGAGCAGGATTGCTATCTCCTAGTTTTGCCAATTTGTAAAATTAATCCCCTAGGATTACTGCAGGGCCTCTGAACCACTGCAGCCCTGACTGTGTTTAACCTACTGACCCGAACGGGCACATATTTAAGAATTCTCTCTATGTTCAAGCAGCAATTTAGAAACTTGCTAGCTACTTCAGTGTTTTCAATTATCTTTCTTTGCTTAGCTTTTAAAGAATATAAGAATTTTCCAATACAAGTAATTTTCTTCCATTCTAAGACTCTGGATTATGTCAACCTAGCATTTAGTTTATCTTGGAAAAAAACGTAGACATTGACCTGTTCTTAGTTTGTTTTCAGTACTTCTTACTATTAGGAATTCTTTCCATTTATTTCTAGTCATTTCGTTTGTCTTCCTTGCTATATACATTCCCATATATAACCAACACCTCTGTCCCTCTGTCTGTCTGTCTGTCGTAGCTGGTCTTTGCCACTTTGTAGGTTCTCCTTTTTTCCATCCTTTATGCCTGCTCCCCCAGTTTCATCAATTATTAGATAGGAGAGAAAGAAAGATAGAGGGGAGACAGGGAGAGAGATCCTTTAATCTAACTTCTCTCTCTCTCTCTCTCTCTCTCTCTCTCTCTCTTTTTCTTTTGAACTCACAGACATCTGCCTGCCTCTGTCCTCACAAATGCTGGGATGAAATGTGTGCACCACCACCACCTGGCTTAATTAATTTAATTGAATTATTTTTTTTCCTCTTGTTTCTGTTTTGAGCACAACTACTAACAAGCCTCAATTGACCTCCCTGAAGGACCAACGACCACCAACCTTGTATTTTGGGGCCTTAGCATTTACATACCCTCTGAAAAGTTTCCAGAATCCCAAACGTCACACAATCACAAAAACTATCTGACAAAACCATGCTCCTGCTAGAGCATGAGGCAAATCCTATCTGCTGTGAGTAGTCCTAAGCAGCCCCATATCCCTACACCTGCAATTAAAAAGGAAACATATTCTTATAATATTTCGGTGTTTTTCTCGTGAAACCAAAATTCCAAAATTGTCAGTATAGTCTAGCTCTGACTCTGCCTCTCTATCCCTCTCCCCATCTCTCTTTGCCACTCTCCTTCAGCGCCCTTCCCCCTCTCTCTCCATTCTCTTTCAGCCAGAGTCCTTGTTCTTTGATCACAGAGAAAATAAAGCTTATCAGGTACCACCTTGTGTCCTGGTCTCCTAATACATGGGAACTTGGGGGTATATGGTTTCTGGTCGCAACTGAAGTTACTACATAGTTAATACATACATGTTTGTCTCTTATCTGAAGGAAGGGGTTTTCTAGTTTAGAACAAGGAGTTTTCAAATTGTTCATTTTCTGTATTGCTTTGTTGGCTTTTCAAGACAGGGTCTCACTGTGCAGCTCAGGCTGCCTTCAAACTGGTGATCCTTCTGCACCCTCTTCCCAAGGGCTGTCACCAGAGTTGCGGGCTACCACATGCAGTAGCAACGGTAATTGCCACATGGCTTTTGTTTGTGGTCCTCATTTAGAATATTTTATGATGGTTTGCTTAAAAAAAATAAATTTAGAAAGTGTTTTATGTGTGGAGTGCCCTTTCATAATTGACTTCTCCTGTTTGGGATTATTAGTAATGCACTTTCACATAGGAGCAAATAGCTCCAGACGGCCTCTCATTGTAGCACCACTTTCTCTTGCAATAATCTCTTCCTAGTCGCCAATGCTCATATATGTGTGTGTGTGTGGTGTATAAAATTTAAAATAATATAAATATATAATATATATTTATATTAAAAATATATTTAAGACTCACCATTTTGGGGGGGACAGGCAACTTCACACCATTATTTATTTATTTTTAATTAGCATACAAAGCTATAGGTGACTCACATTCCCCTTCAACTCCGGCTCCAATGCCTGTCTCCTTTCTGCTTTCATGTCACATAGCCTTCTAGCCTCTGCTTTTCTTCAGTCTCTCTTTTTTTCTCTTTCAACCTCCTTTTCTAAAGCTTTACCCACATCTATTCCCATTTATATGCTCATACACACACACACACACACACAACAAGCTAGGATCCACAGATGAGAGATAACACGCTTTTTCTATTTTCTTTGTCTTTCTGAGTTTGGCTCATCTCCCTTAATATAATACTTTTGGATAATTTTCCACTTTTTTTTCATATCCCTTGTGTTAATGTACCCCCCCTTTTTTTTTATCAGTTCCTCTATGGATGGCATCTTGGCTTCACCATATATTGATGAAACTTTATTTTATAGTTACTTTGGATCCCTGTGTAGGAGGAAGCCTAGGGTTTTTCTTTCTGTCTGAGCATTTTCACTGCCAGACATAGCCTGACTGTGATGACTGTGCACAGCAGGAGCACATGAATAGTTAGCCTAGAGTGATGATTCTCCTGCATGAGGCAGAGAAGAGTGACCTCAGCTTTGGGGTACTACTATTCTCTCTAGAGCTCACCCCAGGGAAGGGTGTGGCCTCAAGGGCAGCAAGCAGTTGAGAAGATGCTAAGCCTTTCCTAGTCTGGTCAGCCAAAGATGAACTACCTTTCCCCAAGACCTTTAAAAGCTTCCCTGGAGACAGTGTCTTTCTTGGCATGCATTTTCTTTTCTTTCTTTTTTCTTTTTCTTTTCTTTCTTTCTTTTTTTTACCGTATGAGAATGATTGTACTTAATGACTGTGTTCCCCTTACCATGGAATACTGATCAAACTAGCCTTCCCTGCACTTTTGCTATGCTCACACAGTTTCCCTGTCATGAAGACTTTGAAAGTTTGTAATGAAAGAAAGAAAGAAAAAAAAAAATGTCAGTGCCCCAGGTTGCCTGTCAGAGCCTCTGTTGAGGTTCAGAAAATGAGCTCTGAAAATTGACCCCTCTTAACTTCAAAAGGAGAGGAGCAGATGCAGGCAAGGAGTTTCTCTGAAGTTTCCTCCTGGGCCTCAGAGGACAGATCTTCCTGGAGATAGATAGTCAATTGCTGGGACTCCCTTCCCAAGGTAGCTCATTAGCAGAAGAGACTGATGTGTATCGTAAGGACAAGTAGAGTTGAAGCCACACCCAGAGCCCAGAGAAATTTACGCCATTTATTTATTTCTTCAGGTCTGTCTGGCTTCCCTAAACTCACTTATTCTTTCTCTATCATCAGTTACATCTTCTGTCACTCTTCCTTAGGCAGAAGGTAAGAAAGCTTCTGAATAATTTTCAATAGTTACTTTTCACACAGTAATAAATTTGTGTCCCTTCTCTTCTGTTTGTCCACTGCTATGTTATTCAGCTGATCCAAATTTTATTGACACATCAGTAGAGAAAAAGATGGGTCTTTTTGTCTCCAGATCTGTGTGTTGCATGATCATACCCGCCTGCTCTGTGTTCTGGCTTTAGTACCTAGAACTGGCTCCTAGTCTTTGGCTTCTACTTGGAAATAGGAAACCGTTGCTGTCTGAGGATTCTGGGTACATCACTTCTTTTCCCTAAAGAGAGTGCAAGAGAGGAAGTCACCCGTACTCTCTCACTTCAGTCTACAATTCTCTATACATTCTGTCCACACTGCTGCCAATTCACTTCATTATTCTGATCATTGAACACATCTTTGAATCACAGCTTTATCTCTATCTGTAACTGTTTGGTTGATTTTTAAAATTTTATATATATGAATGTTTTGTCTGCAGGTGTGTAAGTGTACCACGTGTGTACCTGGTGCTCACAGAGGCCAGTGGCTCTCCTGGAACTAGAATGATAGTTATGAAGCAAAATGTGGGTGTTGGGAACCAAACATGGTCTTGTGGAAGGGTACCCAAGTTCATTTAAATTCGGAGTCAGCTCTCCAGCCCCTGTTTGGTTGGTTTTTGAGGCAGAGCCTCCCTCAATTGTGCAGACTGACCTTGAATTCTTAATCTCTTTTTAGCCTCCTGAGATGGTACCAGGGAACATACATTAGCTTTCTGCTTTTCTATGAAGAATGTGTTTTAAAATGACAAGACATTTTTGTTTTATATTTCCATACTGCAGAGAAAATATCTAACAGGTTTTTTTAGTGATAGTTAAATTAAATTTCCCTGATTATTTTATGTAGGCTTAAGGTATTTCTCATATCTGGTTGCAATTCTTGTTGTGAGAATCTCCTGTCTAGATGTTGTATGAACACTACTCCCCAGTTGTCCCCTTATATGCCAATAAAGCAACTTTAAAGCCAGTCACTGAACAGGGGAGAAAGAAACAGTACTTCAGGGGGAAAAAATAGGTTGAATTCAATTTGCAATGTCTTTATGTAAATTTGAAAACAAGTTGCACCATCATCATGAGAAGAAACAGAGAGAAGTTTGAAATACTGGCCCATGGACATGAGTGGGGAGAAGGAAGAACCTTCTTGCATTATAGTGAATAATCAGCAATTCTACCTTTATCTGATCCTACACATGACCTCAAAAGCAGAGGATAACATCATGGAAAACTCCCAACATAGAAAGGAAATAAAAGGAGGTATTCCTACCCCATGTCATGGATGCAGAAATCATGGACAGACATTCAGAACATGTCCACCTCCCTACTTATCTCAGCATTGTCAAGATAAGCCCTTTATTGCACTGTTTCAAGGTTTTACAGAGAAGGTAATTTACAACAGTAATTATGTTGCTAACTTGCATTTACTAAAGCATTCAATAGGCTTTTGAAAACTCAGAAAGCATGTATATGTTACTATTTAAAACATGACATTTTGATGAAACACAATGTTGGTATATCTTCTATTCCTCAGAGGTTTTGGGAAAGACCAGAAGAATACTAACTCCAAAGTTCCTTTGTAAATAACGTGATGTAAGGAAAGAAAAAGGCCTGGGCTGGCTGGTCTTACGTCAACTTGACACAAGCTAGAATTATATGAAAGGTGGGAATCTCAATTGAGAAAATGCCTCCATAAGATCCAGCTAGTAGGCACTTTCTTAATTAGTGATTAACAGGGGAGGGCCCAGCCCACTGTAGTGCGAACCCTGATCTGGTGGTCCTGGGTCCTAAGAAAGCAGACTAATCAGGCCATAGAAAGCAAACCAGTAAGCAACACATCTCCATGGTCTCTGCAATCACTCCTGCCTGGAAGTTTCTGCTCTGTTGAGTTCCTGTCCTGACTTCCTTCTGTGATGAACAGAAAGATGGAAATCTAAGCCAAATAAACCCTCTTTTCTCCAACTTGCTTTTGGTCATTTTAGCATTTGAAGCTCTAACTAAAACAATGCCTTTTCCTCAGTTATTTATTTAATTTTGTACAGAGTACAGTACATGTACAATATCGTGATGTTGCCCTGGTTGGCCTGTAATTCAATGTGTAGACCAGGCTGTCCTTGAACTCACAGAGATCCATTTGATCCATTTGCTGCGATCAAAGGCACATACCATTGTACTCCAGTAACAATAGAACTATTTCTGAAACAGAAAGGTAGAACATAGAACCTTATTTTTTATGTGTTTAACACAACATGGGAACTTGTAAGGAAATGAAGACCCAGAGAAACAAGTCTAAGCATTTTAGCGTTGGGCTTGATGAAGAAGTGGGTAGTTATGAAATACAGATAGACCAAAGACTTAATGGTAGTAAAATGGGGAAACTGAGTCATTAAACCTGTTTGTTGAAATTCTTTTCTAAACTGCTGTGCCTTCTGAGATAATGAGGTTCCTTTCTTTGAGGCCCAGGGAGTATCTCCCAGTTGATGTTCTGTAACCTGCTTCATAAAGTCAGAAACAAACCTTTCCCAGGGTTGTGACCAGCTTCAGAGGAGAAAAGGATAAAGTTAGAGAGACTGTCCTGCTTCTAGAATTTACTCAATTTCCTTTACTTTAAAATACTCAACATGCCACAGTGCCGTATTTTTCTGGAGTCCTATCCATTTTTCTTTCTTTCTTCCTTTTCTTTCTTTCTATTTCTTTATTATTTTCTTTATTTATTTTTCTGTTGTTGTTTTATTTTTCAAGGCAAGGTTTCTCTGTGTAGCCTTAGCTGTCCTGTACTTATTTTGTAGACCAGTCTGGCCTTGAACTCACAGAGATCCACCTGCCTTTGCCTCCCAAGTGCTGGGATTACAGGGGTGCACCCTCACTGCCCAATCCCATGTTTCATTAGAAAGAAGCTTGAATGGTTTATTGGTTTTTTTCTTCAAGTATACTTATTACTATTTTTTGGGATGTAGTACCAAGCTATCACAGGTTTCTGTTTGTTTTGGGGGTTCTTTTTTGTTTACTTATTTTTTAAAATATGAGATTCCCGGACAAGTAGTTAATAGTTATAACTGAACAACCAAAGAGCTTGAGGCAGGAGGATCAGAAGTTTGAGGCCAGCTGGGACTATACAAAGAGAGCCTGTCTCAAAATAAATACAATACAATAAAATAAATAAATAAAAAAGAAAGGAAAAAACCAAATCAACCAACGAAACAAAAAACAACCTCACATCGACACATTTTTTTTTCTTAATCCCTGAGGTTCAAACAATGAAAAGGAAAGCAATTATTTTGCAGGACATTTATCTGAAACTTTGACTTAATGCAGGCCTTACTGACATTTATTTCATGGTGCTAGTTTGTTTAACCTTTGGACTTAGCAAACACAGTGAGTGGGGCTCACCGGAAGTTGACCGGCCATCTGTGTTGTGTCATATAGACGACACATGGGGCTTTTCTACCTCTTCTGGTATCCCTAGTCTCAAGGATTTAGCAAAGATAACATTGCCCTTCTTTCGTGTTGATATGTTTCAGTGTGAGAATCACTTCTAGGAGGGATAACACACTCACACATACACATACCTACTTCCTTTTATTGTTTGCCACTTGTGTCGTACTTAAAGCTTTTGTAACAAAAGTGGGTCAAAAGAAAAGCAGAAGCCAACTGCTTTGCTACATATTTTATGGGACACAAGCACCTTCATAAGGAAAGGAAGAAGCAGGTTAGCTTGTATAGTGTTATATTTAGACTTAAAGAAGGGTGTCATTCAGTGGTGGGGAAATGGCCTGTTGTTTTGGTTTGAATGTGAAATGCCCCCCAAAGCTAGTGCGCTCAAGGTGGCTCTGTTTGGGGAGGCTGTGGAAACTTCAGGAGTTGTAGCCTCATTGGTGGGTGTGAGCCTTGGGACTTTATAGACTGGCCCTACTTTCCTGTTCACTCTCTGTTTCCTGAGTGTAATGTCATGGGACCAGCCAGCCTCTTGCCCCTGTCACCATGCCTTTCCTTTTGCTGCTGAGTCTTTCCATGTATAAAAGACTGTATCCTTGTGCATCTGAAGTCAAAATAAAACCCTCTGTCCCTTAAGTTGCTTTTGTTAGGATATTTTATTACAGCACGGAAAAGTAATGAAGGCACTTGTTAGTTTGGATTTTTATAGGATCTTTGTGTCTTTAGAGACAAGGATGCTTTTTTCTCCAAGGTACCAAGACAATTCCTCTTGGGTGGAACCTATGATCTTTAAAGGAACCCTTCCTAGGTTTTATGACTTGGTTCAGGAGAGAGACCTTCCTATTCTTTTACATTCTTCTGCTTTCTCAAACTACTTCAGCTTAAAAAAATGGTTAGTATGCCAAGGTGTCATGTTTCAAGCTAGTGTGTCATTGATCCCCATAAAGCCTTTTCCATTCCAAAAGAAGAGCCTCAGTGGGAAACCACGAATCTGTGCATTCCTTGCCCACTCTGTCTCCCATTTCCTTGCATCTATTTTACGTATCGTATCTGTAGGTAATTTACAGGCAAGCAAATCTTCCCCATCTGGTAAAAATTTAATTGACTCCAGTCCTCTATCACTGGCGGGAGTGGGGAGGAAGAAAAGAAGCCCACTGTTTTGTTCTCTTCCATCCTTATTTCAACCTCCTGTCTCTCCATGTATCACTTTCAGTTTTGTTGAAGACGTGACAGTATCTGCTGGGCTGCTCTGTGATTAATGACAGAATCAAATCTTGAACATGTGCTCATTTTTATATCTGTGGGAAGGTCATGATTTTACCCTTCTTTTCAAAATGATCTTTTAATATCTTTATCCTTAGCCTTTAACCATTTTTATCCCCCATGGTAATTCTTTATGTTTATAAGTTGGTCAATTATGTTTCCTGAATTTGATAGCTGACAAGAATAATCAGTGTGTGTGTGTGTGTGTGTGTGTGTGTGTGTGTGTGTGTGTGTGTACATGATGGGCTATAATACTAGGATCAGAAAGTTCCAGAGAATCTGGAATGTGTGGCTGTAAAGCAGTATTTTTCCTAGAACTATAAAGACAGAAAGTGCCCAAAGTTCCTTTGATCTCCTTCCACTGCAGAGCCAAGGCCAGCCAAAGATGAGAAAAATGGAGACGATTTTAAAGTTTGCAATGATTCTGAATGGGATGTGGTGACATTCACATGCTTCTTATCCCAACTCAACAGATGGAGGTGAGAAGTAGTACAGGAGGCTCAGAAGCTCAAGGCCAGTCTACACAGAGTTCAAGGCCAGTCTGATATGACATCTTCATTGCACACATGAACTTACTGCAGCTTTGGTCACCTGTACAAGGTCAGCCTCATTCCGAGTTCATCACGCAGAGGAGAGAAGTTCATGAAGCTCAGCCACTCACTAAAGGAGTTCAGGCAGGTAATGAGTGCTGGGTGAGGAGGGTTCATTGTCCTCAACATTGTAACCACTGATAAATTGTTCCTATTTCAGTAAATCGCCTGCTCGCATGCTCATGTGAGCAGCCATCGATATGCACAGTGGAAACAAACAAACAAACAAACAAACAAACAGAAAAGTTGGAGTGACCTTGTGGGGAAGAAGAGTTTCATTGGGAAAGAGGAATAGGAGAGGGAAAGAGGGAAGCTGAAGGTAAAAATGGCCAAAAAAGAAAGAAAAATAGCCCAGGAACTGGAGAGAGGTAGGTCCGGGGTTGAGGTCACTTGTTGCTTTCCAGAGCACCCAAGTTCAGTTTCCAATACCCAAGCTGGGCAGCTCACAACTGCCTATAACTCTAAGTAAAGGATCTACTCCCGATCTCCTGGCCTCTGTGGCCCTACACATATATGTGCACAATCACAGGCATACACACACATATAAATACAAAGTAAATATTTTGTAAAAATCAAGTGAAATTAAAACCAACCAACCAACCCACCAACACCCTCCTCCAAAAAAAATTAAAGGAAGTAAGATTGCACAGATTTGAAGAGTCACCAAGTTGAGAGTTATGGTTGGACAGTGTTTCTTTGAACAAACCAATATCAAAGCTCAGTTGCCAATGTGCCAATATTAAGAGGTGAAGGGATCTTTAAGAAGTATTAGTCATGGGATAGAGTCCTCATGAGTGGCTTGGTGCTTTTCTCATGTGACTGGATCCCCTCCTGAAGACTGGACCATGTCTTCAGTGTGGATCAGTCCGCACTGGACCATGTGCTTGCTTGGCTTTGGCAGTGAGACTTGCAGTCAGAGCCGAGAAAGGCAGACACCCCATTAGGGAAACTTCAGCCTCTAGAACTGTGAGAAAAATACACATTTTCCTCTAGATGACCCAGTCTTGACTATTTTGTATAGCAAAAGAAAACAGACTTAGACAAATAACAACTCAAGCCAGAATAATTTGGATGTCAAAGTCAGAAGTGCCACAATACATTTACCCTTTTGAGAGGCTAGAGAGATTGATCAGTGGTTAAGAGCCCTGACTGCTCTTCCAAAGGACACGGGTTCATTTCCCAGTAACCACATGGCAGCTCACAACCGTTTGTAACCCTACTTCCAGAAACCTGACACCCTCACACAAACACATACAAGCAGAACACCAATGTACATAAAATAATAAAATTAATTTGATTTAAAAAAAGAAAGTGGAGATTACAAGACAAACTTAAAAACTAAACACCATGAGGGTCTCTGATGCTCCCTTGGGTACAAAATGGGACAATAAAGAGAACGGCACAATTTATGCATCTGATTGGTTTCCTTAATCCATAGGCACACTTTATATGTCACTTATATTTCCCACAGTGCCTAAGCCCATAATAAATACTTAATAACATTTTATTGAATAGACTTGATTGGAGCTAAATTAGTTATGCAAACGAACCGTAGCTGCTTTTAAACAAAGCTCCCTTTGACTGTAGCACTTGAAGGAGAGAGCAGGCTGCTTTGTGACTAGTTGTAGCCTAACCTTCATTCCAACCACATGTTCTAAAAATAGTCCACGCAGGTGAGTGGTGAATAATTTAGAATCTAGAGCAATTGCTGTAAGTGAATACCTGGACTTACTTTCTGCCAGAAAAAAAAATCATTCTGATTTGCATAGGAGTATCACCATAAGGGCTTTTGAATAAGCAACTGTCCAGATTAGCAAATCAGTGGCTGTACTTTACACTGAATTACTGCTTCCTCCCCCAACAAATACTCCCAGGTCAGAATTCAGCTCAGGGGCCTGAGTCTTCGCACACTGAGAGCCCTTTAGGTGTGTGCTAACAATATTTTGATATACTCTGCCTCTCCTCCCCCCCAAGCTGTTTCCTTTACTGCCTGAGCTGTTTGGTCATGTCTCAACTGCTGCTGCTGAAGCCTTTTCTGGCAGGCTGCCCAGGGAGCAGCTCGCTCTAGATTCTGCCTCTCTCCAGGAGTTGCCTGCTCTCTGTGTAATGGGCAACACTGAAAGCAGCCAGGCGTTTCTTCGACAAGGTCAAAGTGCCTTTCATTCCTGCAATAATCAGCCAGTGTAGCTCTTCCCCAGACCAGGAGAGAGAGCAGATAGGAGTCAAAAGAGCAATTACATTTCACATTGACTCCAGAAAAGGCTTGGATCACAAGACGGAAAAGAAAAAGTGGATCCTAGCCTCATTTTTAGCTGGTCCCCTTCTGGTCATCTTTGTGATTGACACAGCTCTGAGGCCATAGCAAGTTTCAGCTTGATGGCATGAGATAACACATTTTCTGCCTGCAGATGAGACCCTTCTTAGACATTCAGCTCTGTCAGCATATTGCAAAAGAATGCAAATGAGTTGCAGGATCTATAACCGGAGACAGTAAGCAAAGGCCATTAATTATGTTTTTAAAAAAATGTTAACCCTAGCAGACTGTATAACAAGCAATTGTGCTAATTTCAATCTGTAATCAGTCCCTACATTAGCATAACTTTATTTATTTATCATTAAGGCAACAATTTAGTGAATATAATTTGGTTGGAAATGTCAGTAATTTTGTAGTGGCAGATTGCTGTTACACAGCTACCTCTGTTTGACCTTACAGCTGCCAGGACTAATTACTTTAATTGCATTAATTGCACTGACCATTCTGGTGGTTAATGTAGTTGCTGTTACTCTTTCACCGTTGAGCAAATCAGCCTGGCTGCATTCTTAGAAAAATGGGCCAACACACTCCTGGAAAGGTCTCTGTGGATTCTTTTTGTGTTTGAGAGCCCAGATGAGTCACTTGTTATTTTGTCAGTGTTTCTCATTGACAGCATGATTTTGAAGAAAGCCTCTGGAAGCTGAAAAAAAAGACCCAAGCCCTTCCAAACCAAATAACAGCAACAATCACACACACACACACACACACACACACACACACACACACACACACACACACCAGAGAAACTGCTAGAGTTCTAGCAGACTCTCATTGCTTACTGGAAGTTGACTAAAGGGCAGTGCTGTTGTTTGTGCTGTATAAACTGAACACATAGCTTTCCTGGGGATTAGATTCAACAGAGATTTGAGTATATAGTTCTGATTTGACTGACAGCCCATGGTCCTGTGAATCTGTGAAACATACACTCTCTCCTGCCAAGAGGACATTTGATAAATAATTTACTAGAAGGTGCCTATAAAAGTTCTCCTGAAGTTACTGAGTCTGCAAGTCAGGAAACTGGATCACCTACTCTTAGCTTATCCAAAGCAGCAAACAACCTTCTGTTTCTTCCGTGTGATCTAACCTCTGCCTAAACACCAGGAACCTTATGGTGGTTTTTGTTTTTTGTTTTTTCCCATTTTATTTATCTATTTATTTATTTTTGCACTACTAAGGAACCAAACCTAGAGCCTTGTGCATGCACTGAGCTGTGTCCCCAGACACCTTTCAGGTGTTTTGAAGTTGTATCATTCAATTACTTGAATTGCCAAAAAAAAAAAAAAACCAAAAACCAAAAAACAATAACATAAGTGTTAGGTTTCAAATCTGGGACAAATGGCTGTGGTGCCTATTTAACATATCAGAGAGGACACTGGCCACCAGGTTCTCCCTGAATCCCTCAGTCCCTGTCCCTACTTGTTATGGGCTCTTCTGGCCAGACTTTCCCAGCCACTACCCTGAACTCTCCAGTATAGAGGGCTGAGCTGCTTGCTCTTCCCTATGTAATCCAAACATTTTGGTTACCCACAGTCTTTGTATCTTTGGACCTGAAACCTTTGCTGCTGCTGCACCTGGTTTTCCTCTCTCCTCTCCCTTCCCCTCCCCCATCTCCTCACATGGCTCAGAGTCATGACCACTCTGGACTCTCCAAGATGTCCCTGCCTCTGGCTATGCTCTCACACATGTCTATCATAAACTTTCTCCTCCATCATACCTAGGAGCAATCATGCCCTTTCCTTTTTATTTATTTATTTATTCTTTTCATTCATTTGGTGTGAGAACCCGGAACCAGTCATGTGTTTTCTTTTTTCCATTCAATGTGCTTATCTGTTTTAAGACAACTTACACTCATCTTCCTCATTAACTAATGACAAAAGTGCTGTTTAAGACGGCTCCAGACTCCAGTCAAGAATGACCTTGAAGTTTGGATCCTCCTACCTTCACCTCCTACATGCTGGGGATAAAGGTGTGTGCCAACATTCCTAGGTTATGCACTGTTGGGGAGTGAACCCAGGCCTTTGCACATACTAGACAAGCTTTGTGCTAAGTGAGCTGTATTTCCAGCCCTGTGCGTATTCCCAGACACTTGCTTTATACAGTCATCTCTCCCAACAATCTGTGCAAAGAGCACTATTCACAAACGCTACTGAGGAAGTACAAAGGATACCAAGGAAATTGTATAATTCATGCAGGATCAGGCTTCCCCAACCCTAGCATTTGGAGAAACGTTTATTTAAAATTTGATTTTATATATTATCATTAGTGTGATGTGTGTGTGTATGCGCACACATGCATGAAGGACCAAGGACCAAAGTCAGTTCTCTTCTTCCATCTCTCTGTGGAAGCATCTCTGTGTGTTGGATCACTCACATTATTAGGCTTGCCTGCTGTGCTAGAGTGCCTTACAATTTTGGATGGATTCTTCCTGTAAGGCTATGGAGGGCTGATGAAACGGCTCTTCTCCTCTGCCAGTAACTCTGAGCTAGCTGTTTCTGGTTTCTCATATCACGGAAATCCAGCTTGGCAATATGTCTCCTTCGAGTGAGACAGCTGGATCTGAGTGAGTCTGAACTCTCAGGATGCCTGCACTGTTGGCTTCGGGCTAAATTCTACTCATCTTCAAATTTTCAGGCCATCTGTCACTTCCTTGAGAGAGCCTTCCTTACCTCCAGCCTATCTCCGGAAGCTTCAGCATAAGCTTCCCTGGTAACTCCCACAGCCTGCAATTGAATAATTAATAATTCCAATTCTTTGCCTTTAATAGGGAATAGAGGGATAGCATTACCCATTTGCAGTAGTTTCATTGTTATCTAGTAGATTAACTAGTTAACTGACTAGTTCATCCCTATACATAGCTGAAAGAAATTCACAAATTCCTCTGGGTGTATTCTATATTCCACCCATATTGTTATCACAGCACTACAAAGCAAACTATGATACCTATGTGTGTGTGTGTGTGTGTATACATATAATAATACCTATCATAGTTTGCTTTGTAATGCTGTGATAAATGTCGTGCCCAAAGGCAACTTGGGGATGAAAGAATTTCTGTGATTTACACATCCCACTCACAGTCCATCACTATGGGATGTCAGGGCAGGGAGTCAATCAAGGTAGGAATCTGGAGCTATGAACTGAAGCAGAGACCTCGGAGGAACGCTATTTACCAGCTTGGTTCCCATGGCTTGCTCTGCCTACTTTCTTATACTACCCACGACCACCTGCCACTGCTCACAGCAGGCTGGGTCCTTCCAAATCAATCATTTATCAATCATTTATCAAGCAAATTCCCCACGTACTTGCCTACAGACCAACCTTATTAAGGCATTTTCTCAACTGAGATTCCCTCTTCCCAAGTGACCGAAGCTTGTGTCAAATTGATCTACTTCTGTCTTTCACATATTTGCTGTGAAAAAAAAGTTCATATTTTTGCTTGTTTGTTTCTGTTTTAAAACACTATCTCACGATGTATACTTGTCTGGCATAGAACTCACTACGACCAGGACAGCCTGAATCTCTCAGAGATTCCCCTCTGCCTACTGCCGGCTGGGTTTAAAGGCTTGTGCCACCACATTCAACTGTTGTGGTCTTTCTAATGCATCCTCATTTTAAGGTTTATTTATGAACTAGTTACAAAGAGTTCAACAACCAGAATAAAATAGAACAATCATAACAATATGGTGCAAGAAGCTTTCTAACTCACTAGTTGTTTATTCTTGGAATTCTTCATTTAGCAATTCAGACTAGGGTCAACCATAGAAAAACAAATTGCAACAAGTGCAGGTGGCTGAAGGCCATCTGTGTACTCATTTAACTACGTAATGAATAGTTACACCATGGGGCATTTCCAGAGGCTGGGGCTCATATAGCTCAGGCTAGCATGGAACTTGATAGGTTGCTGAAGTTGGCCTGTAATTCCCAAGCCTCTTGCTTCTACCCCAGATGTGCTCCACCACACCTGGCCTGTGTGTTGCTAGAGGAGGAATCCAGGATTTCAAACAAGGAGACGCACTATATCAATTGAGTGAGGTCTTCCTCCCACGAATAGCTTTTACTTAAAAACTCACGGCACTAGCAGGGTGATGGCTGCCTGTGATCCCAGCACTTGGGTGAAGGAGGATGACGGAGATCACCAGATCAGACTGGGATATGGCCAAACTTTATTAAAAAAAAAAGCATCTAGAACTTTCCCAAGGTATGGAGTCCTTATTATAGACTTTAAGACAGGCTTTTCCCCTTCCTCTATCGCTCCTCTACACACAGCTAACATCTTGTTACCATCTTGGTTAACATCAGGTCACTGTGCCTTAAATGTCCCCCAACAAAGAACAGGAGCAGAGGGCAAGAGAGTCAAAGAACAAGGCAGTGGCCAGTCTTGAGGACTAGCATTTTCCATCTTCGTCCTGGGTGGGAGTGATAGCTCTGAGCTCTCGTTCCTTACAGTCCTTCTGGCTTTCCCCTCTAGAACCCAAGGGTTCTTTGTCAAAATTCTCCTGAGACAGCATATCCTAAGTTTCTATGGTCATATCCTCTGGAACTACCTAACTTGGATGCTGGGAACTGAACTCAGGTCCTCAGGAAGAACAGCAAATACCCTTAGTTGCTGAGCCTTCTCCCCAGCCTCCCAAGCTCTATAACCACTTTTATTTTATACTTCATTGTTTTTTTTTTAAGATTTATTTATTATGTATACAATGTTCTGTCTCCATGTAGACCTGCACATCAGAAGAGGGCACCAGATCTCATTGTAGATGGTTGCGAGCCACCATGTGGTTGCTAGAAATTGAACTCATGACCTCTGGAAGAGCAACCAGTGCTCTTAACCTCTGAGCCATCTCTCCAGCTCCACTTCATTAATTTTTTAACTTTTGTTTATTTGTTGGTTTTCACACTAGACCTTACGTGTTGGCTGGATTTGAACTCACTATATAGTCAAGGATGACCCTGAACTTCTGTACCTCCTGTCTCCACTTCTCTAGTTCTGAGATTATAGGCACATACTATCACATTTAGCTTTAAAAAATGAACTGAAGCAGAAGCTCTGCTTACTAGTTTGTTCCCTATATTTTGTTCAACTTGTTTTGTTTTGTTGTTATTAATATATATATATATATTAGATTATAATATAGTTATATCATTTTCCCTTCTCATTAAGAAGGGCAAAGAGTATAGAGACTGGAAGCTTTTGAGGAGAAGGAGCAGGACAGGAGCCTACCATAGATGTCCTGTGAAAGACTCAACCCAGCAGGGGGTTGAAGCAGATGCTGAGACTCAGCCAAACTTCGGGCAGAGCACAGGTAGTCTATGGAAGAGTTGGGGGATAGAAGGAACCAAAGGGGCAGGAGCTCCACAAGAAGACCAATAGAGCCAACAAATCTGGGCCAAGAGGGAGCCTGTGGAGACTGATGAACCAACCAAGGACCATGCATGGAGAGGACGTAGGCCCCCTGCTCAGATGTAGCTGATTGGCAGCTCAGTCTCCAAGTGAGTCCTCTAGTAAGGGAAACAGGGGCTGTCTCTGACATGGTGTCTGGTGCCTGCTCCTCTATCACTTTCCCCTGGTGGAGGGTGGGGAGGGAGCGACTTGCAGTCTACAGAGGAAGAGGATGCAGGCAGTCCTAAAGAGACTTGATAGACTACATGAAGGGTATAGGGGAGAAAGAAAGAGGGAGGAGAAGGGCTTTTTTAGCCTGCTCTAGCTCCCAAATAATGATGAGATTCATTACATTTACTAATGAGCTTTAAGCACTATACCTGGGCAGATATTCATCTATTCTAATCCATCTATGCTGGTCTGACCTACTTCCCAGCCACAAACCCCATTAAATGCAATCTGAGTAGTGCCCTGGCTGTCTCTTGTTCATCCCTGTCCTTATGGTGATATCCTCATAGTCATTCCTCACAGCCACCTCCTCAGGGCAACCTTTTCCTCTCCTCTCTGCTACACCTCCTTGGATCCCCTAACTGGGATTACAGGTCCAGCCTTAATTCTCCTGCCTAGCTATTAGCTGTTCAGCTCTTTATTAGCGAATCAGAGATGATGGAGAACAATTTTTATGCAACATGGAGACAGGAGATTCTTCAATAATAATGACAATGTCAATGTGTGGACTGCAACCTGATCTCTGGACACAGAAATCAGCATCTGAATACACAGTGCACAAAACCACAGTCTCTGCTTCAGTTTCTGTCCTAGGTTCTTGCCTTAGCTTCCCTTGATGGTGAATATAAAGTATGTGATGAAAATAATCCCCCCTTCCCATCCTGCTTTTGGTTATGCTGTTTATTAGAGCAACAGAAAAGCAAACAGGAGTATCATACACTTATAAATGAGATATTCACGCTGAGCTGCGGCGGCACTCATCTTTACCCCCGGTACTCTGAAGGCAGAGGCAGGTGGAGTTTGAGACCAGCCTGGTCGACAGCGTGAATTTCATGACAGCCTGGGCTACGCTGAAAAGCCCCATGTCAGTGTGTTTATACATATGTATGTATATATGTCTGTAAATAACTAACTGAGATGTTTAAATGCCTGTTACAGCAAACTTCCAGAGATCAGCTTTTTGGTTCGCATATATTACTAATAATTTTGGCATCTGTCACTAGGCTTTTATCATATTTTCTTTTTTGGAAAATGTAGTCTTTTTTATGTGAATATATTTTTGCTGGGCAGGGTTTTGCTTGTTTTCAGCTTCGATTTTTATGGATAAGATTTCTAAGCAAAATTCAGAAAGAAAGATGTTTGCCACCACACTGGTAGCCGTGGAATTTTTGGTCTTTAAAAAGACCTGGTTTTCTTGGTACATTACTGTCATCTAAACAAATAAATGTTCTTTGAAAAGTGTGCTTTTAAATGCTAATGGAAAGATTGATTTTTTTTACCTCTTTTTTATTTTTTTAACCAGAAATTTCTTATTTACCTCCCAATCTCCTTTCTGAGTTCTGCCCTCTTAAGCATCAGTGTCACAGACAAGTGCTAAAGCCAAGGTGACTAAGTGGGTCTCAGGCCAGTGGCAGAAACAGAGGAAAGACTTAACTAATGGCACAGGTCTTTTGAGTCAATGGACCCTGTCCCTTCTAATTTCATTATCAATTCACCACAGGGACCTGACAGAGTCAGATGTTAAGTCAAATTTAAAAGCTTAAAGACAAAAGATGGGGGAGAGATCCAATTTCAGAGTCAGGTAAAAACATCATAATTCAGAGGAAATCTTTATTATTGATTCACAGCCACAGAATGTTGTCCAAAGGTTTCCTCTTTAAATTAAGAATACTAATGATTTTTGCATCCTGAAATAATCCAAAAGCTGTAGATATTAGAAAAAGGGATTGAATGTGTTACTTCAACCAGAAAATGCCAATAAGTGGATACTGGGTCTGTTTCCTCAGCAACCAGCCAGCAACTTGAGAATCTCTGGCTTCGAGGGACTGGGATTTGTGAAAGAATATCCTGTTTGCTGAGGTTCCCTCCTGTATCATCCAAACACAATGACTTTCTGATAAACAGATTGATTGAGAGTATAAGTTCCAGCCTAAGTAGCTCAGAGACTGGAAGAGACAACATAGATCTCAGGCAAGGCATGCTGGGAAGCCTAGGCCTGGGCAAAGTGCTGATCATTCTAGAGAAAACCAGTAGCTGCCAGGAAACCAAGAAAAAAGACAGATTTTTCCCTCTTTGGGAAATACCAGATAAATGTTACTAGGAAATTGCTACGGAATGGTTTTGCCACTGAATCTTTTAAGTTACTTTGTGCTATTGTGTATGGGTGTATCCAGCACACAAATTACTTCTATGGTATCATAGGATGGGAGAATTTCTTTCTACCATCAAGCAAATAGTTTGTTCTGTGGCTGCTGGGTGTCCCCTAGCGCAATTAAGTTCTGACGCTATGCACCTGGACACAGCTTCAGATCCCCATCTGACAAATTTCCACCTACATGAAGTACCAGCCACAACTGTTTTTATCTGGACATCTGACTAGCCATCCATGGAGTTCCCATAATTCCCTCAAAGAGCAGTTCAAAAAATGGAGTGAAAGACATTGACTAGCCTACTGTGCAGAGCACAGGAAGTTCTTATAAACAGATATGAAGGATGGAGAATGAGAAAAAAGCACTCTCCTTCAAGAGTACATCCTACTACAACTTATACCAGAGTTCAGCTCTTCAAAGGCTCTCAGGTTCTGTGCTTTTGGATTTCTCATTTTATATAGCCTTGACTATAAACCATGTATGACCAGGCTGAAATGAAGCCAGACAAGAGTGCTATGACCTAATGCAACGAAATGACACACTTAAGACCTGTCTGTCCAGATTCTTGCAGGTCCTCTGTGTAGCATTCTTTCCCAGTAGGCATGGGCCAAGACCTGCTTCTGAGATAAAGGTCTTATCATTGAGGGTTTGCGGCCATCTCCTAGGCAGCCAGGCAGGCATTCCAAGATAGAAGGTGAGGGAAGATTTGAGTTTTGATAACATGCCCCAGAGAAGAGACGTTTTAGCTAGTATGGCCTGCCTTGCTAAGGGAGAATAAGCCAGGAACTGTGGTCAGAAACAACAACAGCAAAATTGTACGTAATCGCATAGCCTTAATATCACCATTTCTTGGAGCTTACAGGGGAAACTTTCTCTGCATATCTGACATATGGAGGGATTTGTCAGTCAGGTGAGTTATGTGCAGTTTTAAATGCATTCTGTGTGAAGCACAGTAACACTGCTCTGCTGACACATGGTCTGGTTCATTCTTCTGAGATGACTGCTAGGCTGGATTGAATTTCTGTTGCGGTCCCTTCAGACCACAGCCAGCTATAAAAGGCAGCACGGGCTATTCCCTTCTCATGCCTACCATTTGAATGGCAGACATTTTCGACTCTACTATCTTTAGCTTGTTGATCCTTACAGTTATAAGGTCAAGGCAGAACAAGACCTCTGAGGACTTCAAAGACACTTTTGGAAGTGCTCCCCCACCCTCATGACCCATAGTCACATTAAGATATACTGCATGCCCCCTCCCCCGTCTCTGCCCTTAAGACCTCTGTACCAAGCTGTACAAGCTGCTGCCTCCAGTTACAGGAGATTCCACTGGCTCCTGTCTCCTTTCCTGTGGAAGTCTTTTCCTTTTGATCAACAAGACACTCGTAGAGGCCCAGGGTGTAGCTCACTAGCAGAGTGAGCCTAGCTGTGTGAGGCCTTCAGTTTGATTCCCAGTACCAAAAAAAAAAAAAAAAAAAAAAAAAGTAACTAAGCAAAATCTAACCTAACAAAAACCACTCTGCTTATCTACATTTCTCCATTCTTTCATTTGGGTAAGTACTGTGTATTCAAGACCATGGTCAAAGTAGAAACCAGAAAGAGGAGTCCTGGGATCTTAGTCAGGTGTTGGAGCTGGTGGTTGGTTACAGAGATTTCATTCAGGAGACAGTTTGCCTCCTCACACCCCTTAGTAAACCAGTGGTTCTCAACCTTCCTGATGCTTCGACCCTTTAATTCAGCTCCTCATATTGCAGTAAACACAAGCACAAAATATTTTCACGCTACTTCATAATTTTGCTACTGTTATAAATTGTAATGTAAATATCTGTGTTTTCTGACAGCCTTCGTCAACCCCTGTGAAAGGGTCAGTTGATCCCCCCCCAAAGGGGTCACAACCCACAAACAGAGAACCACTGATATGAAGACTGCTGCCTTGAGCGTATCTAGTTCAAAGCTTAAAAATTATAGACTAGTAGTTCTAGGACTTGGCTGTGCTCCAGATACAATGGTGTCATGAGAGCCAAGGGATGGCTGGGGAGATGCTCAGTGGAAAAGGAGTTTGAGCCTGCTGCCAAACCCCAGGATGTGTACGTTTGATCCCCAGGAACCACATACTGAAAGGAAAGAACTGACTCCCCCTCCCAGTTTTCCACACATTCACCATGCGGTATCCATGTGTGAGCAAACACCCCTCTCACACACAAACGAGAAAGAGGGAGAATAAAGAAATGCAGCTTAAAAAACTGAAACGTGAAAGAGAGGGGAGAGCTGAAAATAAAGAATACACCAGTTTCCAATTTCCTCTCCACAACTAAAAATTACATAAATCCCCAAATTTCACCCCATAGCTTCTGCACATTTTTGGTGTATTTTTAAAGCATTCCTGGGGTGATCCTATTTCCCTGGCTGGTGAAGAAGCCCTGAGTATGAATAGGTGATAGAAGGGCCAGGATGTCCCACTGCAGTAAAGTTTGTGCCACCTGGGCTGGGGACCTGGCCGAGCGCTCCTGACTTCAGAGTCAGAAGCCCCTTTCTGTACGTGTTTGTGAGGGTAAGGGAAGGTTTTGCTTTGCAGATGATGTTTGACTTAACAATGTCTAACTCTCCATGGTTTGCCTGAACAAAGGTGCAGAATCAAGAGACATTCAATAGACGCTTAGCCTTCTTTTTATTTCTTTCAATGCTGGAGACCAAATCTGGCTAGTGTTCTACCACCAGACTACATCCCATACTTTGAACTTTGAATTTTCATTGTTACACGGGCTAGGATGTTCCCTTGGAATGCTTACGTGTCGCTGTCAGTGAGCATTTGCAGCTCCTCTCAGCTCCTACACAGCTATTCAGTCTGCACTAGCTAAATACCATACTCGACAGTATACTGTCACCAGTAAATTGTATGGAATAGTCAATAGTTTAAATGAAGGCGTAGACGAATTTCAATACAGAACATGGCTGTTCTGGCAAGAGATCACATTTGAACACTGTCTAGGTCTGTGTGATTTAGCTGGAATACAAACATACCTTTAATCTAGGAAACAGAGGCAAGCAGTTGTAAATTCAAGGACAGCCTGGTAGAAAGCAAGTTTCAGGTAAAGAAAAGCTTAGGTCCAGGCATGGTGGCACAAGCCTTTAATTCCAAACAATGAAGGTAAAGTTAGTTTGTAGAAGGAAACACTCATGTTTGAAAGTGATGTCTAACTGAGTGGCTGAAACAGTAATGAATCAGAGAAAGACTTGACAGAATGGGATAAAGCTAATTCTCATGAGAGGAAAGGGCAATACACAGAGAGTTTTTACTGGGACAGTAATGGAGAGACAGGTTGCAGAGCAAGAACTCAGGTGAAGACCAGATGAGCCAGAGAATGAGAAGGAGCCAGGGGTTAGGGCAGATAGTTTGAGGCCAAGCAAAGCAATTCAGAGGCCTAGAGAGAAGACAGATTGAATCAGTCAGCTGGAAGAGAAGTTTGAGCCAGAACAGCTGAGTTGAACCAGCCAGCCCAGAGTTCATTAAGAACAAGGAAGGGGACTAGAGAGATGGCTCAGAGGTTAAGAGTACTGTCTGCTCTTCCAGAGGTTCTGAGTTCAATTCCCAGCATCCACATGGTGGCTTATAATCATCTATAATGAGATCTAGTGCCCTCTTCTGACCTGCAGGTGTACATGGAGGTAGAACACTGTACACATAGTAAATAATAAATCTTAGAAAACAAACAAATAAGGAAAGGTTAGCTTATCAAGCAGCAAGTCTCAGAGGCAGAAAACATTCCAGGCCTAGGTTAAGATGGTATGGAGGCTAGAAGCTTCTAGGACTAGTCCTAGGATAGCAGAGGGAGACGACAAGCTTATGTGATAACTGAAGCACATGAATAAAAGTTGCTTTTACAAGAAGGTATGTGTTAGATAATTTTGCGTAACTGTAGGGTGATATAAGACATACATTGTGTCTTAGTTAAAGTTTCTATCACTGTGACAAAGCACCATGACTAAAGCAAGTTGGGGAGGAGAGGGTTTATGTAGCTTACACTTCCAGATCACAGTCCATCAGTGGAGGAAGTCAAAACAGGAACTCTAGTAGGGCTGGAACCTGGAGGCATGAGCTGATGAAGAAGCCATGGAAAGGTGCTGCTTACTGGCTTGCTTCCCATAGGCTGCTCAGCCTGCTTTCTTATAGAACCCAGGACCCCCAGCACAGAGATGGCCCCACCCACCATGAGCTAGGCCCACCTCCATTGACCACTAATTGAGAAAATGTTTTTCAGTTGGATCTCATGGAGGCATTTTTCTCAACTGAGGCTCCTTTCTCTGTAACTTATGTCAGGCTGAGACACAAAACCAGCCAGTACAGAGTGGCAGGGGGTAAGCCAGGTTGAACCACGATAGTACATGTGTCAGCCACACACTTTCAATGTGAAGATTTTCAGTTTACAAAGGTTTCCTAAGGTCTAATCTTGTTTTAAGTCATGCAATGTCTACGCTTGATCTGTGAAGTACAGCTCAGACTAAAACAGTTTAACAACAACAAAATAAAAGTACAACTTTGAACCTAAGGGAACTACCTAGATTTGACTTCATTTATTCAGTTGCTTATTGTGTGCCTCTGCCCTACATTTGAGAAATCAGGGCTTGAACACTATGAAATCAGTGAAACCTACTTGTGTAGAAAGAGTAATAGCCTATTCTGGACCCGCTTGTACTTCTTCCTAAAGGAGCCTGATTCAGTTCAGATATGGGGGATCCACCACAGCCTGAACTCTTCAAGGGAAATTGACTCCTGCATGCCCGGCAGACTCTTTCCTCCCATCAAATAGGGACAAAAAGTACCATGGGAGTGAGGACCATTACGGCTCTCCTGTGACTGAGGTGGAATAACGCTTTGTCCCGAGCTAACACTGACCCAGGAATGAAAGAACTGAGACCTGTGCCGATGGATTGACCCATCATCCAGCTGTGCTGTTGCCCTCATTCTCTCTGAGCTTCCTGATATACGAGCCAACACATCTATGCTTTGAGCAATTTGGAGCTGAATTTTCTGTTACTTCCAACTGAAACCCACCTAGATCATCCATCTCCCTTAAGTCTAAACCTCTCACTCAAGTCTTAATTCATCCCTCAATTTCAGGTATCTTTTATTAGCTTCTTGACCTTGTCTTTCTTTATTCAATTTTTTTTTCGCTTTATGACCCTCAGATAACTTAGTGCCTATTAATTGGCCATTTAAAAAAATTATTCTCCACTTTGTTCTTGGTCTATAGCAAAATGGCATTCAGAGACTCTGAAATGTGTGTATAACATGTGCACCCCAGCTCTTGCTCGGACCCCGGAAGTCTTTCACAAAAAGAGAGGAAGCTTTATGCAGTCGCTCATTTTGAAAATCCAGTCTGTAGGAGATACTGCCAATGTTCCATTTCTAAAGAGGCAAGGGACTTTTTTTTTAAATTTATTTATTTTTATATCAATCACAGGTTAGGTACTTTGAATCCCAGGTGTAGCCTCCTCCCTCATTCCCTCCCACCCTCTCACTCCCTCCCTCATCTCCTTCTTCCCCGCCCCCTCCAAGTCCACCAACAGGGGAGGACCTCCTCCCCTTCCATCCAACCCCAGCTCATCCTGTCTCCTCAGGGCTGGCTGCAATGCCCTCCCCTGGGATCTAGCCAGTCTGTCACTCCCCGGCTTCTATGGGGGAGGGTCAAAGAGTCAGCCATCAAGTTCATGACTGAAACAGTCCCTGTTTCCCTCAGTAGGGTCTTCAGTCCTACACCAAGCTATCATGGGCCCCATCTGAGTGGGGGTTCCAGGCCACATCCACACATGGTCCTTGATTGTAGAAACCGTCTCGTACAAGACCCCTGTGCCCTGCTCAGTTTGGTCTTTGTGGAGCTCTTGTTCTCCCCAAGTCTCACCAACCTCCCCCAGATCTATCATTACTTCTCGCCCTCTGCCAAAGTCTTGATCTTGAGTCTTAATATCTGCTCTGATACATCGCTACATTGACCCCCCCAGAGGTCCTCGCAAGGGACTTTTTGAATCATGATGCTAATATAGTAAGAAAAAGTTTCAAATATAAAGTTTTTTCTTCTCTACCTTGGGTAGTCAATTTTGTAGAAACTGAAAGGAAGAAATCAATTTCTTCTTCTGTCTTATGTCTCAGAGTTCTTTCATATGCAAATAGTTAAGTCTAATTGTGGGTTCTTTATTTTTGTTTAAAAACATTTAAAAAAATCTCCTTCTTACAGTTGGGACATCCAAAGCTTTTCCATAAGGTCATTCATGCTTACACAACAGCCAAAGCCACCAGAGCCACCTTTAACCCTTTATCTGCCCTCCTGGTAACTTGTTAGGACTTCCACAGTTCTGTTAGGTGCTGACCTTGGTGAGCAGCTGGTGGCCTTCACAGCTTCTGGCTTTGTTGGTTTATGGCTTCCAGCTTTCCATAGCTCCTCTTGGGAGGGCAATGAGAATGTCCAGCTGCTTCCCATCCTGTAGTAAACATGATCACTAAAGAAATGGCTGCTTCCTATCACAGTGTCCCTAGTTTGGTCTCCCTGCCATACTTGGGTGGTCTCCGTGATTCCTGTGTGTGAGATGATAGCATTGGTTATAGCCTCCAACATTGCTGCTCTTCGAAATGGATTAGATTGTCCACAATTGCCCACAGTCTTGTTTCTATACTGCATATTTCCCTTTTTTCTCCCAACTAATCCATCCCCACTCTTAATGGAAAGTGACATGATGCCAAGGAAAACATCAGTAGTACTCTCTGACATGTCAAGGTTGGGGTATAAGGAACTACGCTGCTTTGACTTAATATTGCCAACATCAATACTTTTGGAAATTATATTTACAGGACATAAGCTTCATAAATTCCAGATGATCCAGTTCAAAAGTATAAACCAATTCTTTAGAGTTTGTATGTGCAGCAGGTCATTCTTGTTATTGAAGTAACTATGTGTGGGGGGCTGGAGCTATAACACAATTGGTAGAGCGCTTGCCTAGCATGTGTGATGTCCTGGGTTTCCTGACCAGCTCTGTACAAACTGGGAGTGGCAGCACATATCTGTAATCCCAGCGTTCAGAAGGTAGAGGCATGGGAACAAAAGTTCAAGGTCATCCCTGACTGCATAGTTTGAGGCCAGACTGGACTAGGTGAAATCTTGTCTCAAAGGAAAGAACCATCCAGGTTACCATGATTCTTTTCTCCATAAGTTCGGGGAAAGAAATAGACACCCACATTTATTTGATGTCACTTATGTGTCAGATTTTCATCCTTAAGAATGTATTTGTTTACCACAGAAACTCTGCAGGTGAAAGGCAGTGGAAACCATTTCCCCTGATTTTTGTAGTGACAAGTGACATAGTGCTATTCAGAGATCTTGACTTATACTTCCTCTTGTGAGTAAGTTGAGACTTGAACCTGGTCTTGTACCAGCTCCTTCACAGGCATTTCATCCACAAAATAACTATGAGTCTGTCAAAGTCATGGAGGAGGCCAAAAATCTAAACCTGAAGTGTCATCAGGGCCAGGTTCCTTGCTTGGATTCAGGGGAGAAGCTAGTTTGCATATTCTGGCCAGTGGAGTTGCCTGGCATTAGCACCTTGGCTTGTGGCAGCATAGCTCAGAACCCAGTGTTTTTCTTCACAGAGACTTCCCTGTGGGCCTTTATATCCTCTTCTTTCTCTCCAAGGATAGGTACTAGATCAACATCAATTCTCATCTAGTGAGATCTCACAGTCAGTTCCTTGAATATAACTACTGAGTCTTTCTATAAATTACATAACATTCTGAGGTTCAGGATAGACCCTGATTTCTGGGGAATACTACTCTATCTTCTATAGAAGTCAGGAATATTCTGCGTATGCCTATGTGGGATAAAGATATAATTAGGAGTAATAGTTAGTTGATACCAATTCTTTTCGTCACAATTTCAGAACTAGCCATCCAGGATTCAAAGTAGTGGGCTTTGCACAGGATCCTAAGGACTTAAAAGAGCCATGGGAAGGAGAGTCAAAGAAAAAGGTAATTAATGAGGCTCTCATTTAGCAAGCTTGGCTCATGTGAAATGATCCATATGAGTATTTTCAGTGGGAGTGAGAGAACAGGAGAAATATATCTTCCATGATGTGGTTTGACAGAAAACAACCCCTATAGGTTCAGAGGAAGTGGTACTACTAGCAGATATGGCTTTGCTGAAGTTGGTGTGGTCTTTCTGGAAGAAGTGTGTCACTGGGGGCGGGCTTTGAGATCTCAGATGCTCAAGCCAGGCCAGTGGCTCACAGTCACTCTCTGCTGCCTAAAGATCCAGATGTACAACTCTCAGCTTCTTCTCCAGCACCATGTCTGCCTGCACATCACCAGGCTTCCCACCATGATGATAACGGACTAAACCTCTGACCTGTAAACCAGCCCCAGTTAAATGTTTTCCTTTGTAGGAGTTCTGTTGTCATGATACCTCTTCATGGCAATAGAAACCCTTACTAAGGCAGGCTAACTTATGAATGGGATAATGACTGGGAGACTGATGTCAGATTGTAATAGGAGGAAATGAGGTAGGAAGGTTCCAAGAGTTCAGAGACAGGACAAGAAATCCGAGTTGAGGATTATGGGTGACGATTTTAGGTGAAGTAGTGAGCATTAGAATCTTGGGTCCTCTGAAGCATGTAGGAAGAGCACAAATAAAGACTGGGAATTACTTTTTTGGCTGTTTGCCTTCACATGAGATACATCTGCAAACCAGGTATAAGTTTTATTGCTGGGATTATAAATGTTATGCACACATTATATGGAAACCAGTGAAAATTTCTAGCTATTCTGCTAAGAGTTTTTCATTTTTTATGTATTGCTCAAATCAGGCAAGAATACAATGATTCAAATACTTGAAAAAGAAGAGATCAAAGGAAGGTCAGAGTGGGATAAGGGGCATGGGCATCTACTCTACAGCTAATGAGAAACATGGGCCAGATATCTGATAACAGGGAAATCAGATTCACAATGGTGAATTAAATCAAAATTTAAAAGTCGACCTTGGCTTCCATGTGAGATGTGTTTTCTTTGGCCCACTCACAAAGTCCTTGGTAAGCTGGAGCCTTTCACAGTCTTTCACCACAGAATGACAGGGCCCTATAGTGGGGCATCCATTGCTGAAATAGGTGACACTTTTCAATGTAAAACAACGAATATGTGTCAATGCTATGGACATCTAGTGCTCAAAGACTCATCCCCCAGGAGTTTGGACTAGAAGCATATTTAATGAGGCTGGACAAGAAGGGGAGAAATGGAGGTACTTTGACCAAAAGGTGAAAAGTTTCTGTTATATCAGTGAAGTAAGTTTGGGGGTCTGCCCTGAAACTATGCTCTTGGCTGTATCAGGAGTGATGCATTATGCTTTTCAAAACAGAATGGATTCAAAAAGTCTAACTAAAAGAAAGGACAGGTAACTCAGCTTATGGGTATGATATTTAGTCTGATATAACCATATCATCTTGTATACATATATTAACCTCTATATTATTCCTTATGTAATATACAATTGTGACCTGTCAATCAAAAGTAATATTATTGATATTTTTAAAGTCTTTATTTACCTTAAAAAAGACCTCTTTAAAAAAACCCATGAGGAAAACACACACAAAGAAACTGAGCTGAACGGAAAAATGTACTTTAGTATTGCTTGCTAATAGAAAGAATAGACTATTAACTAAAAGTTTGATTTTATGAGAAGTCTCCCCTGCCCCTGCTTTCACATTTATAATCCAGCTCTGACATGCCACCCCCTCCATCAAATTAGTGGGGGAAGTTTTCAGAGTCTTGAGAAGTCCTCAGTGTTTCTAAACTTGGCCTGACATTGAATTACAGGCGATTTAACAAGTGAAAAATGGACAAGTTTTTTTTTTTCTTTTCTTTCTTACTCATTTTCAAACATAATCTTGGCAGAACATTTAAGAGAAAAATAAGCAAAATGTCAGGAACATTTGCAAAGGAACAGAACAACAGAGAGGCCAGGGTGTCAAGACCAGATGAATGACTACTGTCCCAGGGATGGCAGCCTCCTCTGGAGTCGTGATGTCATGGTGCTGAGTGTCCTTCATGGACACAGAGCTCACCTCTGATAGCCTGAAGAGGGGAGGCCTTTCTTCTTTTCTGAGACCCATGTGATAAAGTAAAGTGAAGTCGTTTTCTGTAGCTCATGGCTATTTACTTGCAGAGAAGCTGTGAGAGTAAACGAGAGAATAAATGCCTAGCTTCTCAAACCATCTTCTTCCCTGGGAAGCTTCATGAAACCCTAATAAGAGTCTGTGTGGATGCCCCAGATCTGCCTGTTCTAAGCATCCACAGATGTTTTCTCTTGGCACAGATAATAAGGATCTAAGATTAAATGTTAGCGTTTAATAATGAATACCATTCAGGCTCTCAATCCCTTCTGTTGAGAGTTGGCACTGAGGCACAACCACTGGTGTGCTGGCATTCTTTAACACCCAATGAGTACATTTCCAGGCTCTTGTAATATCACATCCGGGATAAGTGTACTTTTAGCTTTTTAGAATGTCATAATTATATTTTTCAAAAAACTAGACCAGATGTTGGAAGCTGCTCATATATATTTAGTGTCATATCGATACTTAAAAGTTGATATCTTTTTATTATTAATGTGCTCTCTTTAATAATTTTTGGAACCATTATCATTCTTATTGTTAGGTAGAGTTGGGGACTGAGCCCAGGGCTTTGCACCCAGTAGGAGAACACTCTACCACTGTTCAATATTCCTCCAGCTCCAAGTTAACTCTATAAAATTTTCATCAATGAAATGGTAACATTTGAGGAATCTAAACAAGGTGTATCCAAATACTCTTTGTGTGAGTGTGACTTTTTCAGCTTCTCTGTAAATCTGAAATTAGGTTATGAAAAACACTCTTAGACATTCATTCTACATATCCAAACTTGCTCTATACATTCTTTTAAAATATGCGAAGGGTTAAGGATACAACTCAGTGATAAAGCATGTGCACAAGGCTCTGGGCTAAATGCTTGGCACTGTTAAAAAAATAAAATAAAAAAGAAGAAGTGATAATAGCATGAGAGAACCTTCCATACCACCTACAGAGGCACTGACTAAAGGAAATCCATCTTTCCATATGCAGAAGCAGAAAGCAGGTAGATTAAAGGTCCGCCCCCCCTCCCACCAACCACCACCACAAGAAGAGAGACTATCGGTTCTGTGTATTGTGTAGCTAACAAGGTCACAGGCTGTTCAGCTGCTGGAGCAAACCTGATTAAGACCGTGATAATCTTTTGAAAGACTGTAATTCATCTCCATTTGAGGGACATTATCTTAGCATTTCAGCCATCTCAGTGAGCAAGGTTAACAAATATTCAGTGATAAATTTTTGAAGGCTGTAGTCAAATCTTGTTCTCTAAAGTCCCTTTAAAGGGTTGTCAAAAGGCAACTGAATACAAATGATCAAGTTTGTACACAGACCCACACAATGGCTGCTATCTGAGAAAACGGTTTATGATTCATACAGTCACTACCTTTACTTAAATAATTTCTGGTTTGCTTTAGATTAATGACAAGTTGTTCCAATTGCTCACGTGGGAAAATGTACCACAAATACTCTGTTTGCTTGAGATAAGAAACCATGAAACGGAAGATCCATGGAGAGGGGACAATACTTCTCTAGTGTTCAGGTACTCCTGTGAAGGGTCAGCATAACTGATCATCTCATAAAATTTATCTGAGGTAAATGTGGATATTAATATTCAAATGGGAGATAGATAAAATTTGAAATGGTCGAACATCTTTTTAGGGTAGGGGATCTGCTTATAAACAGGTTGGTTTTTCATACTGAGTTCTCTCAGCAACCCCTTTGAAGTATGTGTTTGTTCTATACTCCTGTATTTACATATATATTATATAAGTATATGATGCATACTCATGTGCATTCATCTCAAAGACAAGTATATATAATCATGGAAAAATAAAATGGCCTCCACTCACACTGAGACCATTGGAAACTAGGAAAATACTCTCTGAATGGATGTATCTTCTATTGCTGTTATTGGTAAAAATCTTTGCTGAGTGCTTCTATGGAGTCCTGCCTTGCCATTTATTCTGTTGACTGATTCTCTCTTTTCATGCTGGCACCAGTTCCTCTAAGGTGGCCTATTGCTGTGATGTAAATATCCAGTGGTAGTGGGGAACCCTCAGTAACCCATTTTTCAGCATAGAAAAGTGGGAATGGAATCAAGGAGGGGTGGCTGATAAGCCATTCTCACTGTCTTTATATTTAGAATGTCCAGTTCTACGAGCATACTACTCAGGCAATTTAACTTCTTGCTACAGTTATTTTGGGGGGTATTGAACAAAGAAAATAAGGTTAGCGTAACATAAGAGAAGTTCAACTTAATTATTAATAAAATTTATCATACATGCCCCTTTCTCTTTCTATCTTCTTTTTTTAAATGCAGCTATGTATAAAACCTACTGCATAATTGTGATAAGATCTCTTAGTAAGAGAAACCAGAATGTTCTGGCTTGTTTGATGGGCCTGAGATGGTTTTAAAGATGAAGTATGTCTAAGATAGACACATAAACATTAACAAATACTTAGCATCTTACACTGAACATGTTTAAAGCCAGTATTTGCAAAAGAGTTTAATGGTTATGATTAAAATGGTCATTCATAATGTAAGACAGTATGATCAGCAATACAAGGCAAGCTTATAGCTCTGTGACGGTAGTAGTTATTTTTGTCAGAATTCATTAGATGTTACACTTTAGGAACATGAATTACTCTGAAGCAAATCATAGGTCAATATACCCAATCTTTAGAAAAGCTTGTGATCCTGCCAACACACTTCTGTGACTCCCACGTGGAAGCCAAATAAGCCCTTCTCTTCCTAGGTTGCTTTGGACATGGTATTCTATCACCGCAATAGAAAGCAAACTAGGATTCTAGGTATACAGTCTTAATGCTTTACAGAGTCTCAGGCACACAGTGGGACTCATTTGTGCTTGTGGATAGTGCACACGAAGGTCTCTTATTATTTACTGAAGCACAGGCTTATGGAAGAGTTTGAGCTCTATATTTATCTTTAGCCAAAGGTGTCCAGCAAGGCCAGCTGCCCATAAAGGTTTTTATGGGTATTGGTGGGTCATATTATCCTGGATTGGCCTGTTGAAGAGCAAGGTGTACCCTGGATCTTCTGAACTGTTTAGATGCTCTTTTACTTTGAAAGTAGAGGAAGAGATTTCCTAGAAACCCAAGTCCTTTTGCATAAGAACTGTGACAAAATGACCTTCAGAAAGTACAAGGACTCTTCCACCTTGGCTTAGAAAAACCAAGCAGTAAAGCATGTCCTCCTGGAAAAGCATGCTTGTTCAAGCATTCTTTTTTGTTGTGAAATGGATAATTACTTTGGAGATTCCTTTCTGTTTCATTCAAACAGATAATTTTGGAGTTAATCATCTTGCAGATACAAGGCTTCAAAACAACAACAAATCCGGTGAGGTGGTACACAACTGGAATTCCAGGGCATTCAGAAGTTCAATGTCATAGAAGTTGAAGGGGTTCAAGGTTAGCCAGGCTGGACTACGTTAGAACTGGCCTCAAACAACAATAACACAGTAACAGTAACAGCATCCCAGCAT
Organism: Pachyuromys duprasi; assembly: GCA_028658305.1. NCBI lineage: Eukaryota > Metazoa > Chordata > Mammalia > Rodentia > Muridae > Pachyuromys > Pachyuromys duprasi. The sequence continues at coordinate 126,584,274 of CM053764.1, forward strand.
ATGAGAAACCATGGTTTGACAAAATGAGAAGCAGAGTTCTCCCTCAGTATCTCTGGAATTCAACTCAGGACTCTGCCTCCCTTCCAACCCTTACAGAGACTGAGTGGTGCTGAAGGCCCTTGTATAAAATGCCCCAGTATTTGCATATAGCCTACACGTATTTTGGCATACACTTTAAATTACCTCTAGATTACTAATACTATCTAATACGTAAACATTATATAAATAGTCAAGGGAATAATGACCAAAAAAAAGCCAATTGTATGAGTTTGGTATCGACTCAGTTTCCTTATTTATTTGCAATTTTGTGGGTAGTTGAAGGATCCCACATGGAATTTTGTGGATGCTGAGGGGCTGTTTGCACATGCAAAGAAACTCCTTTGAATCAGAGAAGTCCATTTATATAGTCTGTCACTTTCCTAATTACTCCTATTATTAATTTTGAATTCATCTTATTATATGAAAATCATTTGAAGAAATACTTATTTCAGCTAACAGAAGAACATAAACATAATGGATGGTTTCAGCTATTTATAGTTAAATATGCAAATTTAATAATGTTAGAACTCAATCTTTATATCATAATCACAAATAGGTTAAATTATGCCATCATGTTTTCTAGGAAATTGGATGAAGTCTGTTTTCTTCTGTCAATTAAGATAAATATGTACAAGTACAAGGGAACACTACTGTCTTTTGTGATACTTAGCCAAATCAGAAATATTTTCACAAATGTTAATTGCCCTCTAAATTTCTAAAATCACCCAGTGTGACTTGAATGATTTTGGTATTTTTCTCTGTAAATCTTTTTTTTTTATAGCAGAGGTAGAACCATTCTGATCTCTCTCTGTGTCTCTGTCTCTCTTTCTCTCATATTATTTACTAGTAATTTCTCCAGTGGGACAAATCTGGAGGGCCAGATTATACAAACCAGGAAAATGCCAACAAGCAGAATGAATTGTTTCTAAGAACTAATTATTATATTTTTAGGATTGTGGCAAGTTAGTAGTTAAATAGCCATTTTCATAGAAATTAAGCTCTTAAAATTTATAATTAAATAAATTTTATAAAACAAAGAGAATACATCAAAACCTCCCATTTCCTGGTTATTCCATTACCCATCCTCTTGAGGTTATTTGCACCTATTACATGATAAAAGTATTAAAATAAACCATGCACTCTATCATATCTTCACACCTCCATGTTCAGGGGTTTCACTTTAGTAACCAGGAATTGGTTATTTGTTATCTTGGGACATACAGTACAACTCAAATGCCTACACCCATTCCCCAGCCACCCATCCTCCTTCCACAAAAGCATGAAAACATTTACAGTTACATTTAATCGCTTTTTATTGACAGTGATTAGATTTTAAAAATTCTGAAATTATGTCTTTAGTTCTTCTGCTACGGTTTCAGTATAAAGTACTTTCCAAGAACACAAAGGTATTGGAGGCTTGATCGTGATACAAAGCAATATTTGAAGGCAGGCTTTTGGAGAAGAGATCGGATCATTTGCCCCTGATGGATCCATAATTTAAGAGTGTTATCATGAAAATACTAGCAGGTGAGGCTTGACAGGAGGCCTTAGGTCACCAGGAAGTGCTCCTTTGAAGTATGGATATACTTGTCTCCATCTATTATTCCCCTCTCATCGCATTCCTGAAAGAGATGGCCTTCCTAAAAGTTGTGTTTTCCTTGTGCTTGTCACATTGATGCAAACAGAACAAAACAGGAGCAATGTTTTGTACAAACACCGTATAGAGGCGAATAGACAGGAGCAATGACAAAACCAGAGAAATGCTGAGTGCCTGTTCATGCACTTTGGATCCATGTGGACCTGCTGTGAGGCCCTGGTGAGGGAGGGAACTGCTGTGCCCAGAGTCATGCTACAACTGTGAGCTTCAGGGGTGACTTGAGCTTTGCATTTCTGAGCATCAGCTTCCCCAAGTATGGAATGAAGGAGAGAAAACTGATTTTCCAGGGCTTTTGTGAGGTTTAGGATGATATGATTATCCTATGTAGGACAAATATAGTTTCATTGAAGAAAATAGATAGAGGACACTTTTCCAGCCGGGGGTGGGGTATCAATGTAAATTAAAAATTAATCAATTATTCAGTGAATTGTTGGTGTGTGCTGTGGCAAGCATGAAGAAGTCAGAAGAAAATTTGTAGGAATTGTTCTTGAGAAATGATTTTACTAAAATATTGTTTTTGTTTCTGTAAAATTTAAATTAACTGGGCAGACTGTATTCTACTCTGCAACCCAAACGTTGAGCCCTTGCTTCAGAAGTCACAGCAGGCCTTTCTGACCTGCTTTGCCAGGCTCTGATTTGATAAGGGAGATTCCAGAAAGATTTATTTTGGCTCACAGTTTCAACTTGGAGGAGTCAGTCTTCTTACCTGGTGAGTGCCTGGGATTGGAGTCACCTCATCAACCGTGGTACCCAGCGCCTTTATCCCTTAGCCATCTCAAAATGTCAAACAGCCATTCTAATTAGAGGGTTCAGAGTAGCTTGGTAGTTGCTGCAGTATTTCCTTTCGACCTATTGCCCAACTGTCAAACTGCTAGAAAACTCAGTAATTACTTCCCACCTCTGCTCTGACACCTTCTGCAACTGGACAGAATGACACAGGCATTTAAATCTTGTCCTCTGAAAATCCTTAACCAAATAATGTCTTCTGGTTGGACATCAGTGGGAGACAATACAGGAAGCCATGCTAAAGTACCTGCCTGGCAGCTTTTCAATGAGACTCAAAAGAGATGAAAAGCTTCCAAACATTAATTAAAATTTCCATTTCTACATTTCTACTGCTTTCCAAAATCTAAATTGTTGATAAAATACTATGCATCAAGTATATTATTGATATTGCAAAATGTTGAAGTCTTTTATTTAACAATGGTATCAGGCCAGAAGTTAATGGATCACAATGATTTAGGTGTCTTGAGGATGAAAGCAACATAATATCTTGTGGTGGAAGAAGAAAAAGTCCACACAGGTGATTAAAATACCTACAGCAGCCATCGATAAAGTCATAACAGGGCAGTCGAAAAATGCTGCTAATGCTGGAAGCCTTTTGTAATGCAGCAAAGAAGCAATTTGGAATAAATACTCACTCAGATACCTTCTCAAACATCGATCCTTTTGATAGTTTAAAAAAAGGCTTACATTCCCCTTCCTTTTGTTCTTTCTTTGTGTTCTGTACTATAATATTCTGATAATTGCTACCTATATTGTTAAAGATACCTACCTCTCTTGAAAAGGATAGGGTAAATTAAATGATAGGGAATTTAAACCCCGAGAGATAGGGAAAGAGAGAGAGAGAGAAAAAGAGAGAGAGAGAGAGAGACACTTTGGCAACAAGGTAGAGATCTAATGTTTTAAACTCCAATCAGCTTCATGTCCTTCACTTATTTGTGCTTAAATGTGGTCAACCTCCTCACTGAGTCAGACCCTAGTAGAGTGGGCCATTAAAAAAGAAACACTGCCCTGTGACTTCTGAACTCATGGCTCAAAGGTTGACTTACAGGATCTAATCCAGTCTGCCCAGTTAACTTGAAAATTTCAGAAACAGAGGCCATATTCAGTAAAACAGTGTCTCTCATATGTTCTGTGTTTCCCCTAAAGTTATCTGCAAATTAGATTCAAGTGAGTGTCCCATATTTTCGCCTGCTAAATCTTGTAAGCCCGTGAAGGGCATCTGGCTTTACCTGGCTTTGTCTACCTTCGTCCCAGGACTGTTTGCTGTATGTTAAGGATGTTCGTGAAGCCTGTGTGGAAGCTGGGATGGCCTCCACTGCAGCAGCATCCGGCTCTGTGGGAAGGCAGTGCCTTTCAGGTGCTTCTCATACCTCCTTACATATTCAAATGACCCTCTTTCTTCTTTTGTAGTTTATTTGATGGTGCTCTTAGCAGTTCCTTTCGACAGGTTTCAGAACCGTCCTTAGTGTTCAGGTTCCCAACACTGTACAACAATATAATATATACAACAATATACATATGCAACATTATATTATATATGTACAACAATGTTATATATCATATAATACGCTGTATATATATTTCTTTGTGTTTTTGTCACAGACCTTCACTATGTACCCTTATACTGAAAGATCCACCTGCCTCTTTGCCTCCCAAGTGCTGGGATTAAAGGTGTGCCCCATCATATTTGACCCTTTTTTTTTTAAATAAAGGTGTGTGTGTGTTGTTGTTGTTGTGTATACATATACAGGAGCGCAAGCCACAGTTGTTGAGAAGCTCTACCTGAAACCCCACTTTTAGCTATTAAAATCTGACATGTTTCCACTGTTGCCAGGAGTGACGGAGTTTCCTTATTCATTGCATGGTGGTCCCTCCTGGACTTAAGTCAGAGCAACACTGGAGGCCAGAGGACAACTCTTTAGAATGCGCTTATACCCGTTACCTCTTGTCTTTTACCTATTTGAAGCAGACTCTGGCCTCTGCCACTTGAGCACATCTCCACCCTCCAGGCTATCTGGCTCCTGACCTTCTAGATCAGAGTAGTTCTGTCTCTGCCTCCATGCTTTGGTAGGAAAGCTTGAATTAAAAGTGTCACAATACCCAGCCTTTTATGTGGATACCTGGGACCAAACCCAGGTCCAGGCTTGTGTGGCAGGTGCAGAGCCCTGATTTCAGCTGAACCCCCAACCTTCTTTTGATTATGTCTCATAGTGTAAGCTAGTTTGATATCAATTCATGATTCTCCTGCCTCAGCCTCCCATGTGCTAGCATTACAGACTGGTGCCTCTTGCCTGGCTGTGCCTTTATCTGTAAAACAGTATAAATGGTTTCTAAACTGGACTTGGTGGCACACGCCTATAATCCCTGCACTCAAGAAGGCAGAGGCAGGCAGATCTCTGTGAGTTTGAAACCAGCCTGGTCTACAAAGTGAATTTAGTACATCCAAGGCTACATAGAGAAACTCCGTCTTGAAAAAAACCAAACCAAACCAACCAACCAAACAAACAAAAAGTTTCTAGGTTGGTTTGAAGATTAAATGAGTTAAGAGGCTCAGAAATGTGCCAGGTTCAGGGGAGGAGCTCCATGAATGACAAAGAGCCTTCATTAGCTCAGTGATTAGCTCGCATGAGAATCAGCTGGAAGCAGGGCTAACACTGATTGCTGGGCCCCAACGCCCCCTAAGTTACTGATTAAATAAGTCTGGATGTGGCCAAGTGCTGCTGCCGCCGCCGCTGCTGTTGCTAATTCTGGGATTGAGCCCTGCCTTCACTTAGTGCTTTCAATGGCTGTGGCCTTGCTGGGAGAATGCTTTCTCATTTCTGTTTATAAATGATTGGTGTTGGCTGGGTGCAGCTCTCAACCCGGGCAGAGCTGTCAAGAGTGGGAAGTCTGATTTCTCTTAACTCAAGCAGGCACAGAAGTTTCTGATTTATTTCTGGCTATAATCAATACCTCGAGGCCAGGGGGTGCTCTTAGCCAGCGGGAAGTCTAGAAGAGTAGAAAGACAGAAGCTTCTGTTCTAAATGCAGAAGCAATCTCTATTCCACCACAGGCGTTCTCCAATATCCTGGGAGGTGGTGAGCGGGAGGAGACCAGTTCCAGGAAGCTCCCCCATTTCTCTTGTGCCCACATCTGCTGGTATTCAAGTTCCTTATACAAAACAGCAGTTTTTGTATATAATGCATGCATATCTTCCCCAATACTTTAAATCACTTCTAGGTTATGTAGAATACCTTACAGAATGTAAATGCAATATAAAAAATTATCATACTTTTTTTTTTTAAGCCAAGATAGTTTGGGCAGTTCTTTTCCTGAGAGTTTTTCATCTGTGCTGGCTTGTCTGTGCATGGCAAACCATGGCTATTTAGAACTGAGCACAGGGCCATATTTTGTGGCTCCTGGACCCTTGAGTGCAACCTTCATGAAGTGGTAAGAATTCAGTTAGAGAATGAAATGCTAGTATTCGGTTAGAAATCTCACTCAGGTATGGGAGGCAGATTTAATGTACATAATCCTATATAAGGAGCAAACATTTTTGCGTCTCCTTATTAGTATAGGTTTGTGTGTGTTAAGTGAAGAGTACCTAAAATTGTTCTCTGTCCTTCGATCCTTTTGTAAATCACAAAGTCATCCTAAAGTAATAAGGGAGGGGCAAAACAGCTTGTTTGTTTGTTTCTCTGTTTAGACCTGGATGTCCTGGAACTCACTTTGTAGACCAGCCTGGTGTAAAAGTCACAGAGATCTGCCTGACTCTGGCCCCCAAGTGCTGGAACTAAAAGCATGTGCCACCGTGCCCAGCTAAAACTCTTTTCAAGTTATCTGGAAATTAAAGTGACAAAAGACAAATGACAGAGTTAAAGGAGACATGCTGTGTTAGCATGTTCCCATGCATGAGGTCTTTCCAGAAAAGACATGAAAACCTAGCGATGCATGACAATTCGGCTCCCAAAGGCTGACCAGCAGAAAGGATGAGAGATGGGGTTTTGAGCTCCTGAAGGCAGTAAATTGGGGCAAGGTGACTAGGAAATGTATGCTTAGAAAGGGCTGCTCAGTCAAGTCTGTGACTCAGAGTTGCTTCTGGTTCTAAGAGCTCTCGTCTTCCTGGTAAGGAGAGAGGCTATCTTTACAAATGGAAATTTATTCCCTAGCTTTTAGGCTGAAAGGGGTACACCACAGAATACTTCTTGTCCTTGTACGCTCTCAGCTGCTGTCAGCTAAATGTGACCCTGCTGGTGTGGTGTTTGGGGAGCAGACCCTATCACCTTCGGCAGGCTTTTATCAGACTTCAGTGTATTCACAAAACCGCTTGAGGGTTTGGTTTGGGTGCGTGCTCTGAGTCAGCAGGTCTGGACTGGAGGCTTGCTATCTGGAGTTCTAAGCCAGTATCACATCTGGGAGCTTCAGCACACCCGAGCAGGAATTCGTATTGGAGAAACTGGTTGTTAGAACCTGAAGCTCACAGGTATTAGCCTTGCTGCTTTCTTACCTTCCTGGTAGCCCTAAACTGGACCATCTTTTTTATTTCCATGGAACCCAAGACATGGGTGCCTGACAGGTACCCGTTTTAAATTCAAGCAAACATTAATCTCAAGAATATAAAGTACTGTACAGACTCTTGGAAGGAAAAGGGGATGTTTCTTGTCATGTATTTATTAGTAGAAAACATAGGCTGAACACGTGGAAATCATAACTCACTGTCATTCATTCAACTAGCATTTATGGAATGGTGTCTCTGCTTCCAGGATTTTTCGCACAGCTATTATTTAATTTAAATATTTATCTTAAGCTGTAATGGCTTTGCTCAATACTATTCTTGAATCCCAGCTTTAACAGCTTGTGCTTCTTGGCTTTAAAAATGGTTTGCCTAATTTTTAATGTACCAAATAATGTAAATTTCACTTTATTTTCATCATTTTCCCCCCAAGGAATGAGGGTTAAAAATGAACATCTTTGTTCATGGAAATTGCTGCTTGAAGAAAAACAATTAAGATCTTACACATGGGAAGCAAAAACACATGTGATGAAAGTAAAGAGAAATTTGAATTATGATTTACTGCTTATGAAAATGACTTTGTTTATAAAATGGAGTTTGGCAATCTCGCTCAATGAATATAGTAATTTAAGCAAATTTTGCATTAAGAGTGAATCATAATAAGAATTCTCTATTGTGACATTGTAAGAGTTTAATGGCCATTTGTTTTACAGCAAGTTTCTCAAAGAATTGGTCAAGTACCAGAAGCTCACTGTGATGACAAATGGCTCACAAGGAATTGCTTTGAGAGAAAACACTACTTTTTGTTTTTGAAACAAATTTGTGTAAACACTAGCCATATTCTAGTATTTGTAAATCACATGCTTTGACCAGAAACTTCAAAGGGTCAGCTTTGTCTTTTGGGTCATTCTTTCTTTAAAAAACAACAACATAACCGAAAGACCTTAAATTACTTTTAATCTATTTATTGTGTGTGTGTGTGTGTGTGTATGCACACATCCAAATAGAGCTTGCAGGAGTCACTTTTGGAACTCAGGGCACGGGGCTTGATGGCAGGCACCTTTACATACTGAGCTCCCTCCAGTCCTTTTTCTAAGCCTTTCCCTGTGTCTTCTAGGGTAGCAGAGAGTTAGACAGTTTTTCATTGCTGCATCCCTCGCCCCATGTTTTCCTTAAGCAAACAAGCTTTGTGGATTCAAGTTTTGCAGTTCTTCAGTCTGGTCATAAAAATATGAGGTTTTTCTTTCTGTGAGTCCCCCTTTAATGATGTGGGGTCGTCCAGATATTTCTTATAGATCTTCCTCAGAGTTTTACTGTGGTTTTTCCAATAAATGAAAGACCTTCATCTCAAACAATCACAAATCCACATTGATTTACAAATGTAACTGCTACTATGATTGTAATGGCCTAGTTTCAAGTAATGTTATTTATTATAGGAATCGTATAAAAATCAATGAGCATACAAACTAATGTCCATTTTCAGAAAGTAAGATGGCTGTCAATTTTCCAATTGCAAAACATGTGTTTTCATTTGATTAAATTGTTCTAGGGTTATTTCCAGATGAATTAAAAAAAGAAGAAGAAAGAAAAGAACAGAAAGAAAGAAAGAAAGAAAGAAAGAAAGAAAGAAAGAAAGAAAGAAAGAAAGGACCTAGGGAAGGGTGTTCATTCAATTCTGAGTTTGTCATTCTTAATTGGCTGCCTAACTTGTTCTATAGATAATCATGGATCATCTCTAGGGCTGGATAGATGCGATTTTGTAGGCTCCTTAAAAAAAAAAGGTTAAAAAAGATTTTTCCTTATAGAAGACTTACAAAGAGAAATATCCAAAGAAACTTGTATTAGAGCTACTCACTGGTGCAGATTTAGATGATGGACCTGATGACTTTTGATGGTAAGTCCACTACTGGACAGAGCAAAAGTAGGGCAGGAAGCTGAAGAAACCTCTTCATCAGAATATGATTGACTTGTGCATGGCTTATGGATTTGTGTTATATGGAACACTCACTGTGCTGTAGAAGACTATCCATTCCTCTGAATGTATTAGTAAACGGTATTTTCTCAATAGTCAGCAGAGAATTTTGTGGACTCATGTACAACATGGTCAAAGTGATTCTTTCGGAAGGTCTGCTAGAACGATCTCTGATTATTCAAGTGATCATTCTTAGAGTGATCCAAAATAACACCCAAAATAAATTTGGAACAGTTAGTTTGCTTTTTATCTATAAGCCCGCATGAAGATTTATTTTTTACCTAATCATTCACATGTATGAATAATTAATTAATAATACAAAATAGCAGATAAGATGGGCAAATTAATGGTGGACAAAATCCAAAGGATGGGAGAAATTGTGAGACCCTGTAGGGTGTTCTCCAAGTGGAGAAAGGGTGCGGGCATAGTTTCAGCCACAGGCGCCATTTTAGTATAGATGAGAATATCCCTAGGAGAATAAATAGAAGACTTTCCCCTTCAGAGAGGCTCACTCAGAGTAGCAGGTGAAGGCTGCAGCATTAAAAGAAAGGTCATCAATATCAAATTAAAAGTGTGGTCTCTAGACTAGCCAGTCGCACCCAGAATCTGTTAGATACAATTATCAGGCTCCACCTTGCACATCCATCTGAGGTTCAGGCTGTTTCCAGGAGCCTAGACTAGAGCAGACCCAGGCTTCCTACTCCCAGTTATACTAAACTGTAGACCTGAAAGAATGTGAAGGGATGTTTCTGGAAGATAAAGATGGCAACTGTAGGTTAGGTATACTGCACAGAGAAGAAAATGGAAGCTGAGAAGTCTTTTTTTTTTTTTTTTTGCATGGTATCTTAATCAGAAAAGGTGTACATAATTATAACATTTGCTGCTGCATGTTAAAGCTGTTCTTGGCTAAGCATTGGGCATCTTAGTTTTTATGCTACTGCCTATTAAATTGTGCCAATTCACTGTAGTGAGCCTACCTTAAATTATTTAATAATTAACTTAATGCTTTCATTTTATTATAACAATAGCTAATTTAATGATTATTTTAGTTAGTAACAAGTCAGAGAAAACCCCAACTTACATCCAGCCACGTTACGAATATCTATCAGATATAGGGAGACTCCTTTCATGTGAGGGGATCCGGTGTTTGTACATAGTTGTAAATGAGAATGCCCTTTCTTCAAGCAAACTCACCCATTTGCAGTCGAGTTAGTTAACAAAAAGGAAGCCATGCAAAGGGGGTATGGTGAAGGAGAAAGGGTTGGCTATTGTGATGCATGAGTGATCGAGAGAGGGGACAAACTGATGAGGAGAAAAGGAGAGTGGAAAAAAGAAATATGCAGCTGGGAAGTATAAAAAATGCACCTCAAAAGTCTGTCAGCAAATGAGCAGAGAGGTGAGCGCGGCTACTGGGTTGTGGGGGTTCCGTAATGAGTGTCACCCAGCAGGTCCTGCTATAATCTGTTCTGTGCCTCTGGGCACAAGCTGACTGTAATGCCACTGGACGGCTGCCCTGTAAGTGTTTTCTTAAGTTTGAAATCTTGGCACTCTGTACACACCCTTTGCATAGGAAACCTGCAGAGTGAGAAACACACAGCAAAATGTACTTAGGGAACTCGGTGTGTGAAGCGGCAGTGTTTACATAAGTCTTACACAATTTGAGAATAACGCAATTTGACAGAAGAGACAGGTTGATGAAATATCTGAGCCTTTTTAAAATTTTTTTATTTTTTTCTTTCTGGCATTATAGTTGAGTGGGTAGAACAGAACCATGGGAAAGCTGAGAGCTGGCTCCAGTTCCTGGCTGTGTGGCTGACATCCTGTGATTCAGGGCAACAGACAAGGCTTCAGCTCCGAAATTATTATGGATCTGACTGGGAGGAGAGTGGTGCGAAGGTTTGTACAGGTTCCAGTCTTCTGGGGTTTCAGAAGATTGGGAAGATTATCCAGCAGCCAGCAGCCAGGCCACACGCACCCCAGCCCATCTCCTCAGGTCAGGCTGTAAAAAGAGAGCTTTTGAAGCTCAAACCTTAAATAGTGTTAGTGTTGGAGCCATGCTGGGCAGTTGGACATGGAAGCAGGCTAGAGGTCTGGGAGAGTGTGATAAGAAAGGGCGGTGCTTGGTTTGGAAACCCATCAGACGCTGGAATCAGTGCCTGAATGCATTAGGCGAGCTTCAAGGACCTAGAGCCAGAACAGAGGTTCAAAATTAGATGACACATGTGGGTCCTATCAGCAGCTGAGGTAGTGGGGGTCATGAGTGCACAATACAGGATGGCAGTCCTCACCTAACAGGTTCCCAGGGGTCCCTGCAGCTCACTTACACAACCTGTCATCACTGTTTCATAGAGTGTGTCCTGGTGCCGTTGGACTCTCTTGTTACAGATGAGGGAACTGAGGCACAGAGGTCAAGAGGATATTCCTAGGCAGTGGCTTAAAGGCTGCACATGAAGACTTGCTATGGACCTTTTGCAGGAACGGAAGCAGAAAGGGGTGGGAGTGTTGTCATTCTTTAGGCCAGACATGCAATTGTTGGCACCTGGTAAGAGCGGCAATCAGAATGACTTCTCCGTGCATCCTGTGGGGGTACCACAGAATGGAGAAGGCTAGAGGAGTTGGCTCTACATCATTCCGGAGAACAGCAGTGGCATGCTCTGTTTGGCTGCTCCAGGCTGATTGAATCTCCTATAGGCTGCTGAGGCCCGGGAGTACTGGCCTCGATGCCTGAACACTATAGAACACTATAGCACCAAAGACCTAAATAAACTCTGCTTTCTTAACAGGAAACAAAGAGGAAAGTTTTGTAATTACTAATTTATTTGAACCAAGTAGTCTTGGGGAAAATGAAGATGTTTAATGCATAATTTAGAGACCAACATCATTGTTCTTGCTTTTCTCTGGCTCTCTCTCTCTCGTTCTCACTCTCTCTCTCTCTCTCACATCCTGATAATCTAAAATGCAAAAAAAAAACCTCTGAAAAACCTTATTTCAATAATGTAATGTTGAAATTCTTTTAGTTAAACTCTATTTAAATATTCAAAATGTATTTTTATGTGTGTGCCTGTTTGTGTTCCTGTGTACCATGCATATGCCTAGTGCCCACAGAGGCTGGAAGAGGGCATTGGGACCCCAGGGGTTTTGGTATTAATAGTCAGTTGTGAGCCACCAACTTAGTGCTGGGAATTGAATTCCAGTCCTCTGCAGCAAGTGCCCTTAACTGCTAAGCCACCCCTCCAGCTCCGTGAAGCTCTATTTTAAGAAGAACAAGGCAGAGGGCAATCTTGAGGACCAGCGCTTCGACACATAGATGAATGTGTTTCTCCTTCTAGAAACGTTAATGCCTGTGATGAATTGGTGCCCTAATTTTCTTCTCAACTGTGTCTTTTGAAAAATCCTAAAGCTTTTAAAAATGAATCTTAATTTCTCTTTCTCTATTACTGGGAAAAAACCCCACACCTTGAACTTTGAAAACAGTGCCTCCAATTTGGGATCTGGTCCTGGACCATCATATAACATCATAGTGGAAGATTTGCAAGCCGCAGTCCTCATCTGATTATTGCTTAGACTTAATAATCACATCATTAGTGCCCTTGTTACACAGATAAGGAAACTGGAGAGTAATCAAGTCTGATAAGATTGAAATTTGGGAATGCAGAGACAAACCTACTGTCCCTCCCTCCGAGACACACACACACACACACACTGGCTCTGCTGCCCAGCTGTATTAACATTTTCTTACTATTCCTATTTCTTTCTTTTTTCCTTACATATGAAATGAGCAGCAGCATTCAGCTTTCCTGCTAAAAAAAAAAAAAAATCACGGGAAACAGAAGACTTGAGAACAAGGGTTCAAAGAGGTATTTTGCACACTTGCTCATAGCAACATGATTTTCAAGAGTCAAAAAAAAAAGTAACTCAAGTACCTTCAGGTAAACAGTAGATAAACAAAGTGTGGTGGGTACACACGGGGAGGGGGGGGATGTTCACGTTTTAAAATAAAGGACTTTCTAATGTACACCGAAACACAGATGAACCTTGAAGGCAAGTTAAGTTCAATGAATCAATCATGAAAAGGTAAATACCAGCCATATGATTCCACTTATAGTCTAGTCAAGTGCATACAGACATGAAAAAGTGTGTCCTGAGGAGAAGGCGAGGATGGGAAGTCACTGCTAGCAAGGGGGAAGATGAAAATATCCCAGAGACCTGGGGATGGGTGATGGTGCCGCCGGCTGGTGAAAGCTGAGAGGGTGTATCTGTCACTTTCCTCACTGCTTCCATAAGAATACCATGCGAACAGTGACTTAAGGTGAGAAGGGCTTATTTGGTCCACAGTCTGAAGATAACAGGCATCGCCGCAGGGAAGGCATGCAGACAGAGGAGAACCGTTGCTTGCTCATACCTGCTTGGATCAGGAAACAGAGTGATAAATGTCAGTGCACAGCAAGTAATTTCTTTTCTCCTTTTTAATTCACTCCAGGGCTCCACCCGACCTACTTTCAGTGCGGGCTTTCCCACCTTGGTTAAGCCACTCTGCAAACACTCCCCTCTGCATGCCCAGAGCTGAATTTCCTAGGCAATTCAAAACCCTGTCAACTTGACAACCAAGATTGACCAACATAGATGGTAAATTGCATGCTGTGTTGATTTTGGTTATGTTTACTGTCCATGGGAAAAATCTGTTTTCCGTGAATGTCTGAAGACTAAGTGTATCATTGTTTTATTCTTTAAAGCAACTATTTCTTTTCATATGCTTTTTTAACATATGCTCTTTTCAACAGGTTTTCGTGGAAATCATGCTCTTAGCGTATGAAGTAACCTAAAGTTTGAACACACAATTGTTTTATCAAGCAGTGTTACATTTGAGCTTTATCAATCTACTTGATAAAGTAGAAGAGGTCAGTACTGTTTTTACTCACTTCCAAGGACAGATGATATGAGAGTTTAAGAACACAGGCTCTTGCCCAGAGCTCAATGCCTGCTCCAATTGCATTTTGGACAAAGACACTTAAGGTGCCAGTAAACAAGGACCCAAAGCAAAGAATCATGGATTCTGGTGTTTCCAGTGGAAAATAAGAAGTTAGGGATCGTAGCTCAAAACCTAGAGTCTAAGCTCTCAACCTTAAAACTATGTTCCACCAAAAGAATCATTTGTTATAATATACTGCCTTGACATATCAATCCGTAGACATGGGTGATTCATTTTTATACAGAAAAACAATAAAAGGCATTGAACCAGCATTTCTATTTATATTAAAACTGGATAATTTCTGTCTGGGCTTACTGTGAGGATCATTGTAAATATTAATAAGTTATCATTTTCACTTTTTCCTTTTGGTTTGTTTGTTTTTGTTTTCCAAGTCAGGGTGTCTCTGTGTAAGACTGGCTGTCCTGGACTCACTCTGTGGACCAGACTGGCTTTGAACTCAGCGATCTGCCTGCCTCTGCCTCCAAGTGATGGGATTAAAGGTATGCACCACCACTGCTTGGCTAAATTTTTTTTAATTAAAAATTATTTTATTCATGCAGTGAATAAAATGCATATGAGTGTTTTGTCTGCACCTATATCCATGTACCATGCATGTGCCTGGTGCCTGTGGAGACCAGAAGAAGCTTTCAGATCTTCTCGAGGTGGGGTTATAGATGGTTGTGAGCTGCAATGTGGGTGCTAGAGATCAAACCTGTATCCTCAGGAAGAGTAGTCAGTTCTCTCAATGTCTGGGCCATCTCTCCTGCCTCTGAAAAATCTCTGATGATTAACTATAATGTTTTGAGAAATTTCTTATTAAACAAATGATTAAGTTTTGATTTTCACAATTTGGTATTTTAAGTTAAGACTCTATCAGCTCTTTCCAAAATCTGATTCGGTGTGAAACCAACATTTCACTATGGACAGCTCTGCAGACAATCTGTGTGTTCCTAGAAGAGGATGTTGTTTCTCTGCCTATGACATCACCAAAAAATCTGACAGCAAAGTGCTAATTCCAGGATTGCTGTCCTTGTTGATGTGGGAGGCAGGAAGGACCTTGCCTGATTGTCAGATGTTTCCATTATGGACAAATAAACCCATATAATGCCCTCATAAAGAAAGGCCACCTGGCCAGAGCAGTGCAAGTCCAGACATGAGATGAAAAAAATAACATTAGGATACCTTTGTCAGGGTTTTTTTGGCAAAGCAGAAGTTTAAGTAAAATAAACAAGGGTGCTTTAGGGATAAACAGGAAACAGAACAATTAAAGATAGTAGAAATGATCTCTTAATGTTCTTTCATGCTTTGGGGATCTGTACCCTGACCCCATTAGATTGCTAAGGGTAGCAGTCTGTTGTTCAGGTTCAGCCGTGTCCAGCTTGTGCTTCCATACAGGCACGGATACTTGTCTGCATTGGCCCACAGCTAGCCCAGCATGCGTCTGTGTTCACATCGTCTTTCACGTAGGGTTCTGATGACCTTTGTTGGAGAATTGAGCACAGATTTTTTTTTTTTAAAGGGGGCGTCTAGAATCTTGTAGTTACAGTCTTTACCCTCTGCCTGCAGCACACAGCAGTGCTGATGGCTGGCCTGCTATTTCATTCCCACTCTCCTTCCCCTTTGCTCTAAAGACTCTCCAGTCTCTACAATACTTTGTAGCTAGAGGTGGGCTCACTGCTATGTAAGTGAAAAGTGCTAGCAGAGCTTATTGACATTTGGGAAAGTGTCTCAATTTTTAGCCCCTCTGCCCTCAGCCTTTTCCTACTACTTCCTCATGATTGAATTATGGGGTAGCCATCATTGGATCCCAAAGAGATGAACTCCTCTCAAGGATACCCAGAACAGAAAGATAAAAAACCTACCCAGTTCTCACAAGGTATATCATTAGCTCTGGTCAGTTTACCTCTATAACTAAGATAATAGATTAATAATAGCCAAAAGCTGCTTAGAATATCCCTTCTCTGCTTCTTGTTACCTACCAGTTTACTTCCCATTCACAGGAATGTTTGTGAGCAGAAATTTCAGAAGCAAAGAAACACTAGAGCCTTTAGTGAAAGGTATTTCCCTAGGCTAACTTGCTTAATTATGAGAATGTTTAGTTAATATACAAATTATGAAGCTTGAAATAATTGGCTCTGATCAGCATCCTTATTATTATCATTAAAGAGATTTTTAAAAATTATTATTCAGTATTCATTTGCACAAGGAAATCTCAGCTGTTTACCTGGTGAATGGCTTTCTATGAGGTGAAGGTTCTCTCAGGTTGGGATCATTGAGGAAATGAATGACGTTTCTCCAAGCTGCTACTGCTCATTAGAGTTATTTGCATCGGCACAAATACTCCAAATATGAACAATTATTTATGAACATTCACCATCATTGAATATCTATGTAAAGCAAACTCAAAGCTGTCATCTCATTACATCTTTCAGAATAAAATCGTTCTCACTCTAAGTCCTGAGTGATTTCTTGAGGCGGATAGAAAATGACAGAGCCCTGGTTAGCAGGCTGGGAGTCCCTTCTCACTGTGGGCAAGACCGTGCGTAGTTCACATTATGAATATCATCTGTTCCATTTGTTGAAGCAGAAAAAGGAAGTTGGCAATGGCTCTACACACACAGAACAGGGCCCCTTCAGCTGATGGCGTGCAGGTCTGTCTGTTCTCAGTGGACATGGGGGTGAGGGAGTTGACTACCCATCCTTTGTCTCAAGGACAAAGGCTTGAAGCCTTTTCTGGGCTTATTAGAAGTGGTGTGCAGTAGAGGTTAAACTTCACTCGTGAAGTCTCAGCTTGGCCCAAAGAACTGACAGTGGTGGCGTGGATTCTCTCCACGCGAGAAGCTTCTTGAGGCTGTGTCGGGCTGTCGGAGGGCGGGTGACTGGCCTCTTGGCCTTCTGGTCAGCACTCTTTGTCCCCCAGCCTTGCTCTTTTGCTGACTTAAACATTCAGTTTTGGTCACTACTTTCTGTAAGATTGTGTAAACCTTGGCTGATCAGCCCATCTGGGGCATTGTATAAATCTGTCTTTGTTTTTAATCTGCATTAGCTCAGATTAGCTTCCTTGTAAACAACACTGTACTTTCAGATAACAGTGGTTTAAATGACAGAAATGTTTAATTCTTCCTTAAGTAAACTAGTCCCAGAGGTGGTAAATAAAGGGCTAGCATGGATCTTCCAAGTTTCCTAATTTTCCTGATCCACCTTCCCTAAGGGAAGGTCTATGTTTTCATGTTCAAAGAAAGAGATAAAAAACAATAATGATAATAAGGGTTCATTTTTCACCTTGTAGGGAACCGTTCAGTAAACACTACAGACAATTTGGTTTCGTTCATTAACCAGATCTTTCCGTGATCACATCTAACTTCAAGGGAGGCTGGAAGTCCTGTGTCTGGATTCCTGGATACCTCCTATAATCAGACTCAAGAGTCTGGTCCTAGGCAAGAGGAGAGGGACTGTGGGGCAGACATGACCTGCCCCTGCTGTCATTTGCAAGCCACTGTAAACGAGGGTGTGGCTACTTGCAAATGTGCTGGTTTCTGACATATGGGCTATAACCTTGGTCCCACTTAGCACCAGAAGTGCTTTCTCCACTTCCTGGGGGTTTATGGGAGCCAGATGGTGGTCAGTTAGCAGCCATAGGGGTATATAATTTCTCTTCTGCTTTGGTTTGTTTGATTCTATGGACAGAGAACAGGCTCTGATTTATTTTTCTTCTAGACCCTAATTTACATAATGAAGTTGCTTTCCAATAGGACTTACCTTGTTCTTCTTCTACTCCTCCTCCTTTTTCTTCTTCTTCTTTTTTTTTTTTTTTTGAAGAATAGGATGTGTTTCAAGTATAAATCCCACCTTAGGACACAGACCAATTGCCTAGTATGCTACATATTAAAGAACTATGCTTTTAATTTGGTGATACAATTTTAAAAATCCCACAACTGTGAAAGTAATTAGAAAAAAAAATCAAAAAGTTCTTCTAAAACCTTCTGTCTCTGTAAAGAATGCTACTTTGGTGATTATCATGGCAGTGACCAGGCATAGGACCCCCTTTTGTATTAATTGGGACAATGATATTCTTTTGTCCTCTCTCCAAGAAACAGCATGACATAAGATTGCCAGGGATTCTCAATGACTCATTACTGAGAAGTCATAAAGGCTTAAAATTAGATAATTTTAGCTGAAACTTTTTGATGTCTCCTAGCAAGGTTTTTTTTTAATTTTAATTTTTTATATTAATCACAGGTTAGTTACTTTGTATCCAAGATGTAGGCCCCTCCCTCAATCCCTCCCAATCCCACCCTCCCTCATCTCCTCCCTGCTCCTCTCTAAGTCCTCTGGTAGGAGAGGTATTTCTCCCCTTCCATCTGACCCTAGTTTATCAGGACTGGCTGCAATGTCCTCCTCTGTGGCCTAGCAAGGCTACTGCTCCCTTGGGGAGGGGGTGTGGGAGGTGGTCAAAGAGCCAGCCACCTAGTTCATGTCAGAGGCAGTTCCTGTTCCCCTTAATAGGGAAACCCACTTGGATACTGAGCTACCATGGGCTACATCTGAGCAGAGGTTCTAGGTTATATCCATACATGGTTCTTAGTTGGAGAAACAGTTTCATAAAAGACCCCTGTGTCCAGATATATTTGGTCGTTGTGGAGCCCCTGTCCTCCCCAGGTCTTACTAACTCTCCCTTCTTTCATATGATTCCCTTCACTCTGCCCAAGGTTTGGTTGAGAGTCTCAGCATCTGCTTTGATACACTGCTAGGGAGAGTCTTTCAGAGGCCCTCTATGGTAGGCTCCTGTCCTGTTTCTTGTTTTTTCCTACTTCCAATGTCTATCCCATTTGTCTTTCTAAGTGAGGATCTAGCAGGAGTTTTTAATATTTAAAATATTTATTAGCAGAAGTTCTATTTTTAGGAGGAATGGGATTTCAGGTACAGATTATGGTATGATTCTCAAAAAAAAAAAAAAACCATGTGCCTTCTTGTTACATAAAAAAGGGAGTTCTTTGTCTCTAGTTTAACTTTCAGGAGCATTGTGGCAGTATAATTTGTTTCCTTTGGACATTTGGATAAAATAGCACCACTGTGCATGGAGACATGAGGAGATTAACCATCTCCAAAGATTATAAGTTTGTCTGTTCTATTGTAAAGACCATGGTGCTGAAGGTACCACAGTGCCACAGAATAAAGAGATGTTAGCAACTGCTCAGTGATTCCCATATGACTTTCTTTAGTTCAACTCAACTCAGCACACTGCAATAAATCAATGGAATTCAATTTAATTAAACCTCGATCAATTATATGGTGGAAGCACAAAGAGGGGCTGCCTCTACTGGGAAGACCATGTGAGTAGGCTCACAAAAGAAGAGCATGAGTCACACTCTTTAAATGCCAAGGTTCTTGACATGGGGTGCAGTTGAACCTGCATCATAGTGTTTGCTTGACTTTAATTGGATTTGCAGGAGGTGTTCCCAAAACACCCTCAGGAGGTGATGCCTGGCACCAGCACATCATCCTCCACAAAGGTGTAATCTGAGACGATTATTTGCGGAGGAACAAGAATGACATCAACATCTTATCTGTGCCTGTCAAGAGAGAAATAATTAATGTTCTGTCGCTGGGTAGGGATTTTGTTTCTTCTTCTTCTTCTTTTCTTCTCCTTCTCCTTCTTTTCTCATGCTTTTCTGTATCCATGGAGTAATTTATAATAACTGTGCTATTTAATCTATTATAAAACTACAAGTGTAGTAGATGACATTTAGCCTTTGATGAATCTGGACATTAAATTAACACTGTCTTAGAAGTTGCTCATGGCTGCTCCTTTATGTTTTGCCTTGTTCAGTTTTTTTTTTCTTTACTCAGTTTTCTTTGAAACCTATAAATCCCACTAAGAATAATGAATGTAATAAGATTTGTGTTTTAGTCTCAAAGTAAAGAGTTATCACAGCTCCATACAGAACATCTTTTGTTTCACACCATGGCCCACTTGACTCCCTCAAGACTGCTGAAGAGAGGTACTAGCAACTTATCCCTTGTTTGGGATCCTAGGATGATGCCAGACGCTCAATATTCCCTTGACCAACATCACATTTTCATTCTTGTTCCATCAGGTGGTTACTTTGGGAAGACAGAGTGACATGAGGAAACCTTTGGCCAATGAGAGAGGGTGAAGGTGGAGCCAGGCTATCCGGCTGTTGAGAATACTGGCGGACAAGGCAGCCAGGCGGCCATAGCTTTCAGCTTGTCACACTTGCTAGGTGGCTTTCTGAGCCTCTGCTGACTTAGTAATAAATAACATAACTGATGATTGTTTCTCCCTCAAGGGAAAAGATGCTATGAGGCTAAATTGAGACAATGGATGAAAGTGTGTTTGCAAAATGCTCAGCTCAGCAGCAGTAAGGACAAGGATGAGTACAACCAATTGTTCAATAGCAATGAAGACCTCTGAATGTGTGGTATATGCCTAGATAGTGTGTGTATATTCACATGTGTGTGCCTGTGCTCATGTGTGCATGTGTGTGTGGATGCTGGCAGTCAACACTGAGTGTCCTCCTCTACCATATTTTAATCTTACTTGAGCCTCCTTGAGCCTGAGGCTCAGGGATTCTGCTGGTTGACTAGCCAGCAATCCCAGGCACCTTCTTGTCTCCATCTTCCCAGGGATTACACTCATCTACCATTGCTCCTTATTTTCAAGTAAGTGCTAGAGATCTGAACATAGGTTCTCACACTTGTTCAAAGAACATTTTACCAACTGAGCCATCTCTTCAGACCCTAAAAGAGATCATTGAGGTCAATATTGTTCTTTGCCCCCTTTCTTCTGCTTTCAAATTCCTCCTGTTGAACGTAGTGTAAACCTTGAACATATCAGATAGAAAATGTTGTGGTGGACTGAGACAGTGGATGCCGAGTGTTGTTTATGCTAAGCTCCAAGGAGACAGCCTGTGGATGTCAGCTAAGGACAGTGGTGAGGGACAGCTATTTGTACAATAGTTTAAGATCGGGTTTAAGAGTACACATTAACTTGTTTAAATCTTTTGGATAACAGTGTCAGTAGATCTGGGTCCCAGACATCTGTGGTGAGAGAAAGCACCACACGGCTAATGGTGGAATACCAGTTCCTCAGCGACCCTCTTCCCACAGGTTATGTGCTCTGTGCAGCTGGCTACATCTTTTTCTGAACCTGTTTATTAAGCAAGTTGTAATTGCTCTCACAATTATAAAATGTAATTAACATTTATGCTGCCAATAAAATATCAAGTTGAAAATAAACTTGTTTCAATGAAAACTACATTAAAAGTGTTATAAATATGCGATACACATCATTGTTATTAAGGAATTACATTTGACCAAGTACAGCAGATACAGCTATGGAGATTGGGAAGAGCTGATCCTAGAAACCTAGAAGGCTTTTGCTTTCAGACATGGAGATGTGTTTTGGATGTAATCTCTGTAAATAAATGATATTCTGGCTGGGCTGCAGCTCAGTGTAGAACACTTCCCTAGTTTATGCTGGGAGTCTTATCCTCAGAACTTCAAAGCAAAGAGCCAGCGTGGAAGTCCATCCTTATAGAGCTAAGATCATGGACTTCCACATTGGCTGGAAAATAGAGTTATTTTCCTTATAGAGCTAAGATCCTAAAAGGAAAATAGCTGTTTATAAGCCTGTGAAATAAGTGTGCTGCATTTGGGGGATGCTTTTCTGACCTGATTTGAATTCATCAGTGGCTCTGCTACCTGAGGCTTTTCTGACATGGCTTGGCTTCCTGCTTCTGGTCCTTAAAGTCTTGTACTTCCTTTGTCTTTGATCCTGCTTCAAGACTTGGGAAATGATAATTCTTTCAGGTTTGATTCTGCTTGTATGTCAGGTGGTATTTACCTAGTGGAATCAAATAATCTACCAATCTTACTGTTCATGGCTTGGCACACCTAAATGTGTCCTGTTTGTGGAAATTCTTGGATGTTGTTCTCTCTGCTTAATCCTTTCTCGGAGTGTGAGCTCACCTAATGCCCAGTTTTTGTCTTTACATGTATGGATGCAAATGGAAAAAAATATGTGTACTTCTTATCTTTTGTCACCATGACTAAATTATCTAAAAAAACCAAAAAACAAAAACCAAAAAACAAAAACAAGGAAGGAAAAGTTTATTTTGGCTCTTATTTTGGGAGGGCTTGATTTATAGTCATTTGTCCCCATTTGCTGAGGCAGGTGTCATGGATTGGGAGAACCACTCAGTACATGACCAATGGAAACAAAGGTAAAGGAGAATGCAGGCAAAACTTTGACTTTCTTGCTTTCTCCGTTTTGTTCTGTCCACGCCACTAGCCCACGAGACAGTGTTAGACACATTCATGCTGAATTCCTTTCTTGGTTAATCCTCTTTGGAATCCCTTCCACAGACATACCCAGAGGTGTGCCTCATCATTTCCTAAGTATTGCCAACTCCAATTGAGTTGACAGTGAGGATTAGGTGCCACAATAGACAACATGTAAATAAGACTCAATGTGTAGTGTGACATGAGAGAGTAAACAACACTGGATAAAGCTCTCGAGACAAGAGTGCATTGAGAATAACTTGTTATGAAGAATGAACCCGAGAAAGTGACATTTCAGTGTAAACTACACTGACACATGGGGTGCTCCAGACATCTGAGAGGCAGAGCTCTCTAGAAAGAGCCCCATAGACTGGGAAGCTTGAAGAGAGAGCAGCCTTGGTCTCTGTAGTATAGGCTGAGAGGTAGGTGTGGCTGAAGTACAGAAGTGGAGCCAGGCAGGGCACAGACTTTAGTCTTTCCCTAGAACATTTGGACCTGCTCAGAGAAGATATATATATATATATGTGTGTATAAATGCATGCATATATGTATGTACATATATCACACACATATATGATCATGTATATTATATACATAATATATATTATACGTATATACACACATATCTTGATATCCCTGGCTGACCTTGAACTTCTGACCCTCCCATCTCTATGTCTCCAGTGCTGGGATAACAGGCATGCATTCATCACCATACCTGATTGATGAAGAGCTGGGGACTGAATCTGGTTTCTTGTATGAATACTGAGCAAGCATAATGTCAACTGAGCTAGCTACATCCAGAGTCCTCTTTTTGAGCGCCTTCTTCCTTTGGTATAAAGATTAGCAGGGAGATCAGGATATGAACAATGACATTTACTTATTTTTAACTTAAATTGTAAGTGGCACACGGTTGATATTTCTTATTCTTTCCCCACAAGTAAATATTAATAATATGAGGGCAAGGTTCGTGTTTGCTTTGTAGTCACTTTATCCCCAGCACCTAGGCAGCGCTGGGCACATGAGAGAGTTAATGACAGGAAACAGAGTTACAGGATGGTTGTGAGGGGTTGAGTCTGAGTGTGAAGGCAGTGGGTGTCAGCAAACTGTTGCTTGGAGAAAAAGGAGACATGGACAGCCGTAACCACGGAGGGTCCGTTACAGTAAGGACTGGCTCCCGGTGGATGTGAGTCTTATACCAGGCCTTGGATTCAAATGACAGCTTGCTATAAATCAGAAAAGATTTTGATATTTTTCTTGTGATCATAAAAATGATGGAAACTCTCTGTGTCTGGCATCATTTAAACCTGGGCTGTCCCAGTGTTTTGGCAGGGTATGACTCCGGTGGCTTCCCTAATTTCAACACTGCAGGCTCTTGGGGGAAAAGAGAACTGAAGTTAATGAAAGGGTTCTCCGGCCCAGGAAATGGACGGAGTGGCCTTGGCACTGGCTTCACTGTATGCGTCGTTTTCCGGTTAACACAGAGCCTATGGACATTTCTCATTTTTGATAGGAGCACAATAGAATGTTGCTGGCAGAGCTCTTCCCGCCTCTCCACCACCTCAGACTCCCCAAGTTTCACTTACCATGAAACCTTGCAGTTGCTTCTTGATTGATCTCACATGGTGTGTATTGCTGGGCCTCTGTGTGTTGCTGCCAGCGTCGGGGATGCGTCAGCTGTGTTCCCCTGAGGATAGCTGG
Organism: Pachyuromys duprasi; assembly: GCA_028658305.1. Taxonomy (NCBI): domain Eukaryota; kingdom Metazoa; phylum Chordata; class Mammalia; order Rodentia; family Muridae; genus Pachyuromys; species Pachyuromys duprasi. The sequence goes on from CM053764.1 coordinate 126,608,191, forward strand.
AGTCACAGCCCTGTCCCTGTCCTTCCCCTGCCACTGCTGTGATCCTGGCGGTTCTGTGAGCGATGCTCATGGAAGCAATTTGCATCATGCTGCGCTTTGCAGAAACCTCTCGATTCTGCATTATTTAATAGTAACCCCCCACACCCTTCCCATGTTAAGTTCCAGCAGCCTCCAGCACAGGTTGGTTCTGATATATTTAGTGTTTAAAGATATAGATGCACTCACAGTTAAAAAAAAAAAAAAGAAAGAAAAGAAAAGAGAAAACCCTGTTTGAAGGGAGGAAAGGCAGGGGAAACTGCAGTCAGGGTGCAATGTATGCAAGAAGAGTAAAAATAAATAAAATAAAACAAAAACCCTATTTGATTTGGGCTCTTTACGAGAAATGAGTTTTAGCTAACTAAGAGTACAAAATAAAGACAAAAACAGCCTCACTGCTATTTATATCCACTATGCCCACAGAAGTCCGACCACTTAACGTGTTGAACATCCTATGGGTTCAGAAAATTTCCAGCCATGTTTGCTTCAGGCCTCTTTCTAGCACGTTTAGTCCCGAGAAAGCTTCCATAGCTTTTGCAGAATGGTGACTTAGATGAATTTCAGGAATGTGTTTGTGCGACTTTCTCGCTGCACACGCAGCCCAGCTTTATCTGGGTGGGCTGAGACGTTGATGCGACCTGACTGGAAACTGATGTAGGCATGCTGTCTAAGTTACAAGTGAAATCGGCCCCACTGCCCCGCCGAGGGGCAATGCTCAGGGTGAGTGAAGCGGTTCATGATAATTACGACAGTTAAGGTGATGATGATGACGTTAGGGTTATTGGGCCAGAGTCCATCGCTAACTGGAATTGGAGAAAAATCTCAGAAATTCTAAGACACACACAAAAAGCCCCTTCTGACATGGCTAAATAAAAAACTCACTGGAGATATGTTTGAAGCACCGAATTTGCTGCCTCATAGTTAATGACTTGAGTCCTGCCCAGTATCCCTGGGGCTGCCAGCACCACCTGCATCACTGTAATTACCTTCGAATTTCTCTCGAGCTCCTGCTGCACAGGGTGGGACCATAGCTACTTCAGTGCTTTCTATTGCTCAAAATCCTGGCTTATTGAGGGCTGGTTAATGGTATCATCTCGTTTTTAATTGGTCAGCTGTCAGAAAGTTCGAAAATATGAGTCACCTTCCTGAGGAAAATTGGAGCCTCTCCGAACCCAACTTGAGTTTACCATGCAAAGGAGACAGAAGCCACGTGGTGAACAGGAAGAACCAGAGCTTGGACAACTCAAAGGCGTCCTCCATCTACTCAGTTCCTTATCATCAAGGTGACCTGCCTGTCACTGCCCATATGTTGCCCGAGGCAAAGGGTTAGTGGCTGAGTGTGACATCTTTTGCAGCTGTAGCTGGGGCAGTTACGGTGAGTCACAGCACATCTGTGCTTCGGACAGATGGATGGAAAAGACTACAGGCCACCATTAAGTTTCTTGGTGAGCCTTGCTGGACACAGCAATGAAAATCTGACCAGCACAGCCATTAAAATCTGAGCTGTTACAATCTCCTGTCTCTGTACCCCTGGACTATGTCCTTCTCTTTTTCAAATTGTGCATAAAACTATTCACGTGATTATGCTCCATGCAAGCCTTTTTTTCTTCTTTGGGAGGCGGCTTCTCTGAAGCTTAAGGACATGGAGAAGGAGGAAGGCATTATAAAATGAATGTAACAAAATCCACCAAAGAAAAGGGTTTAGGAGGATTTCATTTAAATGAACTCAAATAATAGACTAAAAGCAAACAGAACAAGATGAGAAAAATGGAAAAAGAATGCTAGGACGCAAAGAATGAAGCCAGCAGATCAGTTCATGAAGGACACAGAGAAGACAAGGAACCTGAGGAGAGCAGCCCAATAGGCTGCCTCTTCCTGTGGGGGTCAGGAACTCATGCTTTAGCTTTATCCCCAAGGGAACTAGAAACCTGTTGAAATAGGACTTGCCTCTGCACAGGCAATAAGGACAAGGGTCCCTGGTAAATCACAAGCTAGTTATGTAGCCAGGAAGCAAGAAAGACAACTGACCAAACCATCAACAGCCTACAAACCATCTCAAAGGAGCAGAAGGAGAGTGGACAAACTCAAGCACACCACCTGACTGCTCCCCTGATTGGGCAAACAGTATATGTTCATCTCTCTGGTTGAGCTGAGGAGAAAAGCAAAGGCTTTTCTCACTGGTTCTATCTGTGTTATGATGGTCAAAGAATGATCATTCTCAGTAAAGTTACCTTGACCGCCATCAAATTCCCGTCATAAGCTTCACTAAGGCCAGTAGGCAGGACAGCAAACAGAAGCCCCTCTCTCGAGACAACTGTCCCTAAGGAGTTTTTCCTGAATAAATGTACTTTTTCTTCCGTGCTTACTTCTCGGCCACCTTTCTTATTTGTATTGATCCCAGGGCAAGGAACTGGAAAGCCAGCTACTCAGGCTGACTTTGGTGACATTTGATTATCTGATACCTTAAGCTTCTCAGTTAAGCTCACTAGAACCAAGAGATTCTCCATCATTCTAAGAAAAACTCACACCAGTGTCTGTGAAGGAGCTGCACAGGACTGGAGAGATGGCTCAATCACTGAGTGTCTACTGTTTTTCCAGGCACCCCCATTAGGTGTTTGGAGTGTTCCAATGTCTCTGTCCACTGTGGGCAGGTTCTATATAGAACCTGTACACAAATGTTCAAGAAGTATTAGTCATAATCTTAAAAACTTGGAAAAACTAACAACAATCTGTGCTATCTTCATTTATTTCTCCACGTTATACATATGTAAAAGATCTAGGTAGGCAGTTCTGTAGAGATGAAAATAGATTAGTGGTCTGCCTGGGAGCAACGCTAGGAGGAAATGGGAGTTACTACTCATGGGTGAATGGGTGTCGGGAGGATGACGAAATGTTCTAAAAGAGGTGCACTGTGGTGACTGCATCGCTCTGTGAAGAAACACTGAACTGTGCACTTCCAATATTAATGTGATGCATGTCACGTCTTGATAGAGCTGCTACTTAGAAGTGCAGTATTATGTCCCTTGAGCTTTTCAAGGTCTCCAATATAGATGGGACCATCAGTAAGTCTGATAGGCCCATGAAAAAGGGGGGAAAGAAAGAAGAAAACTCAGAAGTCCAACAGAGACGTTGGAAGGAAGTAGAGGTAGGAGAAAACAGCAGCAGGAAGGACTTTCAGTCATGTTACAAAATCTTTAGGGACCCGGTGGCTGGGCTCAGGGGTTAAGATATAATTTGCTCTTGCAGAGGACCCAGATTTGGTTCCCAGCATCAACATGATAACTGCAAAACTTTAGCGTCATGGGATCCGACACCCTCTTTTGACCTGTGAGGGCACTGGGCACATATGTTATCCGTATCCGCACACCCATGGAAAACACCCATACACATCAAATAAACAGACAGATATGAGATAACTAAAAACAAACAGAAAACTTCGGGGAATGCTTGAGATGCTGCCTCACATCCCAGAACCTCATAAAGCCAGGGGAAGAAACACAGGCTTATTATGTCGGCACTGGGGAGCTGGAGTTCAAGGTCACCCTCAGCCATGTAGTGAACTCCAGGTTATTTTAGGGTGGGACAGCAGGGAACGAAACACCTCAGGAACAGGTCCATACAATGTACCTTATTATCTCCATTGTTGTATTCTCTGCTACCCTCCTCTTTTCCTTCAGAAAGAGCATCAGGTGATTTTAAGTAGATGTCACCTTTAAACCTGACTCTATCTAACACCATTCTTAATGGAGTCAGTGCCCTTTGCTTCAGTGACTATATTATTTAGTCTGTCTAAATAATCATCTAAATTCTCATTTCTGGGCCAGTGACACAGATCAGTATGTAAAATGACTTTCTATCAACCCTGACTCCTGAGTTCCATTCCTTGGATCTACATGGTAGAAGGAGAAGAACCAAGTCTTCTAAGTTGTCTACATGTGTTCTGAGACAGTGTCTCTCACTAGTTTGGAACTTAATAGGCTAGGTGGCTGGACAGCCAGACCCAAGGGTTTATCTTTCTCTGAATCCCTTGTATACACCCCAGCCAGGTTTTTTTGTTGTTTTTGTTTTGTTTTTAATGGGATTTGGGGATTGAACTGTAATTAAAACAAGATCAATTAGAATAAATAAATTAAAACTAAAAATAAATCCTGCAAATATTCAAATGACCCAATGACAATAAGAAAAATATTTTGGAGTGGAGCCAAAACAAAATTAATTGCCAATATTTACCAAGTAAAATATCTTTTCTGACTCATATATCACAACCCAAGTGCATAGTACTATCACAAGAAGTAGTACCTAAAAAGCAAGTGTTTGATACTTCCACTTCTAAGTACATTCACATACACCAAAGCTGAGATTCCAAAAGGTGCTTGTACACCAGCGGCCATAACACCAGTCTTCATACTAACCACAGAGTGAAAACAACACAAATATGGATCAGCAGATGAGTGGATAAACACACAGTGTGGGGATATCAAACTCCCAGGTCAATCCCGGCTACCCCTCGGCTGAAGCTTGAAAACAGTGAGCTAAGTGAAACAAGGAAGACACAGCAGCACAAATTTGACTTCACATCTATGAGGGTAGATGGGAGTTAGTAGAGACAGGAAGTAGAAGAGTGATTAAGCAAGGCCTAGCGGGAAGGGTTCACAGGGAGTGAGTATTCAGCTGAGGCTTCTGCTGGGGCTGGTGGAAGCATTCTGCCTAGAACATAGGCTGGGGCTAAACAAGCCCATACCACTGAAAGTGCAAAGTTCTATGTCCCATGACACACAAAGAACAATGAAAGTACACACTTGGGCTGGGATGGTGCTTGGTTAGTGAAGTGTGTGAACACTTTGGTTCCACCTTAGAATCCAAGTAAAAACCCCAGTTGAGGCATTTGTAATCCCAACACTGGGTAAGTAGATCCAGGAAGGTCTCTAGTGCTTGTGCCTTGGCCACTCTAGTTGAATCAGTGACCTCAACACTAGTAAGTGACTGCCTCAAAAAATAAAGGAAAGAGTTCCCTCCCCAGGATACTCACACACACACACACACACACACACACACACACACACACACACACACACACACACACGCTTCAGTCTAGCCCAGAATCAGGCCTCTTACAGTATCTTGATAGTCCCATCGTTGTTAAGTGTCTGAGCTGCTGTAGGCGGAGACACATTTCCTTCAGGGGCAAAAATACACTGTTCCAATTTTTCTACTGCTTTCCTTCTCAGATATCAAAAAGTTTGATTGTCTCACGTGGAAACTGTACAAGTTATTAAAAAACAAGAAGCCACAAATACCAGACAGAAGCAGGATTTCTTGGTCACCCCCACCCCAGCTGCCCTTCTCCACTATTACTTTTCTTTGAAAGATGAGGTTTCCTTATAATAAAAATGAAATGTAACTCTCTTCCTGTCGCTTTTTATGAAATGATTTCTGGCTATGGCTAAAGCACAAAATATTAACAGCTTAGAAGTTTTAAAGCTGGGATGGGGGTGAGGGTAGATGGCAAACCTTTCCCTTACAAGGTGCCCCTGTCCCAACCATGCTAACCCACAGCTGCTGTTTGTTATCTTCAGGGTACAGGCACAGAGCTGCTTAGAACACTGTTGCCTCAGCAAGGACCCAATGATTCTCGGGGACGGAAGAGTTCTAATGTTTTAAATTTGCTTTTAATTTTTATGGCAATGACTTTTATTATCACTACCCTAGAATTTTTATTTTGTTTTGTTTGTTTTATTGTTTCTGGGTGGAAACCTTTGAAGTGAAGTGAAATTGTAGTCATCAAACACCCTTTAATCTTTTCCTTTCTTTCTTGCTCACCCTGCCGGCTTTCCCTTTTCTTTCCATCACGCCCAAAGCCAGATAACACTTTCCTGCTGAGAAAATTTTCAAGCCACCACCCAGCTCTAGCAAATGAGGGCTGTCATGGTTTGGGAATGAGAAAATCTACTGCAGCTCTCACAGATCTAGAGTTGATAGTGGGTAATTGACAGCCGGAAGGACTTGGTCTCCTGGCAGAGTCAGAAGGAGGGTGAGCCCTGTGGGCTTCATTTGGGCAGAGATAAAACAGGTTTTCATTTGGTACTCACAGAGAGAGCATAATTAACCTTTTAGAAGTTTAAGGATGATCAAATTGTTATTCATTTTGCAAATGAGAAGAGAGAGCTTTCCTTCCTGCCAACAAAATGCCAGTGCAGATTTCAAGGTCACTGGATGATCTCTTTGAGGAAAACACACATGAGCATGCACACACACACACCACACCGCACCACCCCTTCCCCCCACATGTGCACACACACACACACACACACACACACACACAGACTGAGAGTGTCACCATGAAATCACTCAGGGATGAAACGGAGCAAATGTAGTTTTTCCCCCTTTTTTAAACAAAAATTTATTAATTACAACAAATGTACTTTTTTTTACTTTACTCTGTGCCAATAAGCAGTGCTAATGTTTCACACACACCTACTTAGACATTCTGGAGGACAATGACACTAGCCTGTCAGAAAACAGTATGAGCTGCCACCTAGTATTGGCAATGTGCTAGTGTGTCCGGATGCTTTTTAGAGGTTGAGATACGAACACATTTAGTGATGGCGGTATAACATTGCTGCCATGTGAGAACTCTGCTTTGCCAACGCCAATGCTAGTGCTTTAAATGGTTTTTGCTTTGCTTTGTTAAGTGTTTAGCTAAGTCAGTGCTTTAAAGCTATGGTGCTGTGGTTGTTTTGCAATGTGTCATGTGAGTGGTTTGCCATATCACACACGCTTCATCAATTAGGGAAGGAATACTCTACGCCTATTTTCATTAAAAAGAAAAGAAAAGAATCACACGCACATGCACTAAAATTTATGATAAATGCAAACAGAGAGAAAACACTATATTAAAGGTACACAATTTCATCAGCTTTTTAAAAAACATTTTGCCTCATTTGCTTTACTATTCTACATATTCCTCTATCACTTTATCCATTCACCCACATATTCATCCGTCCATCTATGTTTCATCTGTTCAGGGTTTCCTCTGATGCACAGTGAGCATGGGGTAAACACACATATATATTCCTATCTATATAATATTATTATATTAATAAACGAGTTAAGAATAAAATGTGGGCATTTTTTTCTAATTACTGGATGTGTATATCCTAAGATACTGATACCCACTCATAACAATAACATGATAAGAGGAAAAAGCTGAAAATGAAATAATTCATCATCTACATGGTAAATGTTCATTCATATTTTGCAAAGTAGTCCCTTTAGAGTGAGCGTGCCCTAGTTTAGAGAGAATCTGAAATTACATTTAATTTTTAGTCTCCTTATGAAAGTTAATGGTTAAGATTCTGAACCTTAACCTTTGTGTTTCATGATGTTTTTCTTATTGTTTACTACTACTACTACTATTTACAACTTCTTCACTTTGTATGCCAGTTATAGCCTCCTCCCTCATCTCCTCCCAGTCTCACCCTCCGTCCCTCTTCCTCCCCTATTCCTCTTCCCTGGTCCACTGACAGGGGAAGTCTTCCCTCCTCTACTGTCTGACCCTAGCCTATCAGTCCCATCAGGGCTGCCTGGACTCTCGTCCTCTATGGGCTGGCTAGGTTGCCCCACCAGGGAGAAGTGATCGAGGAGCAGGCAGCCGAGTTCATGTCAGAGACTGTCTCTTCTCCTCTTACTAGGGGCCCCACATGGAGTCTGAGCTGTCTATGTGCTACATCTGAGCCACGGGTCTAGGTCCTCTAGCCAGGATATCGTTTTTAAGAGTATATGCCATTTATTCTGTAGAGTATTCCTCAGGTTGGTTTTATTTGATATTTGATTATAACAGGATTCAAGATGCATGTTTACCCCTCAGTAACCCAAGGTAACCAGCATCTGTGTCCTTCTCACTGTGTGGAACTAGAGGTCTCGAGTTGGGGAGAACTACACTGGTGAGAAGCTACTGGCTTCTCCTTCATATGTAATGAGTCGAAGTCAGGATTTAGAAGCATGGAAGCACCTTGTAGACAACACTGATGCCTTTCCTTTTCTATTTTGTCTTTTTTTTTTTCCTATGCTGGGCATTCAGATCAGGGTCCCACATATGCGAGGCAAGTGCTCTACCCCTGAGCAACATCCCCATACTCAGGATTTCTTAAACAGCAAACAGATGAACAAACAAACAAACAAAAATCCTTGACTGAACTAAATATAGTGGAGTTACAGTTTTTCTACACTGTATATTGTTCGGTCCTAGGCAGAACCAAGCAGAGCCTTTTCCTCCTACCATCCAATCCAAAATTAAATTATTCCCTGACAAGACAAGCAAGGAATAGTCTTCACACATACCCTGGTCGTGTGAAAAGATGACAGGCAAACAAAGGAATGTTGAAGGGGATAAGGAATGAAGTCAGAACAAGCAAATGGGAATCATGAGAACACCAGCTTACAAGGTTCCTCTTGCTACATAGGCTTCGACTCGGATTTATCTTTTCAACCTATACGGGTCCTCCAGCCTTAGTTTCTTCCCCTGCAGTTATTTCCTACTTCCATCTATTGTTTTCCATTTTAGTGGGAACCGTGGTGTTTTCCTGGAGGAAACATGCTTAGTTAATTTGAGGCAGAGTTTATTATCAGTTTCCTTAAATTGTCTAGTCTTGCCGTTACTGACAACGTGTTAAAAAGTCAATATTATTACGGAGACACTGAGAGATGGCAAAACAAGGTAACGTCTAGCTAGCTTATGCTGCGCCTAGATATATGATCCGTCCGTAGAAAGAACCCAGTGCTCAGGAAAAACATAATTCTCCTCAGCCCTGAGATGGGAGAGAGGTTCTCCAGCGCAGAGAATACATTTTGTAATGAAATAAAAAATGTTCCTGACCACATCCTTACAGGAAAGGAACAAATGTATTCCAAGGTTGATTCTTTGTCACAGCGGCCCATTGCCTCACACCAAAGCATGTGGGAATGAAAGAAGCCAGCCGGTTAGTGCCAATGCCTTGATTAGTCTTATTTATCCCAAGATTAATTTGGAGAGTACTGAAGGTGTAACTTTCAAGTGGGCATTTAGTCTCCTCAATCCGTGTCCTCAGTTCTGTGAGATGGGATGATGGGCCTTCCTCCCTGATGTCAGGCAGGCCTGAATGAAGTGAACCCATGGAAACCACACAGCAGTGCTGGAAGAAGAGGCGAGCAGGTGGGAGTTGTTCGCTTTTCATTTTCAGGGAGAAATTATAATTGAATGTTTAATCAGAGCTCCAAATAGATCATGTTCACAATAATTTACTTGAGAAAAATTTTAAGCAGTTTTGCTAGGCTGCCACCTTGGCATATCACCTCAAAAATGTCTGGCTTTTTATAATTTCTCTCTCTCTCTCTCTCTCTCTCTCTCTCTCTCTCTCTCTCTGTGTGTGTGTGTGTGTTTGTGATTTGCCTTTCTACCAAACTAGGCAAATGAAGACATGAAATGCACACCTGTGGACCTTAATGAATTTTCCATTTAAGGTTAGCATTAACCTAGTTAACTGTTGGCACTGGTGATAGAAAACAAGGCTTTCTCATGGCTGCCAAAGGCTGGGCAAGGAAACCTCAGTGCCATATGGGAACTTGCTATAAATGCAAACTCTTTGTGCTACGGTATATCTTCCCAGGCAGGAGCTCTGGAGTGGAAGCTCTATACTCTGAGGCACTAGCCCTGCAGGTGACTGACACTTCCTAATGGTTGAGAGCCACTGCTCTCCAATTGAGAAATGAGGTCAATCATCAACGACTGCCCCTTCCAGCCAAACCTCCTGTGCTGGGGAGAGAAAGGGGCACCACTGTCCACTGGCCCATACCATTTTAAAGCAAGAAGAAGTAAGAGCACCCTATCTGCACCCCTCATACATCCTAACTCCAACATTACATTTGGTCAGTAGCGCACCTCCCTAGTCTACCTTTGATATAAACTTGGCTTAAAACTGGTGTCAATTTTTAGGATTAAAAAAAAAAAACTACAAATGATTCTATGACCCCACCCCCATTTCTAATCACCCAACAGCACTCAACCCCTTCCTCTTGTGTGCTGCTCAGAGCAAAGTAAAAAAATTTAAACTTGAGTAATCATGTGTGTCTGTCTGGCTCGTTGGGTATACTTAAAACTCTTTTATTTTTGAGAATTTCAGTCATGCACACAATAAAATATGATCTTATCTATGCCTATTTTCTCTTTCCAGTTTCCCCCATGTTCTCCAAACTTGTCACCCTTTCAACTTAATGATATCTATACATCCACCCATCCATAATACATTTATACATATATTATATACACACACACACATTTCAATAAGACCAAGTTAGTGATGTCCATATGTGCATGGATGTGGCACCATCAATGGAAAAAAAGAAAATATGCCAGTGGCCACATCTTCAATAATGAATAATCCTCCCATCCCTAGCAGTCCACCACCAATAACTCTTTAGTGTCAGCTGGGACCTAGGAATTATCTACCATGTGTATGCGGGAATTTGGACCGGCTCGGTCTTCTACAGCTATTGTACAGGTGACCATAGCTGCTCTGAGTTCATGGTTACACTAGCTATGCCATCTCCAGAAAGCAGCATGTCACAGCACCTTTGCTCATCTTTTTGACTCTTATATTCTTTCTTCCTTTTCTTCTGCCATGTTTCCTGGGCTTCGGTGGTAGAAAAGTTAAGAAAAATGATGAACACTCAGTCTTGTATTCTTGCTCATTGATTAGTTCATCAGGGATATTTTAAAAAGACGGATATTGACTCATAATCTTATGATGTGTATGAATCAGAGCACTGGGGGAGTCATGAGTGAATGTGTACTGTTTGACCTGGGCAAAAGCCATGTCAAGGACCCCAGTACCTCAGACTCATGGCAGTGGCAAAGCCTTCCACGGTGGGTGAGGCTCAAATGAAATTGGCAAAGTCTTCCTCTGATCTGAGTGTGAATGTTGACAGAGTTTGCAAACACTAACACCGCTTCCTTCCCCTAGATGGCTGCAACATGAGGCTGTTCCTCTAGAGCCATGGCTCTCAACCTTCTGCACCCCTTTAATATCCAGTTCCTGACTCTGTGTTCACTCTCAACCATGAAAAAGTAGCATATTTCATGGCTACTTCATAATAGTAAATTTACTACAGTTATGAATTGAAATATAAATCTCTGACATGCAGGCTATCTAATAGGCGGCCCTTGTGTAAGGGTCATTTGACCCCACCCCCCAAGGGCGTCGAGTCCCACAAGTTGAGAACCTCTGCTCTATAGCGATTTTTCTGCCGACACTATGCAACTTTCCTGTGCTGTATGTCATACACGTGAGGAGGTTCTGTGATTGCATAGTTGGTTCTGCTCCAGTTGAGAGAGCCCAACGTTTCCCTGTGAGTTTCAGTCCTTTACCACTCCAGTCAGATTCAGGTTTCCAGGACCAAGTCTACATGGACACAGCAGAAAACTCAGGAAACACAATTACTTTTTAGTTAGGTATCAATGTTCATTAATAAATTTTAGGAAAAACAGATTACTTTTAATTTTAAGTTGGCCTCATTTAGTCAAATGTCATATCCATTTCAAAAAGGAAGAATGAATGCATTGGTATCTGCTGGCTTGCAGCAAGCTCTTAGGTTTTTCCATTTTGAAAAACTTAGTTTTTACAATATGAAAATTATAGACAGAGTGACATTTAAACCTTTGCTTTTCATAGCATTTCACACTTACACCATTTTAAAAGACAGCTATTAACATTTACAAAAATCTTTCAGAAACCAAATGTTCTAACATGCAGAATTCCAATTATACTGTGTAAGAGGGTTATCAACCATTCTTCTACAAGAATACTTTGAAGTGTCTGGTATTAAACCAAGAGCTAAAATGTCAGTTGCACATAGACAATAAATTAGGGTTTATAAAATCTTGTAAGATTTATTTAATATTACAATTTTGACCTTTAGGCTGCCTTCACCATAGCTTACTTCTGTCTCTCTCCCTACCACCATCTCTCTCCTGCTCTCTCTTTCTTTCTCTCCTCCTCACTCTTTTGTCATTTTCTCATTTTGCATATGTGCTACAAAATTATGTGACCTATTCATGTGCTGTAAGAATGCTGCCCATGACCTCTCCTGTCTAGCTCACTCTCTACTTCCTATTCTACTGTCTATTCTAATTTCCCCATCTGAGTGAGATTCAAGGAGGGCCTCCCTTGGGCCATCCCTGTTACTTAGCTTCTTTAGGTCCATGATTAGTAGTATGGTTATCTTGTACTATATGTCTAAAACCCACTTATAAGTGGGTGTATACCATGTGTGCCTTTCTGGTTCTAGGTTACCTCAATTAGCATGATCCTTTCTAATTCCATCCATTTAGCTGCAAATTTCATGATTTCCCTGTTTGTAATAGCTCAGTAGTATTCCCTTGTCAAGGTGGTTGGAGAACAGCTGTCGGGAGAGTGGGGAGGAGAGGACCTGGAGAGAAAAGAGAAACTGAAGGTGGAGGCACAAGCTAGAGATCTGCCACAGTGTAGGCTACAGGGAGCATGTAAGGATGTATCTAGCTAAGCCTCCTCACAGTGAGGGACAAAAGATTTGAGGAGTCTACCTTCTAGCCAGGCAGGACTTATAGTGGTAGGAGGGGAACACCAATCCACCTAGAAAACCTTTGAACCAAAATTTACCCTACTTACAAGATGGGCAGAGAATAAGATAGAATAGGGACTGACAGAATGACCAACCAATGCCTGGCCTAACCTGACACTCACCCCATGGAAGAGATCCAATCCTGACACCATTAACAATACTCTGCTATGTTTACAAACAGGAGCTTAATTTAACAGTTCTCTGAGCAGCTGATGGAATCAGATGCTGAGACTCACAGCCAAGCGTCAGAAGGAGAGTCCTGTGGAAGAGTGAGAGGGAAGGATAGAAGGATCCGGAGAGAATAAGAATGCTGCAAGAAGACCAACAGAGTCAACTAACCTAGACCCATGGGGACTTACAGATATGGAAGCACAACCAAAGAGCATGCATGGACTGGATCTAGACCCCCTACACATACGTAACCAATGAGCAGCTTGATCTTCATGTGAGTTTCCTAGGAAATTGAGAGGGTGCTGTCTAGCATGGACTCTTGCCTGCTTTCGATCACTTTGCCCTAGCTGGGCTGCCTTGCTTGACCATAGTGGATGAGGCAGAGCTCAGTCCTGATGTGACTTGAAGTGCTGGGGTGGGTGCTTTTCTGAGGACAAGGTGGGAATAGGGTGAAGAAGGTTGAAGGGAGGGACCTGGAAGAAAGGAAGGGGCTACTATGGGGATGTAAAATAAATATAAAAATTTAAAATAAAGAACGCTGCCCATGCCTCTCTAGTTCCCTCACTCCTCCCATTCAGAGTAGCAAAACCCTGGGATACGGTGCCTATTTCTGTGCAGAACACACTAGTTGAGTCATTAGCAAGATGTTCCCCTTGACAGCCTGTGTTTGGAGTAAGAATACCTTCCTTTGGGACAGATCTTGAAGACAAACAAGACGCCTTCTCAGAATTCTTAGCTACTTAGCAATGATGATGGAAGATGAGGTGCCCCACACATATGATTGCAATTTTGAATGAGACTGACTAAAACTAGAAGTGAAAGGCATAGCAGACAAAATTGCATTATCCCCATTGAAGAAAAAAACAAACAGGAAATTTTCTTTAAAGAATGGGCACCAATGAGGGTACCATTTCTCCCACATCTTGTAGGAGATGCCTGCCAACAAAGTGCTCATTACCACACACTTTCCCAAGATGTGTGTAGTGAATGTAGAATAGAGAGAAGGGACATTAGAATGGAGGGATCAATAGCCAATCATCTTGGTCTTTTCCAATTATTGATAACAGGGAATTGTGTTCTGCCTTCCACACACTGGAAAGTACCTAGGGCCTGAGTAGTTAGTTTGTAAGAATGTTTGAAATTCAACCAATTATCTCCTCCCCTCCCCCCCTCCCTTCTACTCTCCTCCTCTCCTCTGCTCTCCTCCTCTCCTTTCCTCTCTTCTCCTCTTCTCCTTTTCTTTCCTCTCCTCTTTTCCCCTCCCTCCCTTTCCCTCTCCTTCTTTCTTTCCTTTAGTGTAGATATGTTCCCAAATAGTTCAGGCCTCATACCTACCATATGGCCTAGGCTGAGACTGGTCTTGAACTCCTGACCTTCTGCTTTTACCTCCGTGTGCCTGGGTGCCGTGGTTACAATGTGTGCCGCTATGCTCAGACTGTTCCCTTTTTAGAAGCATTGTTTTATTTTTAATTATGTGCCTGTGTTTGTGTGTGGTGTGTGCATGTGATTGCTGGTATCCACAGAGGTCCTGGGTCTGGAATTCCAGGTAGTTTTGAGACACCTGTCATGAGTACTGGAAATGAACTTGAATCCTCTGCAGTTCTAGGCCCATATAGTACATATAATATAATATATGTATATATATATTTAAAATATATGAGTCCCTTTTAAAAAAAGATTTATTATTTATATAGCACTCTCCCTGTATGTATGCATGTATGCCATAAGAGGGCACCAAATTTCATTATAGACTGTTATGAGCCACCATGTGGTTGCTGGGAACTGAACTTACGACCTTTGGGAGAGCAGCCAGTGCTCTTAACCTCTGAGCCATCTCTCCAGCCCCAGCTTTTATGTTTTTATGTTTATTTATTTATTTCCTGAATTTTATTCTAAATAGTTTATTTATCCAGGCCTTAGTAGAGCTGAGATTTACTGGTAAGTGACCCACAGATGGGAAAGCTTATGGAATTTGCTTCCAGCCGAGCAGTGGGGGATGGTATAATTTGTAGCCCAACAGTACAGTCCTTGTATTACTAATGTTGTCGTTCAGAGAGACACCCTCGTCAGGTACATTGAGGCAAATCTATCAGCTTTGCAAAGTGTCTTTTAAAAAACAGAAATCTGAAGTTTCAAATGACCTGAAATAAGGCCTCATACTTGAACCTTTATAGCAGTCACTTTGTCAAGTGCTTTTGAGGTTCAGTGCTGGAGCCAAGAGCAGCAAGGCAAATCTAATGGTGAGGAATTGCTGAGTGGTTTTCTTCACCCACCTGCCAAGTCAGAAGCCCATGAGTAACATGCAGTTAGCTGACGCGTTCAGGACACTCCTCATGTGTGGCAGATAGGCGTTCTTTCTACAATTTTGTTAGGCAGCACATTGTGATGTATGGTAAGGGCACATTTCTGAGAGTTAGTTTCTTATAGTCTAAGGTAAATTTAGACACACACACATACACACACCTGCCCAAAGAAGGATGGCTTGTGCTGTTTAGAATGTTGTTATAATTTTGGTACAAATACATGCCTGTTTACCTGAAACAACTCCAGCATGGAGAAACTTATTTTCAGTGGGCAATCAGCTTCTTTTAATTGACATCCCATATAATCAAGTGCTAGTATAACTGAAGAAGTGGGTCATGTTCCTGGAGTTCATCAGAGGACACTTGGCATGCAACCATCAGACGCTCACAACGCACATCTCTGCCATCCGTCTCTTGTACCCACCAAGATCTACGCAGCAGATCTGCTGCCATTCCAGGCTCTCAGACACATCCACCTGGTGCTCCTGTTCATTTCACACACGGGTAACAAATGCTTCATGTGTGAATGGGCCAGCTCTGTGAAAGCCACCCATTGTAAGTCGTCATGGCAGCTGAAGGGGATCAGATATACTGCTTTGAGATGTGTCTCTTTAAACAAAGATTCTTTTGAACTAAAGGTGCTTAATAAATTGAGGCAAACACAGGAATTCTTGGCACCACACCCCTCCTGGTCTGCATAAAAGCAGGACATAGATTTCCCTTTTATTAAGGGAAATCTGTATTTGTCCAGGGAGTGTTCACTTCTAAATCTATCCTCTCGTGTTGGGGAGGAAGGGTGATTCAGGAGATACTATGTCACTTAAGAGGGGCAATTCTGTGTAACAAGGCTTTCTAAGCAACTTGTTTACGGCCTGTGTGCTTTTCACCCTCCTATATCACAGCCTCCAAGGAATCCCAAGCCCCTGGCTTTGTCTTTTCTCTGCATTTTTTGTTTGTTTGATTTTTGTTTCATTTTTTTAACATGGTATAGGAGCCTCCAGGGTCTACGAGCCTCTTTGGAGTTTTTCGCTTTTCCCTCATACTTGCCTCCCTCCATGTGCTTATGAAATCGACCTTTTCTCCAGCCAATCTGCCACTCATCAATTCAACTCACTGTCTCCAGTCACTGAGTAGAAGAAGATAGAATATACTCTGAAGTCTCTTTAGGGGTAAATTCCATCATGTTTTAGAAACATACCACCACTTCCAAGTACCATCCATCCTGTTATATAATAAGAAGAGCAGCTAGCCATCGTATTTTGGAACTTCTCTTAAGAAACCATTTATAAAGAAATGAAGGTGAAACATAAATATATCTAGGGTAAGTATAGATATTAACAACAGTTAAAAGAGTTAATTCCTTAATGAGAAAACTGGGGTGATGTTTCAAGCAGTTGGAAGGAGACTCTTTTTAAAGTTTTGTTTACGCATTGGAAACAGCGACACTAATGAGCTCATGGTGGCTGCGTCTTTCACAGCGGGACATGAGACAATTGGACCTTTGGCGTGCACGGCCTGTGTCTCAGAAGACAGAGATGGCTTTCCATTGTCACCACTGCTCTGGACTGTCCAGAATTATAAAACACCACAAAGACAGTGAGAAATGAGAATCGGACATCTCGGGGAGCTATTTCTGTGTGTCTCACCTCCCAGGAGTTAACAGTCTCCTGCTTCTGCCCCACTTTACCATATTGCTTCCCACCTGTATTGGTACAAAAGCTTCCTCCCTGGTCTGTCTGCTCCTGGAAGCATATTCCTCTGTTGGAGCTGCATGCCTTTACCAATTTAATCTTCTTTCAGTTCTGAGATGGTCACAATCCGTTTAAAAACCACTAATGGCTTCCTGCTGCCTGTAGATAATATTTGAAAGCTCTAATCTGGTCCACTAGGATTTAGCCACAGACTGACAGGGTTTCCAGTTGCAAATTACAAAACACAAAACAAAACAAATAATAACAAATAACAATAAAACCTCTTGTCGATTTAAAGGGAAAAATGGATTTGTGATGATATTATACAAATCACAGACTTGCCAGGAAGGCAACAGAACCAGGGTTGGAAGCTTCTCGACTGAGCTAGTAGTCAAAGCCACCCAGCTAGCGGGGCAAGGACTGCTCCACTGCCACAGGATGGAGAACACTGAAGCATTGCCATGGTTACTGCCTACCGATGCAGGCACACTGCTAGTGTCCAATGTACTCAGTTCTGGCACTGACCCCTGTACCACGGTTCAAGGAATGCTTTCTGCCCTCACTCCTGGTATCTCAGGCTTCCTATTAAAAATCAAAGGAGTGGAGGTCTCTGATTGCCCACACCCTACTGCCAGGAATATTTGGAAAGCAGTTGGCAATACCTTTAACCATTTCACTTTGGATTTTCATATATGTATCATTATACTTTGCTCTTATATGACCTCCTCACTACCTTCTTTTATCCCCCCATCCATCTGCTGCTGGTACCCCCCCCCCCCCACACACACACAAGGAATTGCCCTTCTCCCTTGGTGACACTAACTCCTTCACTTTCTCCTGCTCCTGACTCTGACTAAAAAGTGAAAGGAACCCGAGAATTCCTCAAAGGAAAGAGATTGAAGATGCAGAATAGAGGATAAATATTCACGAGAGACTTCCTATCTTAATGTTCTGCCGGTTACAACCCTCTATTATTCTATATACAAAAATGAACAAACAAACAAAAACAAACAAAAAAAGAAACCCAAACCATTCAGTCTCTGTCTACTTTAGCAAACATGTAACAGCATCTATATGCTAAGTACTATACTAAGTGGTGAAAATAAAGCAAGAATTGGTATTTCTGTGAGATGCAAGACTGGGCAATCTCAAAGCCTGTAATACAGCAGTGTAAACTTGGTTAGCTTTGGGAATCTCTCAAAGGATACCAACTGGGTGGTGACCAGCTTCTGCCATCATAAAGGAACAGGTTCTGATTCTGGGTGTATTTCTTGTTCTGCTCCTGTACAAAGCCATGCTGTGCGTGCTGGCTGTCCCCTCCCTATTAATTACATCCTTCTACCGGCACGTTCACTGTCTACCCTGTTCATAGCTATTTGCTGCAGCCACCTTTTGACTTTGCCTGGACCTTTCTTTGTGACTTCGTGTAAGCTGGTGTTCTCTTCCTGGAAACCATCTCCATGGCCAAGGCCTCTGCTGACTTGCTGCCATACTGAAGCTCTGACTGGTGACAGTTCAGCTGTTGTGCTACCCAGCATCGTCTCCAATGTGCAGCACAGGCTACCTGTTGAGTGACACATGTCTATCCCTGGCAGGGGATACTGGTATCCTGCTTGATTCTACCATATTTTGGTGGTTTTATTTGGCCATATCAGTGTACCCATGGATGACTTTCAGTGGCTCCCAGTTAAATCTTAGCTTTCTATGTTTTTTCCTGGCACAATTGTGTGTGTGTGTGTGTGCACCTCTATGTGCAAGAGCACAACAGTTCAAGTTCTTAAATCCTGATCTGTGTGAAACCTAAACTATGTCTACTGTCATAGAGCATCAGAACAGCTAAATGCTGGCCCAGGAGTAAGTTTCTCTTTTTCTGTCCACTTCTGAACTTTGTTATTCATAGGGAATCCACAAAACATGGATGTTCAAGCTGTGGCATTGCAAAATTAGTGTTGCATGACACAACTATGCTAGCCTTTGTGTCATTCTCTCCTGCAGCCTGTGGGTCTCCAGAGCCAAGTGTCTCTGAGTCATCATGGAAGGACTCAAAATCTCCATCAAACTGTCTCCAACTCGAGAAGCAGATGTCAAATATATAAATAATTGAAATAAATGGTCTTCTTACTAATAATGCAGTTGGCAGCCTGGGTTTCACAGGATGACTTGACCTACTTAATATTTTCAAGTGACATGTACTGCCTCAACAACTATCTGACTGGCTTTCAATGGCAGAAGTGGATGGCAGGTGCAGGTTCTGGCCAGCGGGTTTGCTGGCTCTTTGGCTTTCTGGCAGGTGAGAGTAAAGAATTGTAGGGCTGAGAAGATGCTGGATTCCATACTTTATTTCTGTGGCTTCCATGGAACCAGGTTACTCACTAGGAATAAATCTATGACTTCATAATGGTTGCTTCTTGAAACTGCACCATCATTGCCTCAATCCATAGAAAGATGTGCCTTCCACCCACTGCCTAAATATTAAATATTTAGTACCTTTCACTTATTCATGTTCATAGAGCAAGCATGTTAGTTGTAGCAGAAAATTGATTTATTTTGTCATTGTCAATATCTATAAGGGATTCATTCCAAGAACCCATGCTGATACCAGAATCAGAGAATATCTGAAGGTCTTGTATAAAATGGTATGATATTTATATAAACCTATACATACCTTCTTTAAAACACCTATAACCACTGAAAATATGATATCTGATGTAAATGCTACTAGAATGGTTGTTACATGGTATTGTTTGGAGAACTATGAGCAAGAAAATATTATACTTGTTTAGTACAGAGGATTTTCACCCTGCCATATTTCAATCTGAAGTTTTTGGAAATAGAAACCAGACAATAGAAACAGAACCTAGAAAATGGAGCAGAAGTAATAGAGGTAAGAGTGGAAAGAGTTGACTTACCAACAGACACAAGAGTGGTGACCTGTTGGGGGACACAGGTATTCATGTTTGAACAAATTGAGCTTAGCAGTCTCAACAGAGCTTGTCTCTCCTTTGCCTAGTGGTTTGAATGAGGTTAGCTCTCTGAGGTCAATGTGTTTGAATACTTGGTCCCCAGTTGGTGGAACTGTTTAGGAAGGATTGAGAGGTGTTGCCTTGTTGAAAAAGGTGTGTCACCTGGAGGCAGCTTTGAGTTTTAAAAGAAACTGGTGTTGTTCCTGGCAGGCTCTCTGACTCCTGCTTATGGATAGAAATTGGGGCTGCTGCTCCAGCTGCCCAGCTCCTCCAGCGCCTGCTGCTTTCTTTCTTCCCTGCCACCACGGACTCTAACCCTTGGGCACTGTAAGCCAAATTAAATGCTTTCTTTTTTTATCAGTTTCCTTGGTTTTGGTTATTTTTTTTTTATCACCAAACAGAAACAGAGTCACCCAGAGTGTCAGTTTTCTGCTTCATTCTGTGTGGAACCTTCTACCTTAAACCTGTATTTAAGATTGCTTTCAGCTTACGCATTAGAATCTTTTATTAGTCCTTAGTTTTCAATACCAACATTGCCTAGGTCATAGGAAACATTCAGTAAGCTTTTACTGACTTGATCAAGGTGAAAAAAAAATCACCATAAGTTGGTGTCATAAATAGAATCAGAAGGTCAAATGTCCCCCTTAGTACTTTTTTCTTTAATCCCTTTCCTCAATGACCCTGAATGCTCTTTTTTCATACTACGCTGGAGATGCCTGGAGCATCTGGTTTATGTATTCTGACATAGGGTCTTACACTGTATCCCAGGTTGTTCTTAGGCTCACAGTCTTCCTGCCTGAACCCCCCAAGAAACAAGATGTCCAATGTGCACCACATCGTACTCATATCCAGTTTCAAACTCCTCCTTTTGCCCATTCTCTCAGCAACTCCTTCTCAAACCAGCTCACTTATTTACATCAGGAAGCATAACTTTTTGTGTGTGCTCCCTTTCTCTGCTTTTGACACACATGAGCCTGTCACCCACATGAGATTCTGAGCCCATTTCTTATCTCGGAGAGACATTGCTTCTTATATTCTCCACTCTGCTGTATCTGCAGTTTCCAGCAGGCCCACATCCTCTCCTGCTACAGCACCTTCTGTTTCCTTCCTCTCATTGTCACATTCTTTGATGAATGGCTGCACTCTCTTGCCTTATGGTCGTTTCTATGCTAGGGACTGCATCTGTTTTTGCCAAAGTAGCAGCAAACAGCTCCATGGCTAAAGCCAGCTGACATCTTCTCGTGCTTATCTTAATTCCCCTTTCTGACACGTTTCAGCCTATGCATAACTCCTGTCTGCAGTCTTTGGTTCTCAGCACCGACATCTCTCCTACCTTCTCATTACTTTTCCTGTCTCTCCAAATCTCTGCCTTTGTCTCAATTACTTTTTGTCTAACGGCATAACAGTTAGTATCTTTCATCTTCCAGCCTCTTTTCCTTTCTCCCCATAACCTGTGCTCCCTAGAAAATCATGTCCTCACTGGTGAACTCTGCATCTCTGAGCCTCTGCTTGCGAAGCTCTCACAGCTCATCTTCTTACCTTCCTTTCCAACTCAGCAGTTCCCAGTTCTTGTGTCTAATCCCTGGCAAAGGGCTCAACAAGGAGGAGGTACCTCAGTGCTTGTTGAAAGAAGGAAAATGTCAGATCTCTACTTCAGGTAGTCTGGAGATGGATAGATTCTGTTGATCCAGTCTTTGTGCTGTTGATTTGAAGTTCTGGCCCGCTCTACCCCGCTAGCACTATTCTGCTAGCTAAGACTGTTCTAGTTCTCATGAATACCTACACAGTCTTCCCCTGATACTTCTTCTTCCTACCTTCATCAAACACATGTTCATATGCCACTAGCTACATCTTGTGAGGCATAAGGTTTTCTTTACTTGTCCTTGTACTCTGTGGCTCAAAGACTACATGCAATTGTAACACATATGTATGACGCATTCAGAGATGCATAGATCTCAGTTGTGATAGGTAGATTCCAAGATGACCCAGATGTCCCCAACATCCTTGTGGGTCTTCATATTGTAACAGGATTCCTCTCAGAGATTAGAATATGGCAAAAACACTGATGAGCTTCTGCCAGCACCAGGTTATAAAAGCAAGACAGATTTTCTCTTACCCTCTCTCCCCAACCCTGTCCTCAGCTGCAGGCAAAGTCACCTGCCATGGTGAGGCCCACATGAAGGTGAGCTAAGGTCTTTGGCTGACAGCTCCTTGAGTTTAGATGTAGATCCTCAGTCTTAGACACATGTCAGAGCCCTGCAGAGCAGACAAAGGAAACCTTGATTGTGGCCTTATGAGAAAACCTGAAGATCAACAAAACCGGACCAGGATCGCTGACCCACAAAGACTGCTACAAAATGATGATTGTTTGTTGTCTGAAGTTGCTAGGCTATGGGCAATTTTTTATACCACAAAAGGCAGCAAATACTCTTGATCTTGATACTCAGAACCTATATGTTTCTCCACATTTCTTCATATCCTGCTATATGTCTAAACTCCCTAAACTGTCCTCACACAGCACCAGAGGACGAGGACATTGACACCCACCCTTTTCCTCAGGATGTCCTTCCATCCTAGCCACCCTTTCCAACTAGTCAGCTAGTCAGCTGACTTCCAGGAGGCCTGGCTGGCCATACCTGTGATCTGTGGAGGGCTCTCCCCTCCAACAAACTCATGCAACCACCTTTGCTCTCTTCCTCCATGCAGCAGCTCTTATCTATGGTGTCTCCACCCGAGTAGTTGTCTTGCTATGTGAACTGATATGCCCAGAGTACAGAACTTAGAAATGTCTGTTGAATGAGAACATTATTCTTAGAGCCTGGAATGCAAGCTCTTAGCAGGTTGGCTTTAGTCATTTTCATTTACACTGGGTCTTTCTGGCTCATGCTGAACAAGTGAACCATCTGGATTTCACCACCGTGCCTAGCTGTTGCCTTCTCATCTGCTTCAGGGTCCTGTCTTCAGTGATGAGGCTTTCAAAGACAACATTGTTTCCTTGACAATAATGGTTTCCATAGTTCTTTGATTTCCTTGAACACCCTGAAGAAGCGGGAGACCTTGTAATTCCATGTGTCTCATCATTTCTGCAGACACACCTGGAGAGCAGAGCTTTCCCACTGAGCCTTAGACTGAGGCTTTAATTTTTCAACCTATTTGAAAGTCTAAGTAAATTTCCCCCTGCAAGCTTCCTTTTCATCAGCTTCTATGACTCACGTCTTAACACAGGAGATGCTAATACTTGAAAATGATTATACGAATGAGCAAATGAATTCGCTTTGCTGTTGGCTCTAGCCCTGTATTTTATGTGAAAGCAACTGCATCCAATTCGTTTTCCACCTCAGATGTGAAATTAAGGTACACATTTTATTTTATAGTTCTGCAGGGGACTGGGAAAACTGCTGGAGCAAATGGGAACTGGATCAAGAAAAGAATATTTAAAAGAGAGCATGTACATGGGGGAAAGTGAGGAGGTTCCTTTAATGTTTGCATCCAGCTTTCAAGGCTCAAAGGGCGGCATATAACAGGCCTATTTTTCAAGAGAAAGCTAGTTACCCAGACATGTAGAGGTGAGTATAAAAATCACTCTCGGTACTTTGAAGGAATTAAATTAATTAAATTTGAGATAGCAGATGGTGACTGGGACTAGCACGGCTTCAATTAATACGTAGAGGATGAAGTGCATTCTATGGCAAAATATTTAAATTCTCCCATTTGTATGTCATGTCAGTGAACTAATTCCTCAAGCTTAAAAATTAGAGAGGTACAAAGAGAACAAGAAGAGGAAACACAGGCCGAGGGGCCATGCTTACAAAAGACAAATCTGACAAAGAGCAACTCAAGCACACACCACAAACCCTAAGACCACTTCAAGCACACCTATAGTTGCAGAACTAAAGATTGTTTAGAAATCACCAACGAGAAGAAAAAACACAACATGTACAGCAAAATGGGCAAGAGATCTGAACACATGTCCTCCCAAAAGACATGTAATGAGAGCATGAATGTGTACGTGAAATAGACATGCACGGTCTTACATACTCAAGAACTTTAAGTTAAACCTACAATAAGACACCAGAAGACACCCATGAGAGTGAGAAAAACCTAAACTCCTGGTTGTACGGTACAAGGAGACTAACTAGACTGTGGAGTAACAGGACCTCTCATGCACATGGGAAGGCAAAGTGGTTCAGCCCTTAGAGAATATGTAGCACTTGGAGGTTAGTGTAGTCATTTCGTTCAAAGCTAGGAATGTTCTGGTTGCACGAGCCAACAGTAAGGCTCTTTCATATTTAATGAAATGGAATGAAAACTTGAGTCTAATAACAAACCTGCACACAGGTATTTCAGCAGCTCAGGACTGCTAAAACTTAGAAGAAATCAAAAGGCCCTTCATTAGGTGAATAAATATGAAGGTTATACCTTCATATTATGAGATAATTTTGACATGAAAAGGAAGAAATTTAGCTATAAGGTAGAGTATTAACCTCTCCCAGGGATGAGTCCCCTTCTTGGTTGTTCAGTACAGACCATATATATACCACCAGCAAAATGGACTCAACATGTTGTACATAGACATTTTTGTGCATATGCATGAATACATACATATGCATGATGATAATAATCAAAGAGAAAGAGACTATCACCTTGAGGATGTAGGGACTTAGGAGGGGCTCAAGGGATGGTAGCTGGGAGGGGAAGGATGGGGAAGGTGGTATAACTATTTCAATTAAAAGCATATTTTAAAAGTTTCTGGGAAAAAAAGAAGGCAGGATAATGTTAATTACTAATCTAAAAAGGATGCATACTTTACAATTGCAACTACAGTATTCTAAGTAAGGCAAAACTATTGGGGCAATGAAAGAAGAGAACAAAGAAGGAAAACCACCAGCGGTTGCCAGAGGCTGGAGTGAGTGACAGGTAGAGCACAGAGGAATTTTTTGGGGTAGGATAATACTCCGCATGATGATAAGATAGCTATTAGACATATGTACTCATCAAAAGTCACAGACAAATATAGGTTGGCAATGTTGGTGTATTCCCAGCATGTGGGAAGCTAACGCTGGTGAATTTGGAATTTGAACCCTACCTTGACTACATAACAAGTCTCATGTCAGTGTGCATCTCATGGATAGACTCTCTGTAAAAGCCCCAAAGCCAAAACCAAAATAAAAACAGATTATTTCATATCAAGAACAAACTCTGATGGGGCTGTGGATTTCTGGTGCGTTAAGTTCATCGATGGTAACGGAAGTGCTACTTTGCCTGGGCTATTGATAGTAGGCTGCTGGGTATTTGAGTATAAGGGATATGTGACAACCCTGTATTTTCTACACAGATTTTCTGTGGAGCTAAAAGTGCTCCAAAAATAGACTACTAAAGATTGGGCTGGCGAGATGTCTCAGCAGGTAAAGGAGCTTTCCATCAAGGTTAACAACTTGAGTTCAATCTCTTAGGTTCACATGCTGAAAGAAGAGAACTAACTCTTTCAAGTCGTCAGATGGAGGCAAAGTGCAAGCTGTGGCACACAACACCCCACCCTGATCTCCACAAAATAAATACATAAATAAAAATGATTAAAGTAAAGACGGGCATGGACGGTTAGGTTAGTAGTACATGGAAGGTTTGCTTAACACATAAAAGGCTCTGGATTTGGTTCCTAACATGGTCATCACATCCTTCAAGGAAATAAATAAGTAAAAAGACCAACACACCAAAAAACAGGTTAAAGAATTGATCTATGGTTAGGTTGAAAATTGTCAGAACAGGGGCCTGGAGAGACAGCTCAGCATGTGCTGCTCTTGCAGAGGACCCCTGTTTGCTCTCAGCACCCACATGATGGCTCACAGCTGCCTCTACCTCCATCTCCAGGGGATCCAATATCCTCTTCTGGATGCTGTAGGCACTTGCTTGCATACACAAACACACTCACACACCCCCACAATTTAAAAATTGTGCCAATGTGGTAATACACACCTTTTATCCCAGCATTCAGCAGTCAGGAAGATTTCTGTGAGTCTGAGGCCATCATGGTCTGCCCAGCAAGTTACATGCCAGCCAGGCCTACATAGGGAGATTCTATCTCAAATAAAATTAACATTTTTCCTCTTTATTTACTTATATTTTTTGATGAAAGACTAATATCATCCATTCTTGTTTATTGTGATAACAACTGTGTTTGGTCATGTACTTTCCCATTGTGTTTTGTTATATTTATTGCTTCCGTTTCACTTGTTTTGTTTTGTTTTAAACCAATTTTGCATTTATCTAGTTTTGTCTCACCTTGTCCTTTCCCCCACATAGTTTGTTTCTCTGAATATATTCAAATTGCATATCAGTTACATTCCTAATTTATTTTTATTTATCATCATATCATTTGCTTGCTTGTTTGTTTGTTCATTTATTTAGTTAGTTAGGTAAGTAGTTTTATTCTAAAGGCAGCATTTATAGGTCTGTGTGGTCCTTGCTGATTTGGAACTAGCTCTGTAGATCAGGCTGACATCAAACTCAGAGATCTGCTCCCTGAATGTTGAGATTAAAAGTGTGTGCCACCACCCTTGACTCTTATTTTATTTTTCGGCTTTTTGAGACAACTCTGGCGGATGCTCTATTTAACAGTATTGCCTGTGCTGGAACTCATTCTGTAGAATAGACTGGCCTTGAACTCACCGAGATCCACCTGCCTCTGCTTCCCAAGTGCTGGGATTAAAGGCATGCACCATATTTCCTGGCTGGTATTATTTTTTAAACATAAATTTTTTGAGAATTTTACACATGCTATTGTATTTTCATCATTTCTACCCCATCCTCTTGCTCTCCAACTTCTCCTGTGCCTGCTGTCTCTCACAAATTTATGATACTTGCTTTTTTGTTATATATATTATTTATATATTTTATACATATTATTTTATATATTATATATATTTAATATATATTATTTAGTATCTATTAGTAATATATATTACTAAATGCATATATATGCTATTTATATAAACTAAAACGTTATTATTATATGCCTAAGTTCATTTAGTACTGCTCTTATGTATATGTGTCCTTAAAGCATATTGCTCATATGTATGTACGTACAGGCTGAGCACTTGGTATTGGATAATCTATCAAGGGGCTCACGGCTGGAGAAGACTAATTTTCCCTTTCTCAACATACATTAATTGCCCCACCCCATTAACCTTAGACTGAGGACCCCTGAGATTTCCTCTGTCTGCTTTGGCATGTCTACTGGTATTATCGTTGTTCAGGTCTTGCTTACACAACCATACTGTTGAGGTTCATTAGTGCACCTTGCCTGTTATGTCTAGAAGACACAATCTAGCAGCAGTTTTCTTGGCCCTTTGGTGCCTACAGTTTTTCTGGCTCCTTTTCTGTGGTTTTTGCGGAGCTTTCAATGTGTCAGTTGTGTTGTGGATGTATCAGTTGCCATTGAATACTCCACTATCAGTTGTCTTGGCATTTTGACCAATTGTCTTTTGTAATTACTCAATTACAAAAATCAGCATCTTTGCTGAAGGCTGAGAGATACACTTATTTTTGGCTTGAAGAATAAGCATTTAGAATGAAGCTAGGAAGCTAGGAATTATACTGGTTAGGAATAGTAACAGTAATGGGTATTCCTTTAGGGTCACCAACCACTCGCAATTGGCTAGGTTTACCACACAAGGCATACTTCTCTTCTAACTGGTTAGGTTTACCATACCAGGAATAATTCTCTCTCCCTGAGTGGGTCTTAAGCCCAGTTAGATAGCTGTTGGTTACTGCCAAGATATGAGCGCCACCACTGTTACCCTCCTGTATATCTTGTCATGCTTGTCATTGTCATGGTTCAAGGCTTTAAATGCTGTGTAAAATTATTGATTGCTTTTTTTCCCTTGACAGTGATTAGATTTCTTTTGGAGTATACACTTCTCAAGTGTTTATTTAATTTACTTGATTATGACATAATTTTGGTATAATTTACCATTTCAATTTGCTCTTTTGTTTTCTTTGTTTAACAAATATTTATTTATTTTTAATTTTATGTGTTAA
Organism: Pachyuromys duprasi; assembly: GCA_028658305.1. Classification (NCBI taxonomy): domain Eukaryota; kingdom Metazoa; phylum Chordata; class Mammalia; order Rodentia; family Muridae; genus Pachyuromys; species Pachyuromys duprasi. The sequence continues at coordinate 126,636,025 of CM053764.1, forward strand.
AGTGTTTATTCTGCACGTCTGGTATGTAACATGTGGGTGCCTGGTCCTTGCACAGACCAAAAGAGGGTGTCAGATCTCCTGGAACTGGAGTTACAGATATATGTGAACTGTCATATGGGTGCTAGAAATTGAACCTGGTTCCCCTGCAGAAAGATCTAGTGCTTTTAAATCCTGAGCCATTGCAAGAGTTCTGCCTTCCATTCTTCCACCCCAGCCCCCAAACCAGGAAATATCTCAGTAAAGAATGACACCATGTGTTGAGTGATGTAGTTCATCCTGACGCCTTGCTCTATCTTTGGTCCAGATTCCTGAACGTGTCTGTTAGCCTCAGTGCTTCCTCTCCCACCCATCTGTGACTTACTCATGACAAAGCAGGAGGTATGACCCTTTTGAACAGAAATCACAGCTTGCAGGGCTTTGCTATGACCTCTCTACAAGCATCTCATCTCACTCCAGATAAAATATAAAGGTCTACCTCAGGGGTGTGGTGTCTCATGTCTATAATACCCGCACTCGGGAGGCAGTCACAGGAAGATCAAGAGTTCAAAGCCAGTGTTAACTCCATAGTGAGACTGAGATCTACATGAGAGTCTGTCCCAAGAAAAGAAAAACAACAGAAACAAGAATGCCCAAAGTCCTCATAACAGTCTCTACACCATATGATCGATTCAATTCAGCTTCTTAGAAACACTCTCACTGACCATGTTTCTGGGCCAGTATTCCACCATCATCTCCCCTACCACCCTCCTGCTTTGAAGTTTTCTTTACAGTACCCATCTCCCCCGATATATCCCTTCTAGAAGGCAAACACTATGAGAAGAGGAGCTGTGTTTATAAAATAAAAACCAGTCTTATGATGCAAATCATATGTCAGAACTCACAGAGTTAAAATGCCCTATGCAATGAATTATGGTATATTTACACGATTGTGTAGCCATGGTCACATTCTAACTTTATAACTCTGCCATTGTGTACAAGAGAAATCCTAGGTAGAGTCATTCAGAGGACCTCTGTGGTAGGCTCCTGTCCTGTTACTTGTTTCCTCCTACTTCCAAATATATCTGGGCATAGGGGTCTTGTGTGAGACTGATTCTCCAACTAAGTACCATGCATGGATTTAACCTAGAGCCCCTGCTCGGGTATAGCCCATGGCAGCTCAGTATTCAAGTGGGTTCTCCAGTAACAGAAACAGGGACTGTCTCTCACATGAACTCAATGGCTGGATCTTTGACATCCTCCCTTACCCCCCCGAGCCTTGAAGGAGGAGCAGTTGCCAGGTCACAGAGGAAGACATTGCAGCTAGTCCTGAAGAGACCTGATAAGCTAGGGTCAGCCAGAAGGGGAGAAAGACCTCCCCTATCAGTGAACTTAGAAAGGGGCAGGAAGGAGATGAGGGAGGAAGGATGGGATTGGGAGGGAATGAGGGAGGGGGCTATAGCTAGGATACAAAGTAAATAAACTATAACTAATATAAAAAATAAAAATTCAGCTTAAAAAAACAAGAGAAATCCTAGACAATGTCTACACACACACACACACACACACACACACATGGAGAGAGAGACAGAGAGACAGAAAAGAAAGACACAGAGAGAACCCTCTTTTCTTAACCATCATCTCCATTGTCCCTGTTCTCTGCAGTCTTAGGAGCTCTATCTTTGTGTCTGTTTATATTTGCCCAGCACTTACACATTTACTGTAAATGGAATAGCAGAGTATGTGGTCCTTTGTCAGCTTTCATTTACTATTATGTTTCAAGACTCATCTATACTATAGCATGCATTGATATTTTGTCACCTAGTAATGTGCCATAGTAGCTTATGCCGTACTTTGTTTATTCATCATTTCATAGGCCTTGCATTGTTTTCCTTTCTTTTGGCTATTATGAATAAGATTACCATGAACATTTATGTACAAATCACTGTATGGGTCATTCTTCTCATAGGCAGACACATAATATGCAATTTCTGGGTCATATAGTCATCCTATTCTTAATCATTTGAGAAACCAAAAGATGATTTTTCATAGTGCCTAAAAGAATTTATGTTCCGAGTCTGGGGTATAGCTAAATGGTAGACTGTTTGTCTACCGTGTATGAGGCTCTGAGGTGAGTCCCAAGATAAGACACACACATTTTTTCCCCTTCCAAGTAATAGGGCTGACTAAGGTTCCAGTCTTTCTTCAACTCTGCCAACACTTTAACATCCTTCTGGTGTTTCTTTCTTTCTTTCTTGTTTGTTTTTCAAGACAGGGTTTCTCGGTGTAGCCTTGGCTGTCCTGGAACTCTCTATGTAGACCAGGATGGCCTTGAACTCACAGAGATTCACCTGCCTCTGCCTCCTATGTGCTGGGATTAAAGGCACACACAAACACTGCCCAGCTTTTTACATAGCCTAAACACTTCACAAATTATGCTTCTGTTATATACAAGTTTTTATATTTTTATTATTATATTATTTTATTATTATATTTTTGTTATCTATTTTTTCTTTTCTTTTTTTCTATCTTTGATGTATATACAAAACACATACAAAACTACTCCACGTTGGAATAGTTGGGATTATAAGTTTGCACCACCATGGCTGTCTCTCTGGTCTGCTTTAGATAGTTTTTGTTTGTGTTATGAAATGAATTAGGGTTTAGCCATGTTTTTAGCATGTGCATGTCTAATTGCCCAGAACTCTTTGCTGAAAAGACTGTTCTTTCATCACAGAGTTACTCAGGTGCTTTGTTGGAAATATTTGGCTTCAACTATGGAAGTTAGCCCCCTCAGTACTTCTACCCATATTCCCATGCAAGTCCCATGCTGGTCTTTTAAAAATATATATATTCACGTGTGTATGTAAGCCTTGATGCGTGCTTACATGTAGCACCTGCAGGGAGGAGCCCATGGAAGCCTGAGAGAGCATCAGATTGCCTAAACCTGGAATTATAAGTGGGTGTTATATGACCAATGTGGGTGCTGGGAAATGAACCTGGGTCCTCTGCAAGAGCCATACATGCTGGTAACGACTGAACCATCTTTCAGCCTTCTCATCTTGTCTTGATGACTGAAGCTTTAGAGTCGGTTTTGCCACTGAGAACTATAAGGAGAATTTTGTTCTCCTTAAGGATTACTTTTGCTGTTCTAAAGTCTCTTAAGTTTCCATATGAATTTTGTGACTTGCCTGTCAATTTCTGCAAGAAGTCAGCTAAGATTTCTCTAGGGTGGTATAGCTCATTTTAACAATTTCATTTCCGAGTGGGTATTTGATAAATATTTGTTGAATAAATAAATTTAACAAATGCTACATATGGAGTTGAAGGCAGGGATCAGAAATGGGTCAGAACTGCTCTTTTATGAGAACTTTCTTTTGCAATAAAGCTTTAAATTTATAGTTATTTAGTTTAACTATATCCCAGTGGAATTTTGTCCCAAGAATCTTGTAACAGTGTCAACTTGACAGCCTCCGGAGTTAGCTAAGAGAGAGACCTATAGGTATGTCTATGTGGAAGTTTCTAGATTAGATTAGTTGAGGTGGGAAAACCAACACTAGATGTGTTCAGCATCATGCCATGGGTTAGGGTTCTTATATGAAGAAAAAGAAAAAAGCAAGCTGGGTACCACCATTCATTTCTCTGTGCTTCCTGACTGTGATTAGGCACCCATCTTCCTGTTGTCACGCTACTGTCCTCTCATGATGGACGGTGTCCTCTGGAACTGTGAGCCAGAATAAACTCTTCCTTAGGTTGCTTTTGTCTGGCATTTTGTCACAGAAATAAGGACAGTGATTACCACAAATTTAGACACATGAAAGCAATACTAGATCGTTCTAAAGCAGCACTGTAGTCATGTTCTTTGCTTGGGTTGTATAAGTGGTCTTGAAGTACTGCCTTGGCTTGGCTAAGGCTCAGCATTTGTTGAAAAATTTTTTCTTCAGTTTAGTATATAAAATAAAAACAATAGTTGAAGCTAAAATCTGGTACTATTATCATCTTTCAGGCAAAAATTTGCTTAAGAATGAATGAATCATCTTACACAAATCAGAATGCAGAGATTGTTATATTTGCATTTTTAATTAGTTAATTAGTTGTGTGTGTGTTGTTTGAAGGTCCATGTGCCTGTGTGCATGCAGAGGCCAAATGTGGATATCGGGTATCCTGCTCACTCTGTCACACTCTGCTTTATTCCCTTGAGACAGAGTATCTCAATGAACCTGGAACTAGGCTGATGGCCAGTAATTCATGGTGATAATCCTGTGTCAGACGCTTTCCTTCCCTCAGTGATGGGGTTACATGTGTGTGTGATCACACCCACTTTTTTTTTTTTTTACATATTTGCTGGGGATTCGAACTCAGGTCATCACAATTGTGCAGCAGCTGCTCTTACACCAGGAGCCATTATTCAGCCCCTAGATTTTCATCTCATTTGTATTGTAACAAGGAGAACCTGAAATGGGCAAATATCTACACCACATAAGGAGCTTGGTCTGATGTTTGTATTTTGATGCTAATCACTGGCCCTCAAGATCTGGTTACTGCCTGGATACTCCTATCTTTGTTGTGTAAATCTGCCTTAGACATTATTCCTGATTGGTTGATTAAAAGGCCTAAAACCTGGGCAGAACAAAACAGGGTAGGCATGGCTGGGGTTGCTGAGCTTTGGAAAGAGGAGAATCTTGGGAAGAGACAGACAAACTGAAAGACAGGAAGAAGAACAAAGCCACAATGGGTTAGCATGGAGAAGGAACCAACTGGGCCCAGTGGAAAGATTTTAATGATGGGGTAGAAAGGTTCAGATGATGAATACAAGCAAGGACAATAGCCCAGATGAGTATGGTTAAGGAGGATGGCATTGGATGGTAGCTGGGAGGTGGATGGGGAGGTTATTAAAATAGTGTGGATGGAATTATCTGCCCAGTCCAAGGTGTTTTAAGGCAATTATAAAATCTAACAGGTGTCTGTATCTTACTAGTTGATTGATAATGGATTAAAATAATAACTGCAATAACTATAGGGATAAATAATAAGCAATATTTAGCCTAACACCATTTTTTCACCAACAACAACCACATTTAGTCAACCCACTCCAGTTTCATTGGGTCTGAAACTCCCCACTCAGCACCCCTTAGAAAGAAGCAAGAGGTAGTTAGAATGAGCCAGTGGGTATACTCCAGGCTGGCATCCTTTGGGTTCAAGACCCAACTCGGTGTCCTGGCTTTGTAGGTTTTGTGGTCACCTTGAGCACAGAGACACATAATAGTTTTACAGCTGTGTGTAAAGTGTCTAGAATTGTTTCAGTAATTTATTTCTATCTTAATTAAATTAAGAAAAGTCCAATAAAAACCTTTAAATGTCTTGCCATTACCAAATGCTCGGTTATCTAATTCCATCTACTTGCTCCATCTCTTCTGTCTCAGTACCACTCTATAACCAGCACTGATGCCAAAAAAAAAAGTTCAGCGTATCTTCCATATACTCAAGGGTGAATAAAAACTGAAGAAAATAAGTTTCCTTAGTTCACAGTATTAGACCATGTTTCCAACATCTGGCTCTGGTGAGGGCTGCTTGGCTGTGTGACACTCTTGTAGGATAACATCATGGCAGAAGCCCATGTAACAGAACCCAGGGAACAGGAATGGATCAGGTTCACTTTTTTAAAACAACTTTATTCCCAAAGAACAACTGGGGTCACATGAGAACTACATTAATCCTTTCCAAAGGAGCGCCCCTGGTATCTAATGATGTCCCTTTAGATCCCACATCTTAAAGGTCTTAACGCATTGTTAATATCACCACACTGGGGACCAATCTTCCATGAGCCCTCTGTAAGGGGCTCCTCAGAGTCGGTACAGAACACAGCCAGACACCAAGTTTTCAGCACAGAGAGATTTGTTACCACAGAGGGACAAGCAGAGAGCAGGGTTGCCTCTAGATTAGACAAAGGCAGACAGAAGGTGTGCTTGTAGCAGTGAGGTTTTTTCTTTTTTCTTTCTTCAATTTATTCATTTTGTATCCCAGCTGTAGCACCCTCCCTCCTCCCCCTCCCAGTCCCACCTTTCCTCCCACTTCTCCTCCCATGTTCCTCCCCCAAGTCCACTGATAGAGGAAGTCTTCCTCCCCTTCCTTCTGATTCTAGCACATCAGTTCTCATCAGGAGTAGCTGCAGTCTCTTCCTCTGTGGCCTGGTAAGGCTGTTTCCCCCTCAGGGGAAGGTGGTCAAAGAGCCACTGAGTTCATGTCAGAGACAGTCCCTGTTCCCCTTACTAGGGAACCCACTTGGAGACTGAGCTGCCATGGGCTACATCTGTGCAGGGGTTCTAGGTTATCTCCATGCATGAAATAAGCTACTGTAGAAAAATTGGCAGAACAGTGGCAGTGTATGTTCCTTAGAATATGTCTATGGTCAAGAAAGAGTTGTCCACAACTACAATTCAGTGTGTCTCAGTTTGGAGCCATTTGCTTTGAACAAACAAACTACCACTATCACCACCAGTAATAACAAAAAATCAGGAGATTGGGGCTCAAGAGGTGAGTGGTTAAGAGCACTTTCTACTCTTACAAATAATGCTAGTTCAGTACTCAGCACTCACATGATGGCTTCCATCAGACTGTAACTCCATTTCCAGGGGATCTGAAATCCTCTCCTAGTTTCCCTGAGCACTAGGCATGCACATGGTGCACGTATATGCATGCAGGCAAAGAATATTCATACATTTAAAGCCAATCTTTAAAAAAATATATATCAGGAGCTCTTTGCTTTGGTTGCAATTTATGGGCCCTGGTGAATCAGCTGACTCAATGAGCTATAGCTGACAGCAAATACTCAAGGAACATGAAGTGCTAAAAAGTTCGGAGAATTTGATTCTTTTCAGTCCAGTAACCAAAAGCATTTGATCTTTTATTACTGAATATGGTTGCTGTAAAAAGAAATGAAATGTCCTAAGTATTCAGGGTTGAATGACCACCAGTGCTTTCTATTTTCTCTGTTCAAACAGCCTTAACTTTATGTTGTGTATAATAATATCTCACCACACTGAGGCTTTATAAAGAAAAGGTGTATTTTTTTCCTTACTGTGTTAAAATGGTCCCTTTAAAGTACATATTTCAACAGGATGAACTTCTTTTCACATTATAGCTTTTTTATTAACTTTTTTTTTTAAGATTGGTCTTCTGTTTTGTGTAAGTAAAACAAGTCAGGCAAAAGTAGCATAGAGGGATTTTTTTTTTTTTAAGAACAGAAAATGTGGTTTTCTTCCAAACTCTGATTCCCATTGACAGATGCCCTGAAACCAGATACTGAGGGCTCCCCAGAGCACCTTGGGATCAGTGCTTAGCCCTGGAAACTGTCCCACTGGACTGGAACAGCAGTTCCATAATTCAGCAGGGTAAGTCCACACCCCATCCCCATTAGCATGGTACACAGGTTAAACAGCACTGTCTCTTCCTATTTCCCATTATTAGCTTACTTCAGGATGGTTCCTTAGACTACCATTGAATCAAGGGCACCAAGTCATAAAAAAACCCCTCAGATGTGAGGCTTCCTTAGAGAGAATGCTCTAGGAGGAAAGCTGCCTTGGTCAGGACACAACTGATTTACATTCAAGAAGAATTAGTTCCGGTTTAATTTTCAAAAGTCTTGGAATCTGTTCATTTGAGAGAAAGGTTTCTTTATAAAAAGTAAAATTCATGCTTTGAAAAATACTTCCTTTGTTATGTCATGGTTAACTGGGGAAACACATTTAGTTACCAGTGAGTCCCAGTAAAATGTGTACCTTCAAGCTCTTGGCCTATAAAGAGAAAAATAAAAACAGAAGCATGTCCACTGTTGTATTGAGTAAGGCTGGACTGGTCTTGAAGTTCATAGTGGGAAATGATATTTATTTGATTTTCTAAAACCATTTTGATGAAAGTGACTCAAAGGAGGAAGGAAGTCATTGGAGAAATCTACAGTAGACAATCTGCTTTTTTTAATCTTCAGTCCCAGAGAAACTAATCCGAGCAAGGCTAATCTTTCACTAGGGAAGTGTTCCCTGAATAGGTTACTTGGCAACCTGCTTATATATCTTAGCTACCAGGGTAGATCCAATGGACCAATTTATACAGTAAGCTTGGGACCTGGAAACAGTTTAGCTTGGGTAGAGATTTACCCAAGAGTCATTGTGTAGAGTAGCTTCCTCTTGCCCTTCAGGCTTTATTCATGCTGAACAGTGTTCAGGAAAGGGAAAGCGAGAGCCACTGTTCTAGCCCAGTATGCTTGAGGAGGAGCCAGAGCGGCATTCTTAATAGTGACAGGAGCAGTGTGACAAGCCTGGATTTGGAGAAAATTGTATTTGAAAGACTTGTAGCTGTGAGGTCATTTATCTAGTCTTACTCAGAAATGAATGGCTTGCTTTACATGATCTTTTCAAAAAATCTTTCCCTACCACCAGATCTAGACTGATCCCAGAAACTATGATGTGCTTGGCAAATGCTTCACCACTGGGAAATGTCTCCAGCCTCTTTAAAATGAAGCTAAAGTCGGGGTTACAATGCAACATGGTCTTCATCCTCCAAGGGGAGAGCAGAAGTAAAACTTCAGGGATAAGACTCTTTCCTTCCATCTTTCTCTAGCTGTCTTAGTCACTGTTCTGTTGCTGTGATGAAACAGCATGACTGAGGCAACTTATAAAAGTAAGCATTCAATTGGGGGTTGTGCTTACAGTTTCAGAAAATTAGCCCGTGATCATCATACCTCAGAGCATGGCAGCAGCTATAGCCCCAGAGCAGTAGCTGAGAGCTAACATCCTAAACTACAGATGAGAGGCAGGAAGGAAGTGAGATGAGGCCTAGACTGGGCTTCTGATAACTCGAGGCTGGTCCCTGGAGCCACACCTCCTTCAGCAAACATTCTACCAACTGGGAACCAAACATTCAAATTCCTGAGCCCAAGAAGGTCATTCTCATGCAAACCCACCACAGTAAAGCTGCAGATGGACAGACACACACAGGCATGCATATATGCATCTAAAGGCTGAACTACCCAAAGAGCTAATGCTACCTTTTTGGGGAATTTCGGTTTGCAGCTGACACTGTCAAACTGAATTACAAGATAGCCCAATACTTTGTGGGAGACGAGACTCAGTGTCAACTGCACTACTCAACCATGAAACTTTAAGGCTCCTCAGTTGCTTACAATAGGATAAACCCCTTTTTTATTTTTAAGGTTTTTTGTTTGCTTGTTTTGTCAGATTTTTTATTTTTATGGTCTCCCAACATCCCACTCTCTCCAGTGATAAATACTAAGACAGTTTCAAATCCACAAAGGCCAGAGTCAACCCCTGAATTTGGGCAAGAAACCATTTCTTTACTTTGCATTTCAAGTCAGCTAAGTGAAGTTCTGGCTCATTTGTAAGTGCCTTGGGAGTTACAGAAGTGGGTGCAAGGCATCTCTGATTCATCTTCAGCATCTCTGCCATCTATTTAGATGCTGCACACAAACAAAGTCTGTCTTGTCCTATGCAGCCCTTTCATGTCACTACAAATATGCTACTGCACTTGTGTTTAACATGCAGGCTTACTGAAAGTACAAATTTGATACAGTTCGACTTTCATAACCTCCAGTTTACAGTTGAACACTGTGACTTTTTAGTGCTGACAAGGAAATCAGATTGGACGACCCCGGGCATGCAGCTTCACAATGTGTGTAATCCTGGCTTTGCAACTGAGGAAAATCAATGAGGGGAGCATTGATCTCCTTGCAAATGCAGTTACCTCAGAAACTCTCTGCCAGGGATTTGGGTATTCAAGTCGCTGGGCAGCACAGCATGCTATCAAACCCCCGCTCTTATGGGACAGCAGCTTTCCCAATTCACCTTGCTCCACTTTTACACATGCGTAACCACGTCTTGTAGATGGAGAAAGGACTTGGCACACCCACAGCTCAGCCTCTGTGTTTGCTCAAGGCTAAGTGAACTAGCCTGCATGTCAATGACATTGCGCTGTGTCACTGGGTGGGGAAAGCTCCTGCAGAGGAGTGGGAGTATGAGCCACTTCAGGAAAATATTGCCTTCAGCTAGATGGATTTGATGTTCATCTGGGCTCTTTGGCCAATTTGTTCTCAATTTTATTCTTTAATCAGGGAAGCAAACGTGATCAAAAAATTACCTGAAAGCCCCACAATAGATAACAACTTCCGTGCAGATACACACAAAAGTGAAAAATATTACACAGCCAAATATAGTATGCATAAAAATATGTATTGCAATATTTCATGCTTGTTAGTGGAAATATTTTTACAACATGTCTCCCAAGTGCAGAAAATAAATCAAGCCTTTAAAAAGAGACTGCAGATGATTCATTTAGTGCTGTCATAATATGGTGTTTTCTTTAATGAAAATTTATATCATTTTTCCTGGACTCAGTGGAATAAATTTATACTGAAAGGTGGGAGAGAGAGATAAGTTCAGAATGAAACACAACCAACCCTTGACAATAAACGGGAGTAAGTGAGGAATGGACTGCCACTCGTTTTTCTAGATTTCATATTCAAGCCATCATTAATGAAGCAGAAATAGAACTGGTGGCATTTGGCAGAGATGCAGCACTTTCGGATGAACATCATGGGCACCAGAGCCATGCAGTCACATCCAGATAACTGGACTGGAGCTTGAGCAAGCTCGTCCATTAATGGCTTCCCTCAGGAAGAGGGAACAGGATCTAACCGCTCTAGTGCCATTTTAAATGCAGGAGGTGCTTGGGGACATGGCTAAGTGGTTCAGTGCCTGCTCCTCAAGAATTAGCATGAGAGGAAGGGTCCTTAGAACCCATATAAAAAGCTTAGGGTGGTGTCAGGCTTCTTTAACTCCAGCAGTAGTTGGAATTGGGGCAGTGGAGGTAGGAGGATCCCAGCAGTACTTTGGCTGGCATCCTAACCAAACCTATGAATTTCTAGATTATTGAGAGACCACGTCTCAAGAGACAAAGGCGGAGGGGCCAGAGAGATGGCCCAGCAGTTTAGAGTTGTACTATTTCTTCAGAGGACCTGGGTTCAATTCCCAGCCCCCACATAAGGTGACTAACAACCTGGTTCTAGGGGAGTCTGACACCACAGACTTGCAGATATTCACATACACAGGCACTCATGTGCGCGCGCGGACACACACACACACACACACACACACAAACACACAAGTAATAATAAAATAAAAATGATGGAGAGCTGTTAAAGACAGATAAAAAATAGGAAAACAACTTTAGGTCTCCATATCCATCTTCATGCAAACATAAACACCATATACACATCATGTACACAGATATACACAGACACATGTATTATACACATAGACACACAATAAATGTATTGCTGTGCGTATGAGTGTTTGTGTGATTAAGGATCCTAAAATATGAAGCAACAGTCCATGGGATGGGAACACTAGTTAGGACTAAAGAGAAGCTGGGGGCTGGAGAGGTGGCTCAGTGGTAAAGGGCACTGTCTGCTTTTCCAAAGGACCCAGGTTCAACTCCCAGCACCCACATGGCAGCTCACAACTGTCTGTAACCCCAATTCCAAGGGATCTGACACTTTCACATTAAAATAAAATTATTTGCACATAAAATAAAATTAAAATAAATTATTTTTTAAAAAAAGAGAAAGAGAAGCTGGACCAAATTTACAGACACAGACCTGTAAATTTGGGAGACTGAACCAAGACAATTATAAGTTCAAGACCTACCCGGGCTACAGTGTCAGCTCAACACCAGCCAGGCTGACTTAAGAAGTCCATCTCAAAGTTAAATGTGAAAATAGGGCTAATATATAGCTCACTATTTAAGTGCTTATTTAGTATGCTCAAAGCCCACAGCTTAATTCCCAGCATCATATAAGTAAATAAATAAATAGATTAGAAAAGTTCTTTCCAGCAAAGTCAAGCTAACACAGCAATAGGTATAGCTTAAGAGACAACCTTTCCAATGGTTAGTGAACAGAAAATGTTGTGGTGTGAGGGTGGAGGAAGCAGGGAAACGTGAAGGTCTGCAGGTCCAGAAGAAGTCACATGAACCTTCAGAAGAGCAGTCTCATCTCAGTGTTTAAGGACCATCGACACTGTGGATTAGAGACTACTACACACTGTAGAGCACAGCACTGGCTGGCAAGACGGTCAGTAGGTAAAGTGTCTGCTGCCAAGCCTGATGATCTGAGTTCGATCCCTAGAAGGACCCTCATGGTAGAGGAAAAAGCTGACTCTGATAAACGGTCCTATGACCTCATGAAGTCATGGCGCGTGCGCACACATACACACACAGAAAGGGAGAAAAGAAGGAAGAAAGGAAGGAAAAAGAAATTAAAAGAAAACAAGGCAGTTGAAGAGCCTCTGTCCTGTGTTCTTATCCGTTAACGTTACAATTATGGGGAGAGATTTTTAATGGATTTTAAGTGAAAATGTATGTCATATTATGTTTGACTTTACAAAACTCTAACTTGAAACATGAAACAAATCTGAAATTGCTCAGTACTGGATCAGTCAGGTTCCATTTGGAAGAAAAGAGGTACAGTAATTTGAACATGGAATGTTTCCTATGAAGAATCACTAGGTTCAGAAGGAACAGGGCTTACAAGCTGTGGCAAAAAGAAAAAAAGTTATCCTAAAGAAGCATGTACGTGTGTGTGTGTGTGTGTGTTCCACACTGATAACCTCCGTATTTAGGAACAGGAAAGTTAGGGCCAAAGCCTCATGAGTTTAAGGTTAACCTTGGCTATATTATGAACCCTGTTAAAAAAAAAATCAAAGCACCCTCCCCCCATATCTCTCTTTAAGAAGTAGGAATAGCACATATAGAAGGCTGGGTATGTGGCTCACTGGTGAAGCCCTGCCCACCATGCATTTGGTTTGATCCCAGAATCACATTAAAAAAGAAAAAAGAAATAGAAGATGTCATGCCCAATCAGCACTACCACTAAGACTAACTGAGAAGCCAAAGAGGACTGCTGGACAAGGCACGACGATAAGCCCCTGTGTGACAGAAAAGTTGCTGGTGGAACTTACTGGGAATCGACACTTTCAGGGAAAGTGGCCTCTCTGGGGATACTTGCATGCAAAATCTCCAGAAGTGAGTTCGGGGAAAAGGCAGGAGCCTTGCCTGGAGAACCTGTCATCACAGGGGCTGGAGAAGCCACTTTTTCTGCAATTGATAAAGGACATGCTCAGAGGCAGAAAGGAAGAACTCCGGAACTGGGACTAGGAGCTCTTCTCCTGCTAGGTACCCAGGGCCTTCTCCTTAGCCAGCATTTTGTTGGCAGACAGGAAATATTTTAAAGGGCTCAGATCCATTTTCAATGATTAGGTAAAGGAGCTTAAATTTGCAGTTGAAAGGCCAATTCATTAGCAGACCCAAGTATAGATTTAGAAGCCATTACAATCCTTGAGTTGAGACTTTGATCATCTGAGTTATGCTTTGTGTTCATTCATATGCATACAAAGATTTTGTGTGTGTGTTGGGGTACATTTTAATTTCTGTAAGATCCTCATGAGAAACTACTTAGAACAATTTCAGCAGTCCCTATGTGAGAAACACATAAGTGATTTTAGAAGTCTAGATCAGCCCAAGATGGTAGTGCGATCGATCTGTTATTGTGCCTGCTTGAGAGGCAGAGTCATGACACAGTCAAGGGCAACGTGGGCTACATAGTGAGCCCCTGGCTCAAATGAGAACAAAAACAATTACCATAAAACATATCTCAGCATACACGACTGTGTCCTGGGATACACGGAGGGAAAATGTTCGGGGGTCCAGCATCCAGCTTGTAACCACTGGCTAATTGTCGTTGGCTGCCAGAATGCCTGAGTCTGAATTCCAGGCCAGCCAGATGCCATCTTCCAGCTGTGAAATCCTGCGCGATTCAGCTCCCATCTTGAACGTCTGTCTTCTACTTCATGACACTGCTGTGCAAATTAAATCAGCTAACCTGTAAAACATTTAGGACATGTTCATGGAATATACTAAGAGCAGGAGATCTTAAGTGGTCTTACAATTGTGCTTTGCATCTTGTATTATTAAACACTTAATTACTGTTCTCAACTGACTCGGTAATTTTGGTGTGAAGAAAACAGGACACACAAAAAGACAATTATCAAAGAAAACCAATTTTTCCCCCTCCAGTCCTTCACTTGTACTGTTTCTTTTGCCTCCAGGTCTACATTGCTGGTTTCTGGAATCTTCTGCTTGGAGATTCCAGGTTCCCTCTCACCGGTCTTTGCCCCACTGTGTAAAGTTAATGCTAATTTCTGTTTCCCACCCTGTGAAGGCCTCTTTACTTCTCTTGTCCTAAGCCCATTTTAAAGCTCTTATGTATCTTCTGATTTGTTCTCTGTCTCCTCCACCATAACATAAAACTGTATTTCTCACTTGAGTTCCTAGTATCTGAAAGCCTGGCACACAGAAGACAGCTAATCGTAAATATTTGAAAGGCTCAAACACAAAACACTGCAGCAACCTATGTTGAGGACTGCGTAAGATTCACAAAAATGTGTCACTATGTATACATGGCAATATCGTAAATAGAAAACTTCAAAATGAAGAGGAGAATATGCTCACACATTTCTGAATAATTATATTTTTATTATTCATGGACACTTTTTTTTAATCAGTGGAAAACTATTTTTCCCCTGTCAGGACAATAGTCCCTGTGTTACCATTGTAACACGTTACCATTAGAACAATAAGTGGATATCTAAAAATATTAGCATCTATATCCATGAATGAGAGTTGGAACTCTTTATACAATCCTTGTGACTTGCTGAAAATGGTCAGAAACTGAGCAGTTAATGACCTCTCTTCTCCTTTCTTACCCGACTTACTCTGCCGCATCTGATCAGATCCAGGGTAATCACAGACTTCAAAAGAGGTTAGGGTCAGCTCTGCGGGGCACAGAGAAGGGAGAGGGAAAGCACAGTGAGCACAAAGGCCATCAAATCTGAATACACATCTCTCTGACTGAATCCACAAAGCATGAGAATTGCAACAGTGATTAGTTTTGGCTTAAGATTGCTCTGTTAGGCCTGTCCGGCCAGGCAGACATTTAAATGGCCAGATCTTGTTTTGCTTGCAGCAAAGAGCAACCAAGTAAAATGACACTGCATGCATACACCTTTTCTCCAGGAGTGTTTAAGTGAAATTGTTCAAAATTCTAGTTATCAGGATGATTTGGAGTAGGGAATGTTCATCTTGTGGAACTTGTATCTGGTCAGCACCTTGTCTGTTGTAGTTTACTGTTCAATCATTATTCAATCACACTGATGGAAATGTAAATTTAAACCTGAACTGGAGACCATACCTTTCTAGTGTTTTTTAAACAGAAGTTGAGATAATAGACTTACGATAATACAAAAAAAAATAACCCATCCTCACCTTTAAGGATCAATTTTAAAGAAAGTAATACAAATTATCTGCAACTAGTACTCCAATCTTGGCTCAACAAATGTGACAGTCTAGCATGGAATGGGCCAGGATCTGAACATGATGGGACCCTCAAAGCGTCAGACAGTGATAGAGAGACTTTAACCTGTAGTAACAGCTGAAAAATAGCTGAATTACACTCTTGCATTTCCATACAAAGGAACGTTTAGAGTTTCCAGAAGTCACAACATTCCATTCTGCAAAGTCTTTTTTTATAATATGGTAGAACATGGGAACATGGTATCAGCCCTCCTAAAAAACTTTTTAATGTGAGGTGTAGTATTTCTAACTATACCCACAATGCAATGGGCAGGAGGTCATGAGTACTTACCTTGCATAATTGATTGCTTGCACCGATTGCAATTCCTCTGCTCTTTCAAGAATGTAAGTGTTAGGTAGCTGGGCACAGTGGTGAACACCTGTAATCCCAGGCAAAGCTAGATGGATCTCTGTGAGTTGCAGGCTAGGCTGGTCTACAAAGCAAGTCCAGGTCAGCCAAGGCTACATAGAGAAACCCTGTCTCAAAAAACAAAAAAACAAACACAAAAACAGACACCCCCCCCCAAAAAAAAACAACCAAAAACCAACCAACCCTCCAAGCAAAACAAAACAAACAACAGAAAACAAAAGAAAAGAATGTAAGTGTTGGAAGGCATTGTTCAAAACAAGTTCCAGCAGTTTGTCATTTGTCATAGAATGACAATAGACTCTATGGTGGGACTAGAAATTTTAATGAATTGTCAGTCATTTCCTGTCAGTGTCCAACAGTGTACTTAGAATAAGTAGGTGGCTAGGGGGATTTGGCTGAGTTTAAAACTAACAAATTCTTCTGAATTCTTGGACCTTGGTTGTATTAGTTGCAAATCCTAAGAGAAAAATACTTTAACTTGACAGGTAAGTTTATCAGGGAAAAAATTACCCAACAGTCCCAAAATGTTCACCTTGACTTCTCCACACAGGCAATGTAAAAAGTCACCAACCTTAGAGGCACCAGAGCATGGGGCCATTCTTATGGTAGGAAGATAAAATTTATCAGTAGGAAAACATACATATGTATAACCCACTCCCTCTCCCATCTGTGCTGGAGAGTGAACCCAGGGCCCCGTACATGCCAGCCACACTCTATCACTGACTAACTCCCACAGATGAAAACATTTTTATTGTACAAACTGATATTTATCTGTGGTAGGAGCACCGCTCCCCTGGCCCTGAGCAAGCATATATGCAGGCAGTATACTTTGATTACCTACAGCGATTTTGAGCAACTTACAAACTATGGAGTCAGTACACAGTCATTAAGAGCAGTGAATTGGTTTCTTTTATTTCTTCCTTTTAGTACACACCAGAGTGTGTTTTAACCTTTCATTATTGCTCACTTAATTAGGAAAAATGACCCTGAATTTCTTTTACATACTGTACTATTCATCAGCAAATGTAAGAGGTCCTCGGCATACAAGGTTTGGGTTTTGCTTTCCGAGAATCTTGCCTGAACTGAGCCATATGAAATCCAATTATTTTATCCAGTGAGAAGTTCAAATTAGTGCTTTTATGCATAAGGCAGCATGAAGCGTTCAGATCCTCAGAAGAAACTGAATGTGTTATTTTAATAACCGACCTTAGAGATGCAGTCAGAATATTACTGCTATCATTTCCATCAGCTGCTGCTGTTCTCAGTCTTTACAATAATGCCAGTGAGGGAGAGAAGAGCCTTCCTAGTCTTGAGTCAATGTCCAGTTTCTAACTTTCTCTTGAGCTTCTTGTGTGGTCACCTATAATTGCTATTCAAAGACCCGCAGGGCAGGTTTCCAAGCCCTGGCTGTATGTCTGCTACAGTTTGACCCTCCATGGCATTATAAAAGCAAAGCTCCATCTCTTAGAAGAAAACACTCGGGTATACAGCATGGTCCCTTGGAACCAACCAGTTTGATCTGTGCTTCCTGTTGAGCTACGCATTACATCACACTCTATTTTTGGCTTCTTACATTAATCAAAGACCTATCCTATTTATTAAACAGCTTCCTGGAGCTCAGGCATTTGGAATGCAGAGGGCCAGCAAGCACTGACAAACATTATGAAGGTGGACTGCATGTGAGTAAATTCAAGGGGGATTTCAAATGACTGAGTGGCCTCTTTATCTGTTGGTGACATAACTGGTGGAATGGAGTTGTCTTCTTTGGGAAACAAAACCTGGTTCATCCACAGTGCTGGATCCCAGCCCAGCAGTCTTTCTGGAGCTGCTGATGAGTGTGACCTTTGCAAGAAATGCACAGAGCCTTGATTTTTGCAGTTAACCTTTGCAAGTTGGAACCCCTCTGTGAGACTTAACCACAGCCCAGGGAAGCTCAAATCCAGACACATACACATTTCATGAAAGAGCGACTTCAAGCAGCCACATGTACGTGGGTTCTCAGAGGATGAAGACATTGAACCTACTTTCAATTATTCTCCTGACTGTGTTTTTTCAAGTATTTATAGCCATCTTCTTCTGCACCAGGAAAAGTGAGAGTCCTCAGTGCTCTAATACCCCAACATTTAAATGCATGAGCTATTGTCCAGTATCCCCTTTATAGAACCAGGCTGTAAGAATGAAAATTATATATGTTCAGTATTTGCTAAAGAGTCATGAAACCTACATTTTCTTACTCTTATGTAACACTCAAGTGTATGTGTTAGGGGAAAGGGTAGGTATGACATTAATAGCCTCAATTTCTGCCAGCAGTTAAAAAGGAAAGCCATTTTGATGCGGCAGGGCCTCAGGTGTGTCCTTTATCCCCAACCTACTGAATGGTCACCACAAATGTAGGGATCTTTCAACACTGTGAAAGGACTCTGACAGTATTCATTTTAATGTTATTGGTACATATTCACTGTACAAACTGATGGGCTTCTTTCTTTAGAAATATTTATTAATTTGTTTATGCATATGTGTGTGTGCCTGAGTGTATGTATGTATACTACATGTGTACAGAAGCCTGGGGAGGTCAAAAGAAAGAGTCAGATCTCCTGGAAGTAAAGTTATAAGCAGTTGCGAATTGCCAGGTGGGTGTTGGGGAGCAAACCTGGGTCCTTTACAAGAGCAGCAAATGCTCTTAACCCCTGAGCCATCTCCTCAGCCCCTTAATGACATTCTTTGTGCACCTCATCTCGTGGGCTTGCTTACCTATCTTATGCTATCGCTAAAATAGGTTCAAGGGTTACTATGGATAGAAAACTAAACTTCAAGGAGGTTAAAGAGGGTGTCACCAGTGATCGTCTCTAGTCCTGGCTTGTTAATCCCTCTCCTTCCGTGATTTCAGTGAGGACTATGAAAACATGGATACCAGGAAAGCAGCAACTTCTGAAGGCACAGGGTCGAAGGCACAGGTTCGAAGGCATGGGGTCTGTCTTTACTGCCCCTCATCCTGCAGCTGCTTGTTTACTGTATTCATTCAGAAACCTTGTCAGCATGCAGAGCAGCCAGGATGAACAGCCCCTATCTTAGAAATGAACCAGTTACTCAGAAACATTTTTGCCTGCCAACTGATCCCTTTGGGAAGATGGTAAGGAGGAATGGAGCACTTCTAGCTACTCCCATTTGAGGTAGGAACCAGGAAGGGGAAGACACACTACAATATATTAAACAAAGAACAGTTGACCGTCAAGGTCATTCATGGAGTCATCTGCTCACCCACCACAGACGAGGCAGAGAAGCTGCATAGGAGTGGTTAGTGAAATTCACCAACCCAGTTTAGCACTGGGAACACTGCAGCAAGTGTTGAGAATACAAATTTCAGGTCTGGCTACAAATAACTCTGAGCAAAGACTGGGTGTGAAGAACTGTAAGAGAAATGTACAAGGCAAATGAGAACTCAGGAGTTGGAGGGGTTATTTCTGGCTGAGGCAACAGGGAAGGCTTTGTGTCCAGTGATGGGGCCATGATGGATGAGCGGGACTCAGCCAAAGTTCCAGTTCTCAGAAGTGGAGGCTAATATATCACTGCCCCTTTGATTCCAGCTTTAGGATCGAAAGGTTTTGGAGAGGCGTTTAGGATTCCAGTCACGTTTATAAAATGAGGTCAAATGTACAAAGCTTTGCCATTGTGTACAGCTGCCTCCTGCTAGTATGTCCTGAGCCATTCCATCTCCAGGTTTCTATCATGGCTCATTTTTAAAAATAACTATTCTACACAAGAGATATACAATACCACTTTCCATTTGAGGAAACACATTCAGAAAGACAGTCTCTTGGTCTCACTAGTAAATGAGAAACTAATATAGCACCTTTCAACAAACAAAGTGGTAAAAGAATGCTCAGCTCCCCCTAGAATGTGCTTACAGAACTCCATTGATTAGCGGGGTAGACAAATGTGGAGATTGTCCCACAAAAAGAACCTATTTTGAAAGTATGAGCTAATCATTCAGTGTATTTATCCCTCTTCCCCCGATTGCCACACTTAAAGCTTTCATATATAACAAAATAATCTGGGGGGAAGGGAGTGTGGTTTAAGGGGGCTCCTTCTGTTGTTTCAGCTAACTATGGTTTCTCCCCTTCTGCGTTCAAGTAAAGGAACAGCTGTCAAAAAGACAGAATGTAGCATGGCTTGAAAACAGAAAAAGAGGGAAGGGTACGTGTTGATGGCCTGTTCTTGCCAGAATGAGAGGGGAAGCAAGGGGATCATCCCGTCCGTGTTTCCTGGCCTGGCTCTTCGGAGATGCCTAGGTCCTGAGTGCATTAACTGTTCAGATTTTTGCTTATCAGAAAAGATTACCTCTTAAATTCCAAACCATTGTTTTCAGTGTACTGCCTTAAATGTAAGAAATCAGTATGAGTAACTGTTTTTGAGCCTTCAAAGCAAAGCTAATGCTTGGTCCTCAGTGGGGAAAGTGACTTTAATTAATTCAAGAAGACCTTTTCCATTGAGAACCAAAACACTGCCCTAGGCTCTTTGGAAAGGTTAGCATGTACCTCCCCTCTGCTGGTAAGGGGAGGTGTAAATGTTGCCTATACTTTTGCCAGTGAGAATGTTTAGCAAAAACAGAACAAAGCAAACAAGCAAGCAAGGAAAAAAAAAAACAACAATAACAAAACTAACTTGTTGATAGTCAATTAACTTCTCTATTCTAACGAGATCTAAGCCAGAATATAAAATCTTCCATCACAATAAAATATGACTAAAGACCTCATCAATACTCATTTAGCAAATGCTTTGGAGTAGACCATCATTTTCTAATACTTAGGAATTTCATTATTTCTTATTTCAGTGACCATGTTACAAAAAAAATTAAGTGAAATGGGATTAGGTTTGCCATTTGTCATTTCCTGGGAGTAGAATTCTGCTCTGACGTGTAGACACTCATGCTCAGGGCTTAATGCTCTCAGTAATTATAAGGATCATGTAGGGTATGTTGATTGGTGGGAGAAAAAAATTCTTTATTAACTGCTCAGAAATAGTTAATTCTTCATTAGTCAGAGCCCTACACTAGAGGCTGCTGCCGTGAACCATGGATTAGAGTTTATGATAGTAATAACCTTTCTGAAAAAACATTCGTTACTATACTTAATGACCAGATTTTAGTGCATTAACCTTCCTGGGGAGGTCAACTAACAAAATGGATGTTAACTGCTTGTAACAACCAATTCCTCTGAAATTAATATTTAGATGCTTTTGGTGTCAAAAACCTTCCTTCCGTATCAGGGCATTAAAAACACTTCTGAATTATTAATAGCAAGCAGAATGCAATGCCTGAAAGATTTCCATTCCAGTGCTCAGCCTCTTCCTATTTAGAGTTCTTTGCTGCAGGAACAAGGAAGGCATTCAGGGAAATGAGGTCTCAAAAATGCATGTGGGTCAACAATGCAGGGCAGTTTGGAAAAGGTCACGCTTTAAGTTCAACAGAAATAAACATAATAGGAGTGTGAAAGGCAGCAGAGAGCTCCCTGGGAGCCTGGCAGAGACAAACTCCCCGCCAGGCCCCAGGCTTCCCTGCGACAGCCCTATCACCACCTGTCAGGAGCTCCTTAACGACATTTTTGCATCCCTTCTGCAACTGACCTCCTGACTGGGCTCGCCGCCCCTCCCCCCTCCTTCAATTGGAAACAAACCGCATTTGTGTCAAAACAACTTCTGAACTATTTCCTTCCCAAGCAACCCCAGAATATAAAACATGTTCTGAATAGCTGCCCCGTTCCCTGGAGGAATTTTATGATTTCGTTACAGCCGCACAGCATGTACGGCTGCTTGGCCGAGGTAGCCTTGAGTCCCTGCCAAACAATGAAGCAACACTATTATTAGCCTTCCCATTCAACAGTGACAAAACAGCCCATGTTTCTATTTTCAGATGGCTTTCTTCTGGTGCAATAGATATGCAGAAGCCTGAACCTCAGGCCAGGACTGGACCAGCAGGGCTAGCTAGGCAAGCTATCTATTGCCAAAACACAGTGACCTGAAGGGGAAAACGTTTTAATGGAAGTATTTTTAGGCAGAGGTGAAACGCAGATAAGCCGCCAAAGTCTTGCCTGCCAAAACCTTGGCTGGTTTATACTGACTCTATTGAGGCTGGGCTAGCACCCCTGACATGTCAACCACCAAGAAATCTGAAATGCTTGATCATTTTGCTAGACCACAATGCAGTTACATGTGTTACTTGAGCATCAAACCAGCCCCAACTTGGATGGAGAGTAGGACATGTAGAAATCATGCAATGAGGGGTTAGAGAGATGGCTCAGCAGGTAAGAGCACTCGGTGCTCTTGCCGGGGAGTTCAGAACCAAGCAACCACGTTCAGGATTCTGCGAGTTCAGCTTTGGGGACTCTAACTCATCCTCGGGCCTCGGTGAGGACCTACACGCTCACCCCGCCCTCCTCACACTTAATAAAATATTACCGAAAGACTCCTTACATTAAAAAGCTCTAGCCTTCTCGTATGCTCAGTGACAAGCCACCAGTGACGATTCCAGAAGGGCCAAGTGATAAATGGACACTCCAGGCTGGCTTTTTCTAATGGGTACTTTTGAAGTACTAGAAAGTCCAGGTAGACAGAGATCATTGCAATGTTGGGCCTGCTTTCATTTATAAATATGATTTTCTATTTGACCATTCATCTGTTTAAGAACAATTTTAATCTAACTAGGTTTTTCATCACTATGGGAATAGTTACCACCATGGCATTCTGCATCTATTACTATTATTAGTGCAGCTGTTTTTTCTCTCATATGTATTGTTGGAAGAAATGAAGATTCACAAGTGAGAAATAAAGACTCCACCCACAGTGTGATAGAATTGACATATTTAACTTCAGAATTGCATTTAAAGATCTCTCCTTTTGTAAGTATGATGTTTGTAAGACAAAGTATTATTATTTTAAACTTGTCTTTGGAGAACTTTCCATATTTTTTTTCTGAATCAGTCCACAGAACACATAGATTTACAGTATTCCTATGAACCCTTATAAAGACTGTTGTAATATTTTTAAGCAGTAGTCTTCTCTCAGGACACTTTTTTTACAACTATCCTGCAATAAACATGCCTTATATACTGCATAGCCAAATCATGTAAGAGTAATTAAGTATAAAAGAGATTTATAAAGAAAATCAATTGTCAAGTTGTTTTACCAAAAGGTTGCTGCAATTTGCATGTTTCCTTGCAGGTATATGTGAATCCTCACTTCTTCAAGTCCTCAGTGACAGGTACAGATGTTTTGCTTTAACCACTGAATATCTAAAAGTAAATTTTATGTTCGTTGCTCATTTTTGATTAATAATTATGTATTGTTTCCTATGTTTATTGAACACTTAGAATTACTTGTGAATCAATGAAGTTAGACAATTTTTAAGGAATATAGTGTTTAACTTCTGCAATTATGTTTAAACAAAAACAAACAAACAAAAAACAGGCCTGGTAGTAGTGTTCCTGTAATCCCAGCCCTCCTGTGGCTGGCTGAGGCAAGGAGATGATGTTGAGTTTGAGACTGCCTTAGGCTACAGTGTGAAACCTTATCTCAAAAGAACTGAAAATAAAGCCAGGGTGGTAGTAGCTATCACCTTTAATCCCAGCACGTGGGAGGCAGAGGCAGGTGCATCTCTGTGAGTCTGAGGTCAGCCTGGTCTACAGGATAGCCAAGGCTGTCATAAAAAAGAAAGAAAGAAAGCAAAAGAAAGAAAAGAAAGCCAACCAACTAAAACAAAACAAACAAACAAAACAAAACTCTGAAAATTAAAAAAAATAGGGCAAATAGGAAACATTCATAAATTGAAAGGAATAAAAAAATGGAACACTGCTTTTGATTTTCAGATGTCTTTTTCTAGAAAAACAGCTTAGACCAAGTGCTGAGAGAAAGATCTCTTCCCAAATATAAAACTGAAATATGAACTGTTGACATTCCCACTCTCCCCATCCTTATTCTTTACAGAGGTATCAGGGATAGGCTGGCTGGGAGCAGTGTTAAGAAATAAATAAAATACAGTTATTGCCTTGTCTGCTTTATCTCCAAAGAGATAACAATTCTCGACGCTATTTAAGTGTCCTGTGAACCATTAATTTCATTATGTTTAGCAGGATTATGCTGTTTCCTCTGCTTCTTGGGAATATGGATCCTTCCTGCTCAGCCTCTGGCCTGGCTGCTGAAGTGACAGCAGGTGCTATACCTGCCTGGTGTGTTAGCGGTGGGTAGAGGTGAAATCAGGACTTGAGCAAGGGGCTGTGGACTTAATGAACTTTCATGCACCACTCCCTGAAAAGCCTTTTATGGTCTCTGTTGGCTCCATATGGCATTCTGATGAGCTTACACTTCTCTTTAAGTGCTTCTATATCAGAAAACAAGAGCAAAGCTGAAACAAAGTGAGTCATCTGGTTTTGTCTTTGCTTTCCCGGCATGAGATAATGTGGAGGTGTTAATTGCAAGACTTCACCGAGTCTTGGCTAATAACAGTGTGCAAACAAATGCATGTCAGGCTCAGCCACAGAAAAGCTTCTACTAATAAGGTAAAACTAGCAATTAGCGCTGACAATGAAGTAATGCTTTCCGTTGAATATTCATTAATAGAGTTCTTGTTTGGGGATGAGGGAGGCTTCGGATGGTCCAGATGGAAACCCAGAATAGGAACTCTGGTCATTCCCTTTCAATGAATGCAACCCTCTCTGGTGAGCAGGCACGTTGAATTCATCCCCTTTTGTACTAATGCACTGACCCTCTGCTTCAAAGGCAGAGGCTTGATGGCCACTAAGACTCCTCAACTGCTGCCATAACATAATGGGGAGCAAATTGAATTCCCAGAAAAAATTATAGAGGCTATGGCGCATCACTGATGATGTGCTCTAAACATTCTAGTTTAATAAAAAAAAAATTTGTTCACTGCAGTCCTAGGGTTTCTGGAATAATAGATGAGACGCGCTCACTAGCCTGAGTCCTAACACCCCCCTGTTCCCTCTGTCTTTCTAGAAGGCAGCTTGACAAGTGTGAGAAAGCAGGCTTCGTCTTTGTCCCTGGTTCCTGTCATACAGCACCTAAAATCTCTTGCTTTCCTTGGTGTTGGAAATACCCACTGATGTGTGCAAGAGGCTCCTGAGTAGATGCTAATGAGGTGACCGAGTGGGGATCCCAAGACGGTGTCAGGATGAGGCAGTCAGCAGGGTGAGCAGGTGATGAGAGCATGCTGGCACTTCCAGCCCACTCTCTGACCCCTGGCCAGGGGAGAGCAGGAGGTTTGTCTATGACATTAAAACCTCTTCTTGAACAGCAAGATTTAATCAGTTTAGAAACTGATTAAACACATGGAGGTGTGGGAAAGGTGGTTGTCCCAAAGAGGGCATGAAAGCTGTACCCTGCACCACCTCACGCTTCCATCTCTTCACGTGGCTTCATCTGTATCCAATATAATAGACTTTATTACAACCTAGTAAATGTGTCTTCCTCAGCTATGTGTTGTCCTATCAGAAGTGTGGAAGAGAGCCCCTTAAAACACATACAGACACACAGACACACACACACACACACGCACGCACGCACACACGTACGCACACTCACACTGGGTAGGGCAGGGGGTGAAGAGAGTTGGCAGACTTGATTTCCATTGGCGTTGCAAATAGGGGAATTGTCTGTTTTACAGGACTCGGTCATTGAACTGTAGTATCTGACACAGTCTCTCCAGGTATACAGGCTAGGTAGTGGTGAGAATCAGTGGGTATAGGCTACGTATTTGGTGTCCCAGAAGAATTCTTTGTTAAAGGGAACACTCTACATGTATCTGATCACAAAAGTATTCAAGGTTTGTTTTTTCAGTTTGCATTTTTTCTTGGAGAACAGTGTTATGTTGGGGTACAGCACACAGCTCTCAGACTGTAGAGAAAACTCCCCCAATGGCAGCACTAGGTCCTCATGGCTGTGTTACACACAGCATTGTTATCTTTGAAATATGATAGCAAACTGCAGTATCTGGATGATGTCTGCCATTTTAGAATTTATTAGAGAATATGGTCAGACTGCCAACACCATTTTATTTAGGTAGTGTTTAATAGGTTTACATGTATGTAAGGGGACTTCCTTCCTTCCATTCTTTCATTTTTTTCTTAAGATGGAAGGATACAAAATCATTAAGCAGGCTAAGTCCTCAAGGTTAGAATTTTATAATGGATCATGACATTTGTCAAATAAAACCATCTGCTGCTTTTCATTCTCTGTCTGTCTGTCTGTCTGTCTGTCTGTCTGTGTGTGTGTGTGTGTGTGATGTTCATGTGTATCGGATACACACACAGAGGCCAGAGGAGAACATGGGGTGTGCTCGTGTACCTCTCTGTGTTTTATGGAGCTAGGCTAACAGCCAGTTAGCTTAAGTCTCCTGTCTTTGCTCTCCACAAGTGCTGATATTGCAGGTGAATGGGCTCACACAGCTTTTTACATAGGTGGTGATTCAAACTCAGGATCTTATTTATGCAGAAAGAACTCTTCCCCACTGAGCCATCGCCCAGGACACCCCTCCTGTCCACTGCCCCTACCCCAGCTTTGGCTTTAACGGTTTTGACTTCCAAAAACATGGTTTGGTGGAAGTGGTTTGGGGTTCAGATTAAAAAAGCCACAGCCTCAGACTTCTTTGCCGTTAATACAGTCACATAACACACTTCTGGCCAATGATGCATAAGAGGAAGTTACTTAAAGCTACTAAGAATAGGAGAGGTGCGGTTAGCAGCTCATTTTGCTTTCATGTCTTGCCTGTCCTTAGAGTCACTGGCATCATCTAGCCATTTTATAATGGACCATGAAAGAGAACAATAGAGCCATCATGTCAATCTCCAATGCCCCACCCACCACCTATACTATCACACTGTGGATTTTCTATCTCTGTTTTGCTCAGTCAAGTGTAATTTTTTTGTTTTGTTCCCTTTCTTTCTTTCTTTCTTTCTTTCTTTCTTTCTTTCTTTCTTTCTTTCTTTCTTTCTTTCTTCCTTCCTTCCTTCCTTTCTTCCTTCCTTCCTTTCTTCTTTGCTCACTCCTAGACATGGTCTCACTGTCAGTCCTGGAGCTCACTCTGTAGACCAGGTTAGTCTCGAACTCACAGAGATCTGCCTGCTTCTGCATCTCAAGTGCTGGATTAAAGGCATGTGCCACCATGCCTGGTCCCCAGTATAAGTCTTAACAAAAATAGAATGTGGTGTCAGAATTGATATGGGTCAGTGGGGGACAGGAGCTTCCAGCAAGAATGTGGATATTAATATTAAAAGTTAATTTGCTCAACGGAAGAGGCGAGAGAGTGAAGGCAGAGACTCCTATGTGTATTAAACAGAGCAAATCATTGCTGCATTCTGGGAAGGTGGTCCACTGACTACTTTCAGATGTGGAGTGCTGGCATTTGCTAGAACTTCTTGCTATTTCTAAGTAGAAAGCTGTGAAAAAGATGGGCCTATTCAAGAAACACACAGCTGACAAACACGTGTGGGAGAAAGTGTTATACTGCTGTAAAAGAGATGTTTGCCTATATGGAAGTTAGGGAAGACCTATACTGAAATTGGGTAAGAATTCCCAAATCTGGAGCCTTTTATAAGCAGGGACACGTTTGAATCTGAAACAATACTCAATATGCAGAGTTTGCAGGCAGATAGCTCTTTTTCTTTGAGACAAGGTTTCTCCGTAACCCTGGCTGTCCTGGAACTTGTTCTATAGACCAGGTTGGCCTCAAACCTGCTTCTGCCTCCTTAGTGTGGAGATTTAAAGTGTGTGCCTCTACTGTTCAGAGAGCTTGTTTTCTCTTAAGTAACATTTCAGGTTCAGAAGTAGGCTGGAAAAGCCCAGCCCAGGGCTTTTTGTTGGATTTGGACATTACTGCTTCTCAGTCTCCAAAGTATTCTCTGTGCTGCTATTATCTAAGATGACTTCTAGCCCTTGGACACTATAGTTGACAGGAGTGGGAAGAGAAAGGGAGTGGCATGCTTTTACCAGCTTCCTGGTCTAGAATCTCAATATATTTCTACATTGCATTTGGGACAACATGATGTTAAGGATGTCACAATTTCTAGCACTGTGGGAAGTGGGAAGAAATGGACACTACATCTTATGGTGTTTAAAGCTGACGACTCCTCTACCAGAGGGGATAGAAATCATTGTAAGTTTAGGATTATTGGGCATGTGGAAATTACATCGTCTGGCATGCCACTTCCACATGTCAATTCTAGACCTGTACTTGGCCCTTCTCTTATTGTGACCCTCCTGAAGCACATTCTCTGAGGTCCTTTATCTCTCTTGGAATTGCTTTTAAAAGGAGCTCATTCCCATCAAACAGGGATGATGCATCTTTATAAAAAAAAGACTAGAGTTGGTTCAAACCCAGAACTCAGATGAGTTTTATTTCAACTTCTGACTTCCTCTAAAATTGTCATCCTCCTCTGTGAAGAAAACATTCTTCATTCTGGTGATGTCCCTATACATGTGCCTGTGTGTCTTTTCTCAGTCACCTATTGTAGGTTTGTTTCAGAGACTTCGTTAATTGACCCTTTGGAGGGAAATTTGTCTGTGCTGTTAGGGAATCACACCTTGCTTTTCTTTTCTGGGCCAAAAATCCAACCTTGTAAGACCCATTCTTGGATTCTTTTTTTTACTTCATGTATTAAAATAAATAGAATGACTTTAATAAGATAATAAATGTTAATTCGTGTTTGCGTAATTAAAGTAAAGGGCATGATGGTGCTGGGGACCTGAAATCTCAGTTGCCTATGAAAGCAATGTAAAGCCATGCACTGTACAAAAAAAAATACTCATTCAATCACTATAGAATATTTATCAATAATGTTAATATATCACATTAACATGCTATAATGAAATATTAATTACTTTTCTGGTTACATTGCCAAGACACCTGACAAGCGACTTTCAGGTAGGAAGATTTATTTTGGTGCATGGCTCGAAGACACAGTCTGTTCTAACAGGCAGGGCTTTGTGGAAGGAACATGTAGACACTGGTCACAGTAGAGGTGCAGTGGGAAGGCAGTGATGAATGGTGGTGCACAGCTCGATTTTCCTCTGCGTTTAGTCCAGGTCCCCACCCACAGACTAGTACTGCCTGCATTTAAGGGGAGTCTTTCCATCTCAATTTACCCAATCTGGAAATTCTCCCATAACATGTCAAGAAATTTGTTTTCATTGCTATTTTAAATGTTGTCAGGTGAGCAAGGCATCTTAACCATCATGCTAGAGAAATGCTTAAATGCAGTATGATAACTGAATTTCTTTTAAAAAATTCTTTTAAAGAGACGCTGCAAAATATCAGAGACATTAAGTTTAAAATGTTTGTAACGATACATATGATTCTAGTTCATTTGTGTGATGAAAAGAAAATGAGGGCATATCCCTATAATTCCATGGTCCTTGAAGTTCCTGGAAGACTCCATAACAAACTATTGTTAATGTTTACCAGGATATAGATAGTGGGATTGGTGGTCCTGGTGTGAAGAGAGAAAGACTGAACTTCTACTTTATAGACTCTGCTTCCATTGACCTTGAATTTTATAGCGGCTGTTCAATTTGGACTTCTACTTTATAACCTCTGTTTTCATTGGACTTGCTTCCCCAACCATAGACTTATTTTAAATTTGTACGAGTTTCAAATATAAAAAAGACTAAAATCTAAAACAAAACACACAAAAACTCAGTGGCTGAGAGCATCGGCTGGTCTTGCAGGGGACATAGGTGCAATTTGCAGCACCCACATGGTGGCTCACGCATGGCATCTGGCACGCTCCTGATCTCCACATTAGGCACATACATGGTACAGGCAGGCAATGACTTCCACATTAGGTGCTCACATGGCGTACATATGTACATACAGGCAAAAATGCTCACACCTGAAATAATAATGATAAAGATAAAATGAAGCCTCCAGCAGCAGCTTAGTTACAATGTATATTGTCTTTAGGAACTGTCATGCAGGAAGCAGGTGCTGTGAGGAATTACTGAAGGACTCTCTAAACTCGGTCTTGCTTCTTACTTTCTTTATTGATCAAGAGCCCACTATAGAGAAATATTGTCTATTTGATTCTTTACTTAAATAACATGTAACCTGATACTTGTTTTTAAAATCCGTTCTCTTGCCCTGGAAGGAAACTCATTGCACAAGAATACCATAAGATCTCTTAGTAATCTAATTCCTCAGAAATTATTTTTCTGTTCTATAAACTTAACTTGCAGGAAGGATTTCAAAGTTTAATATTAAAGTTCGTGCTTCTCAGCAATGTGAGAAACAAGCTGAAGGAAAATGAGAGGTGCTTTTCCTCTCTAGCCAAGTTCAGTACCATTTCAGATAATGATGCGGTCTCTGCCAGATCCTGCCACAGGAAAAACCACCTTCCCTGCAAGGCAAACAGTGGATTAAGGCATTGGATGCTTATTCTGGTAAGCTTGGAAAAAAAATTAAATTTCCATTTCACGAAGGGAAAAGTGTTAAATCAAACAGATTTGGGTGTGAAATGAGAATGTGGTAAATAGAGTTTCTGAAGATGTTAAGAAAGTCCATTCCTGTCACGAGACTGCATGACAACGGCCTGTAACTAGTTGGCTCTGTGAGATGCTGTAGGAGAGAGGGCACAACTTCTGAGGCTTCTGTATGGTTACCTGCACTAAGAATGATTATTTCACAGGAAGTTAAATACACACATTCCGATGAGCAAACCTAGCAATTCTTCCACCTGCCTGTCCCAGGCCCATGGCAGGAGAGCCAGAAGACAGGAAAGCTGTGGCTGAGTGTTTCAGCTTCTACCTGGGGAGACAGGTCTTTTGTTTTGGAGATCATTCATGATGAACAAGCTTTATGTTGACATAACACCACATTATTCACTTTAGTCCTTCAGGGATTGAGTGCTAGCTGCATTATATAGACTTCTCCATGCTAATGTGATCAAATGATTTTTAAAATCTCATTTGCAAACACGGAAAGAGCGAGCTTTGCTGGCTAATAACAGCACTTGTCACTGATGAAGAACCCACTACACATCCCCTACTGTACAGCCATTCTCTCTAAACTGCGTGTGGACGCTGAACACATAGAATTACTAATTCTAGCTCGTAGTAGAAGAAACTGAGGTTGTAGACAGCTATGAATTGAGCTGGGAATCAAGCCTGTCTCAGCCAGACCCCTAAGGCCTTTGAATATCCGAGTCACATAAGGCTTTGTGATCCCCAGGAAGGAAATGGCGATCGGGTAGGGAGCATGGGCAAAATTTCTGATTCTTCTGCCCACCCCCCAGCAACACTTAAAACAGAAAACTGACCAAGTGTGTTCTATAAGGAAGAGGTGCTGCATCTCTCTGAGGAAGTTTCTCACCACCTAAGCTCCCATCTATCCTACCCAGAGCTGGGATCAGCAGAGCAGGCTGGTAGAATGAAGTTTAAAAGGGACAGCATCAACCATAGACGTTCTTATGCAGACACCCCCAAATCTGGGGCAAAGTCCTGTTCATTTTAACCCACAGGAGGTAAGTACTGCTGTCTGTCATGGTAATGCATGGCTACACTATTTGGGAAAACCACAGTTCTAATTAGATGAGCAAATAAATGTTCATTTCAATTTATTAATATAGCTGTAGGCCGTGTTACAATTTATCTCTGAGTTCTGAGACCAATCCATCTCGAGCTGGGAATCATTGTGGGAAAGTCACGGGTTTTAATAATGGATAAAGGCGGTGAATTATTCAAGCAGAAGGGAGCAAGCCTTGATGCCTTCACTCACTTCTTTAATTAACTGTGAGATGCTGGGCTGTCTCTGGTTTCCAAGTCTATCTGCATCAGAAGTGTGGAATTTTCCTGGGCCATAGATATGTCACATTCAGGCCCATGCTGATCAGAAAAGAGGTAGCTGGAGGTATCACACTGTCATTCTGTCCTTTTATATTCTGAATTCTGTGTCTACTTAAACCTTCCTTTTATGCAGATTCTTGAGCAATGAACACCTTTCTTGATAAAATCAACACTTTTCATCCCACTGCGCCTCTGAGTAAGACTTCAGCGTGTGAACTGCGAACATTCAGAATGCTTCAGTCCTTACATCCATTTGGGAATTACTCAGTAACCCAGATATCCAGTTCTGGTTCCTTCAGCTCACTGAGTTTGGTTTAAAACAGCTTTTCTTTTAGCTGCCTGAAAGAAAATGACATTCTACAAGGGAATTTTCAGTCTTCATTTGATAGGGCCTCAAACAAACTAAGCCCACACGCTGTGGCTTACATCCTCCCCATGAGGCAAGTATGATATTCATGGACTTTTCTACATGCCCAAGGGAATCAGCTCAGAGCTGCCCACTGGGCTGCCCACTAGGCTGCACTGGCAGGATCTTCTCCTTTCATGGACCTTCAGAACGGGGAAATACGGGCTGATAAACTGCCTCAGTGCCAATCAGTAGTTTTGCTGCGAACACATTAATAACATGCTTAGATAATTGATTCTCCTTCTCTGGATGATCTATTTTGCTATTACCTGCTACCATGAAAGTTTTTTTTAAGTGCACATGAACAGTTATATAGCAATTTACGCTGTGACAAGAGAATTTTTCTTTCAATTTTGTCACACTAGAGAGAGGGGAAGAGTCTAGGGGCAGTATGAGCTTACCATTTCTAGGTAGAAATTGAATCACTACTTCTATAAATCAAAAGTCATGTTAAAAGCTCCGTGAAGCAAACAATGATGTATATGAATTAGCAGCGAGGCTGGAGTCAATACAAATCAAAGTGGCTTTACAAAGGTATTGATGTGTTCGTCTCTTCCTAAGGTTGAATACATTTAAGCCTTTATCCCCTGGGCATTGTTGACCCAAATGAATCCATTCACTTTGAATCCAGACCTTAGTTGTGGACTAGAAATAAAACTGTATACACTGACCCAAATAGAGTTCTTCCTCAAACTGAGCTACTCTGGTTTTTTTTCTTGTGTAGTGAGTTCCCAAAGTTTGGAATCTCTCAGGCTATCAACAGAAATGTAATTTCTAAGAATTTGGCCCAATTGCTGTTTGGATATGGTAAGTCGGTCTTTTCCTATATTATGTCTTAGTTTAAACAGCTGTCAAGAGACTGATTTTGGGTTTAGGGAGTGTTTTTTAATTTGAGAGCTTTACAAAGTAGCCCAGGTAGCCTCGGCTTCATGAGTGTTGCTGGGATTGTGGGCAGTGACTGGTCTGTACATGTCAGTTTCATGAATCCACTGTGGGCATCTATTACTTCAGTACAAGCCATGAACATGGCTTGTGTGTTTGAACAATGATGGCATGTTTTTGTAACAGTACAGGCATTCTGTAAGAAGTTACTAGATTACTTAAAACACACAAAACATCACATTGTATTGAAGTGACTACAAAAAAAATGCATTTTTCTGCAAAATACTAGGCATTTGATAAAATAAGCCAGATAAGTCATTTGATAAAATTTTGGCCATTCTGTTAGTCAGAGAGGTTAATTTATCCCCCTTGTCTTCAAGGCCATCACAAGCATCCAACTATAATTTCCAAAGGACCAATTGCAAATGACCTGGCCATAGGCACTTAGCATGGGGACTAGTGCTTATTAGAAAAAAAAGCACTGAGAATGTGGAAGTTATTCATCTCTTAAAGCCCATGAAAAGAGAGAATTGTAAATTAAAATGTCTACACAGGTTCAACACCTCTCTTTCAGCCCTCCCCTGCCTTTGTCATGGAACAGCATTCAAGTGTGGGAATGTTTCTCTCAAACATGTGTAAATCACACATTGAGCCATGCTGTATCCAGGAGCACCAAACCAAGAGGGCCAGACAGAGGAGGCAAAGGGCATTCAACAGTGCTCTAGCAGTTTGTTAATGAAACATTTACTCAAGCAGTTTATATGGTTGTAATAAAAGGGGGTGGGGAGGGGTTTCTTTCATGGCACCCTTTCATTTCCTAGCACAATTTTTTAAGAGGATTAATAGGGGTGGGGGGAGGCGAGCTTATCCGTTGAGTCTCAGGATTGGTAATGCAAGAGTTCTTAATAGATTGCCTCTGGATTTAGGATTACTCTGGTGCAAATTCTTGCAGGCTTTCAATAGAATAGAAAGCAGTGTGTTTGCCCTCCTTCCAGGAGAAGGGCTATTGACTTGGAGATGAAATGACCCAAGGACTCAGAATTTGTTTCTGCCATTCCCTCCCATTTCTGACATTTCAAACACTTGTGTGTTTTGGACTCATGTGCACAAATTCTACCACTGCTGTGATGAAGACTTACCATGCAAGTTTAATCACAACCAACAGATGATTACTGTTGAAGATCTGGTCTGCATAAAAGGAAACTCCCCAGAAGACCAGTGGGGTTTTTTGTTGTTGTTGTTGTTTCTTTTTCTTTTTTAAGCTGTGCATTCTCTGTACGTCATTTTCTGAAGGGTTTCCTAGCAGTTCAGATAAACTATGTATGCTGTGGGACACCAAAGTGAATAAGTCGCCTTTTTCTTTTTCCAGGGAAGTTAGAGGCAGCCTTTGTTACCTATCTTCTGAAAGAGTACAGTACAGATGGATCATGCTGATTCGGTCCCGTGACTTCACACTATTTTTAGCACAAGGAAGATGTTAGTTGTAACAGTGTACAATGGGCTAATCAGCCATAATAGAGCTCACACTGTTTCCCCCTTCACATGGTGCTCATTATGTGCCTTGAATGTAAACAGCTCTCTGCTCTGACAAAGATGGCAGTTTGCCATGGTGGGATTCAGCCTCCCCTAAAGCTCAGCAAACATTGAATAGAAACAAGCGCAGAGACTCCGAATAAAGAAAACATTGTTTAAATTTATGTCATTTGCAGCCTTATACGAAATTATTTTTTGCTGTTTCTACCCTTTCCTCCCAGTCTCCCTCCTCAAATTAGAGAGCATTCACACATGCCAGTTATCTGTGTATGAGAAATTATTTCTATTATTTTCCACCCACATCTAAAGAATCAACAAATCACATTTGTATAAAGTCTTGAATGGTGACATCCCTCTGAGTTTTATGGCCATTGTGAAATATGCGGAACTTAATGTAATCACATGATGCTTGGTCGAAGAGAACTGAAGTCACTTGAAAGCATGACTGAGACACTCCTATTGAAAATTACAACTAGCACCAGAGACAAGCTTATTGTTTTATATCGTCTGTATGTACCATTAGCAGATTCAATAGTTTGCTCTTAAAACAGATTTAGTTCCATTTACTATAAAACAAATTATGGATGGCAAGGCTTCCCGTATTGTTATCGCCTCATAATTTTCCAGCTACAGAGGTTTATTTAAATGTTTTTAATTTAAATTTGTATTGCAGAGATCCACCAACATAGTAAAAAATAATCTACATGTAACACTGTTTATATGAAAAACTATCTTCTTCAGAGACCCTGTCCAAGTCACCAGCCATTCCTGGGTACGGGTTATACCTTTTTAACCTTTACCTGCCTTGGTCCTCTCTGGAGATTGCTTTCTGAATTCTAAGTAATAAGCTTACAATTACATTTCTTTTTGGATTTATTCAACAAATATTCAATGAATGCCTACTGTTTTTTCACACTCTTCTCAGACTGAGACAACAATAACCACACAGACAAAAAGTTCCTATCCATGGAGCTCCCAATCTATTGTGGTGGTAAGGAGGGGATACAGTAAACAGCATTTATGAGTAACATTAACAACATAGTAAACAACATTTACGTTATACAGAAAGGTAAATGGGAGTGTAGAAGAGAAGAAATGTGGCAGAGGAGCCTGTTTTTTTTCGGGGGGGGGGCGCATTAGCAATTTAATATGAGGTGGTAGCTGGGGATGACAGGGTGTTTGTCCTGGGTTCCATCCCAGAATGGCATAGAATGGGAATGTTGGCACACATGTGTAATGCCGGTACTCAGGAGGAGAAGGCAGGAGGGTCAGAAGAGCACAGATGGAGGCAGAAGCATGCAGGGCTAGGTTAAGGAACAGAAGGAGACCAGCATGGAGAAAGTAGAACTAGCCAGGAAGAGTAACATGAGGCTTAATAGAACAAGAGATAGAAACCAATCAAGATGTTTCAGAGACAGGCCTCAAAAATGAGCAGTTCTGATGTTCATCCTTGACTAAAAGCCAGAAACATCCTTGGTTCCATCCTAGGCAGAGGCCAGAAACACCAGTGGTGCTTGGGGCTCTAGTTCCTGTGCTAGCTTTTTGTTAGTTCTCTTCTCCTTTTACATCATTGCATGCATACCACTGCCTGAAAGACATATGTAAAGGTATGACCAGGACTGACAGGTCCCTGGACACTTTGGGGTGGGTCAACTAGATTGGAAAACCTACTCCCAAGCCCTTAAACAAGAAACACTTTGTTAGCTCATAAATGGAGACTCTGGAGACCGTCAGTAACAAGCATCTTTGGGACACACTCATGTAATCCATGGGCTCTGTCTGTTTCCTTCCTCTTAAGGTTACCTGTGAGCCTATAGAAAACGTCTTTCAAACTACTCATTTTTCACATTTGTAAGACAAGGGATTAAGGCACTGGTCTGGGTGATCTAGGTGGCAGTTGGTTCTCCAGAATATCGGTCTTCCCCCCACCTACTGAGGTATGCTCACCCAAGGCAAGAAAACCTTGGTTACTCTAAGGAAGGACACTGCTGACCCCTTTCCTCCACATACCAAATTGAGACCTGCAAAGAACTGAGATTAGGTTGTCTATCATCTCAGGCTCTTCTTGAACTGTACTCAAAGGGTGAGGAGAACAACAGGAAAAGATTTGAGCAGATGATACACTTGATCATCCTAAAAGTTTGTTGCATGGAAGGAAGGATATATAGGATCATGAATGGAAGCAGATTGTTTTTAATGTTTCTAAGGTGATGTTGGTGGGAAAAGAAGACACTCAAAACAGGCTAGTGCTCACAGAGTATGGGAACTAGTGAAACTCCAGGATGCAGGGAAGCTAGTACAATTTTCTAATACACTGTAGTAGTTTATAGAATATTCGAGGGCTGGAGGGATGGCTCAGCTGTTAAACACTAGGCTCACAACCAAAAATATATAGAACATTGGAGAATGATTTTGTTGATGGGATACTGTTAATATGATAAGATAGGCTATGAAGGCAGTGAGATTTACATCAAAGATTTGTCTATAATCATGTTAAATTCAATATTCCTTTTAGATGCTGAAGTGATAGAGTTACAGTTTAGAGACAGGATTACTTGGGAGCCAGAAGCAGGTGGATCTCTATAAGGTCAAAGCCAGCCT
This sequence comes from Pachyuromys duprasi, assembly GCA_028658305.1. Classification (NCBI taxonomy): domain Eukaryota; kingdom Metazoa; phylum Chordata; class Mammalia; order Rodentia; family Muridae; genus Pachyuromys; species Pachyuromys duprasi. Next base: position 126,673,113 of record CM053764.1, read on the forward strand.
GATCTATGGTGAGCTCCAGGGCAGCCAAGGTTATCTATAGAGAATTTGTCTCAAAACAAACAGCCACATTTTGACAATTAGGCTTAGTACATGGAATTTAAAGCCATGATTAAACAAACTCCATCAGGCTAAAAGGAGAAGTCCAAATTCCCAGTCATGAGATGCTCCATGTTAAGAGTGTATGATGGGGAATACTACAAGAGTACTAAAACAAAAAAACAATGGAAGAATAAATGGAATGAAAGCAGGCAGAACATACATGCCAGTCTTCCTTGATGCCCAGAAATATAGCCTTGTTAGAGAAGGATTATGCCTGAAAATGGAGATACTACTGCAAAGCCTAAGTGCTGACAAGGAAGCATCACTCATGTAAAAAGATCTAAAATAGAATTGATATGGTAGTAGCAGTCACTTTTTAAAGTATCCTAAAACAATGTCAACAGAAACTCCATACATCCACAAAGAGCTTTAACAAAAAGTATGACAAATGCAGATGAAAATGTGTATGAATACACATAGTTTAAGATTCTGAGAAGAAGAGCATTTTAAATGATTTAAGGCAGTTCTGTAATGTAGATCCAAGCAGGGATGTGAACGGTAAGAGAAGTTAACTCAAACTTATTTTAGCAAGCAGACAAACTAAATGAGTAAATCTGCATATGGTGTTATCTCTTTGGGGGAATACATTTTGTTCTCTGTTGCCTCAGTGTTGGTTAGTTTTTTGTTTTGTTTTGTTTTGTTTTGTTTTTTTGTCAGCTTGACACAAGCTAGAGTCATTTGGAAGAGAGAACCTCAATGGAGAAAATGCCGCCATGCAGATTGCCAGTAGGTAAGCCTATGAGGCATCTTCTTGATGGATGTGGGAGGACCCAGATCACTGTGTGAAGTACCAACCCTGGGAAGACAGTCCCTTATACAAGAAAGCCAACTGAGGGGCTGGAGAGGCAGCTGAGTAGTTAAGAGGACTTACTGTTCTTCCCTAGGACCTGAGTTTGAATTCCAGCACCCACATCATCAGGAGGTCTACATCTGCCTGTAACCCCAGCTCCGGAGGGATCTGATATTTCTGACCTTTGTGGCACTTACATTCATGTACACACATACACATAATTAAAGCAATAATAATTAAAAAATAATTTAAAAATAATTAAAAAGAAAAGAAAGCAGGCAGAATAAGCTACAAGGGACAAGCCAGTAAGCAGCATTCCTCCCCACTCTTCAGTTCCTGCCTTAACTTCCTGCCCTGAATGTCTTCAGTGATGGGATATGACCTAAGAGTTGTAAGAAGAAATAAACCCTTTCACCCACAAGTTGCTTTCGGGTATGGTGTTGTAGCATGGTAATAAAAATCCCAACTAAGATAGCCCTGTAATCAATTACCCCACAGCGCAGTGGCTCAAAATGACAAACAACGATCACAAACTCAGTTCACTTGAATCAGGAATCAGGGAATCAGCTTAGCAGAATGCCTTTTGCTTCAGACCTCTCTTATGCATTCTGTTAACCAGGATTCCTGTCATCATAGAGCCTCAACTGGAACGTCTGATCCCAAGCCCAGTTCTGTGGTTGCTAACAGACTTCAGTTTCTAACAGGCTGCTGACTTGAGAGATCTCGCCGTCTGACCTCAGCCTCTTTCTGTAATACATGATTCTAACTGTCATGCTGCCAACAGGAAAGTATCCGTGGATATTTTTAGCATCAGAGTGGGAAGAATGTTCCAGCCTGAAAATAAGGGAAGCTTGTGTCTTGTGGTAGGCCCCTCTTTTCCCCAGGAAGTAGAGGGTGAAACATTAGTAGAATGTGGAAATCTTATAGAATGAACATATATCTGAGAGAAGAAAAGTGAGAGAATCTGGGACGGATCAGGAAGGTGAGAATTGAAAATAGTCTTAACCCTAGGTTATTAAGAAGGCTCAGTGGGTAAAGACAACGGATTTGATTCCTAGGACTGCTATGGTAGATGTCCAGATGTGCACCTGGAGCTGGAGTTACAGACAATTGTGAGCAACCATGTGGGTGCTGACAACTGAACCAGAGTTTCTGAAAGAGCAGCCAGTGCTCTTAACTGTTGAGCTTTCTCCATCCCCTGCCCTAATTAATTACATAGCAATTAATTAATAATTAACAACAACCTTAGTTTGTAAGATGAAGAGGAGCCTCAAAAAACAAACATCTTAGGGCTGGGGAGATGGCTTAACTTGTAAACTGCTTGACATACGGGTACAGCAACCTGAGCTCAATCCTCCGTAGCCATGTAGGAGAGCCAGACACGGCATCACATGCCTGCATCCCAAGCATTGTAATACAATGCTATGAGACCCCTTTTACTTCATTAGTAGATATATTCAAGAGGACTCAGCTTTCTGATCTAGTACACAGTCACTGTGCTGGTAGGTGGTCAAATATTTTTGTCTTCAATTGTAACCAGCAGTATGCCAGAAACTGCTTTTCACTGAGATATAGCTGCTATTGTTGTTGACAACAATATGTAGCCTTGGTTGGCCTAGAACTCATATGTAGTCCAGGGTGGTATGGAATGCAGAAATCGTCCTTTCTCTGCCTCCCAAGTGCTGGTATTAAAGGCATGTGTGCCAGCATGCTAGGCTGAGACAGTATTTTTTTTATACAACAGATAACACAGGCTTTTCTAGAGCCTTAGAAGTCTACATTATGATTCTGTTGCTGAGGCTTGCTGTAATCTATTAGCCCTCAGTTTTTCATCATTGGCAAGGCTAATTCATTCTGATAGATTTCAGGCCTAAGTGACAGGATTCACAAACCAAATTCTGAAGTTGCTATACATTTCCCTGCATTTCATCCTTCTCACAGCTGGAAATTATTTGCAGTGTCTAGAATATGAGAAATAAGGAGATAACAGTATTTCCAGGTGCTATGTGAATTGGTGGGCACTGTGATGTTATCTACTTAGTGGATCAATTTGATGTTCTTTAGAAAGCCGAGGCAATCTGTGCCTCTTCAGGCTATATTATAAAAGAGGGCAAAAGACAGCAAAATTCTTGACAATCGTGTAAACGCATATGATTTTCCTCTCTGTGTGAGCATAAACTATTTTTTTTATCTTCTGTCTTTATTGAGACAGAAAATAATAAGTGTTAGGTTTCAAACCTGGGACAACTGGCTGAGATGTCTATTTAACATATCAAAGCAGACACTAGCTGCCAGGTTCTCCCTGTGTCCCTCAGTCCCTACCTGTTACAGGGCTCTCCTGGATAGCATACCACATCCCTTACCCTAAACTTCTCCAGCTCAGGGATTTTGGTCTGCCTGTCCCAATATAATCCTACCATTTTGGTTACCTTTGGGCCTCCTGGTTCCCCAGATCTCCCCTCTCTTTTACCCTCCCTCTCTCCTCACACAGCTCAGCTCAGTCTGATCATGTCTACTCTGGACTCTCCCAGATGTCCCTGCTTCTGGCTATGCTGGCCCACATATCCACAATAAATGTTCTCCTCTACCACGCCTAGGAGCAGCCATTTTCTTTTCCTCTTTCTTTCTTCCTTACTTTCTTTCTTTCTTTCTTTCTTTCTTTCTTTCTTTCTTTCTTTCTTTCTTTTCATCCAATGAGTTCTCTGTATCTATAGCTATAGAATATATATATGGAATGATATTACTTTCCTTTGGCAATGACAGTGCCGATGGAGAGCAGTTGTGGTTGGTAAACAGCTGCCTGGAGATTCACTATAGCATAAGTTTTTCTCAAGAAGTAATTTAAAGTCTGTAAGAACTTGATTAGTGACAAGGAGGAATATACAAGAATTCATGATCCTTAGATTCTTTAACAATAACAGTGAGGGGGTAAGGCAAATAGGAAACGGAATTAGACAGGTAGCCCAGGGGAAGGACCCCAAACACACCAGTTACAGAAATGTTCCTGGTCCTGGCCTGACTGAAGGCCAAAAATGTCAAAAACAAAACAAAACAAAAAAACAAAAAACAAAACAAATTTTATTGATTTATTTTGCCTCTAATTCCTGGTTCCTAAATGATTTGAGGGCAACTTCTTCAGAGAGGGCAATTCTCTAGTTTGGCTAGACAATCATCAGGCTGAGACAGCACTCCTCAGAGAAATAGGTTTAAGTTAAGCCATGCTAACCAGAATGGGAAGAATAATTATCCCTTTCTTGAGCTGATGTTCTTTTCCTTCCCAGAGTCTCTGCCCTTAGTGTAATCCTTACAGAGCCACTAGAAGTGTCTGTTGGGTCTGCCTGCTTCTCTGAGTCCTGACTCAGACAAGTTTAACTTTCCCTTGTTCTCTTCCTTCTCTTATTCTTTTTCTTCAAATACTGCCATAGCTCAATTATATTTTCTCTGGTGCTCTGGGATCTTTTATTCTTTCTCAGAATCTACCCTCCCTACCATGCGGCTGCCCCCCATAAGGGCTTTACTCAAACAGCATGCCTTTTCCCCTTTGTCTTTTTGGTATTTCCTCTCTGATCAGCTACCTAGATTTATAATGTGATATACTATGGTTTTTCTTTTAAAAACTAATAAAATAAACAACACTATTTGACACCTTGTCTCCCTGGATAAGTCTTTTGTTGCCGTTTTTCTTCAATACAGGAGGATTTAGATCTCACACATGCTAGTCATCTGCTCTACATTGAGCTTTAGGTGTTGTTTTTGGTTGTTAGCCTAACTGGAGATGATGGATAGTTTAAGTACCACCCATTTGGCCTTCCACATCAATGACTCCTGTCCTACTGGCAAAGGGGAAACTGGTTGCCAATTAATCTTGGAAACTTAGAGTACATTATTTAGCTGTACTTTGCAGAGAGCTTCCTCATTTCTTGATGTATACATGACCTCGCTCTACCAGGAGAAGTCATTGATATTGTTCCATGTTTTCAAATATCACTTGGACTCTATCTAAGCATTCTTTCAAGGTGTCTGGCTAATTAGTCCCCTTACCATGTTATTTATTTACTTGAGTAAATGGCCACACGGGAAAAACTAGAGGACTCAGTACTGTGTATATTTGCTACTGTTACAGGAACTTTTCTTGTAAGACCCATCTACCTTTTGGTCATTGGTTTGGATTCATGATCTTGACTAGACTTGATGGTTGTTTATTTAAGAATTTCCCACTGGTCCTTATACATCAATAGCTCTTGTGCTATAGGCAAATGACTCACTGTTGATTTTGAAAGTTGCCTGTGAATACACAATGGCTGGGATTCAGGGACAGAACAAGTGGTCATGACATGTTTACTGAGACAACTGGTCTTGGGCCCCTTTGCTTAAAAAAAGCTCATTAAGAGAAGTCTTGTATTAGATGCACAAAGCCATGCTCTTTATTGCTTTGTTCAGTCACCGGCTAAGGATAAACCTTGTGTCTCCTGTTCTCCTCACCACAAAATGAAGACAAGACCTGGAAAAAGTAAGGGTAGAGGCTGTTATCTAAGCACATTCCTGGTCACTGAATAGCATCTTGTCTATAAAGACAATTTGAGCTACACACTTCAGTGTCTGCCACATAGTCACAAATATGAATATTTAAAAATATTCCCTAAACATAAAATCTTGAAAACAAAAACTTTTAATGTGAAATTATAAACAAAATAATATGAAAGGTTTCCTTTTTAACTTCATAAAGTATTGATACCTTCACATCATAATACCAGTCTCTAATAAAACTATACATTCTATACTTAACAAATAAAATACCTAAGCTGTCTATAACATCTAGAGTAAGCCCTGAAATTGAAAACAATTAATGGGCATGAAACACACAGACACACACACACACTAAAGAACATCAGCCTTATAAGCAATCAGAGCAACAGTGAAACAATAAGTATTTGTGTCTACCACAGTTCCAAGTTCTTGAGTCAAACACTTTAGTTTGGGTAAATGAATGTTGTTAGGTGCTCCCATACACATCTAGCAGAAATGTAAATTTATATTGCTGCAAATAAATTTAGCATAAAGTTTTAGGACTTACTCAAAACAAATCCTTTACAAAATAATTTTACATCAAGAGTCTATTGTGAGAAAATAATCAGAAGTGTGGAAGTTTTATGTGAATTTATGAGTTATATGTGAATATATTCATCTTAGCTTTATTTGTATATAAGTCAAAACTAAAAAGCAATCACCACCACCCCCAGTTAGAAAAAGAGTTATATAAATTACATTATGTCTATATGACAATGTAGTATAAATCATTAAATGAAAAAGTATGATGAGCCTTTAGTGTTAAGAAATGATGTTGATGGAATAGTAAATGAAAGTAAATCCATGATGTATATATTATTAGCTAACATAGAAATAATTTCACAGAAATTTATGTGAAAATGATGACAAATGACAAACACCAACTAGGATATCTTTAGGTGACTTTAGTGTCTTCTTTTTCTTGTGTCCTAAATGGCTATTTTTAGACACTCTTTCTGGTCTTCGTGCATTGTGTGCTTGTCTGCCTGCTGCCTCCTCAGTGCCCACTTGTGCCTGAGAATTCACTGTTGAAGGAGTGGATTTTCCTGGGTGTTCATCTGCAGTGTGATTCTGTGCCAAGTTAGCTCAATCAGATCTCACAGATATAGGACCCAGTCTCCCACAAGATTCCTCTCACTTCATACTCTGGTACAAGTTCTGAGGTTCCAAGCATTCTGCCCTTTTGGACAACTGGTTACAAATTTGAGGATTCTCTCTACCTTCTTAAATTTTTCTAATTCGCTAGAATGGCCCATAGAATTCCAGGGAGTGTTATATTTAGGGTTACAACTTTTCTATAAAGGACATACATCAGGACTAATGAAGATGAGGAATGTAGGTTGGGATCTGAGAAGGTCCTTAACACAAGCCTATCGTGTCTCCTGAGTAAGTTTTCCTCCCAGTGCACTGTGATTTGTCACCAACTTGAAAGCTTACTTGAGCTTCAGAGATCCAGGGGTTTTTGTTTGGATTTAATCCTATGGACTTGATTGATGAAACCTTGGCCATATAATTGAAATCAGTCTTTGGTTTCTTTTCCCTTCTTCAGGGGTTAGGAAGTCAAGATGGATAACACAGCATGGATAACCTCATCAGTATAAACTGAGTGTGGAAAGAGGGGCCCATCATCAAAATCAAGACACTTAACATTTGGGAAACCCAAGAGTTTAGAGGCATTTCCTCAGGAACCAAGGACAAAGGCTAGCCAACTTCCTGACAACAGTATGCACTTACCCATTGGCTACCTCCCACGTGGAGATACTATGCCTGGAATTTGTTGGCCTGTAGCTGGCACCCAGCAGCTATTTTTTCCTTCAGTAAAGTTCACAGCATAGAAACATTTACTAAGATTTATTAACGTGTTAGAGCAGACCTTTACTATCTATGAGTTCCAACATTCAGTAGCTCAGGTCACATTGCCAAGAATTACCAATACATTGACATTTTGGTCTTTGGCAATTCTTTACTGAAAACAGTGAGACAACAGCAGTAACCATCCAAAAAGCTTCTCTGTGTGTGTGTGTGTGTTTGGTTTTTTTTGAGGCACGGTTTCTCTGTGTCGCTTTGGTTGTCCTAAAGCTCACTCTGTAGACCAGGCTGGCCTCAAACTCACAGGTCCTCCTGGCTTGTCCTCTTGCCTCTGCTTCCCAAGTGCCAGGATTAAAGGTGTGTGCAGTGCCCCCACTGTCCAGCCAAGCGGGTTCTTTTTAAACGACATCTTTCTTTTACCTCAGTGATACCTCTCCACAGAGACATGCTACCTATGTTTGAATGAAGTAGGAATATAGAAAATATATTCAATTTGTTCCAAGAAAGGCGCTGTTATCAATGGGTATACAAATCCAAAGGGCACTTACTAGATGCCTGAATTCTTGGTACAAAGAAAGAGAGAGAGACATGTGAATAATAGTAGAGACTGAGATAGCTTATTAAGAAATAAGATATTTCTCCTCGGCAGCGTAGAGAGCTGACCCGGGTTGTTGGGGTTGCTGGTGAGCCAGCACCCAGGGCGTGAGCACGGGAGTGCCGGCACTGCCGCTTGTCTGTCATGGTGAGGGAGAGATGGCCATTTCCCCCGGCCCCTCACCGTCTGCTTCGGGTTGGAGAGCTGGCTCCAGTGTCCTGAGAGCAGGAAAGTTGCCCTTGCTGCTCACTGGCAAAAGAGTGAGCTTTGTACCTCACCTGGGCAGCACAAGAGAGCTCACCCTGCTGGCAAGGGCAAGGGTGAGCAGGCCCTAAGGGCATGAGAATGGCGCTGGTTATGGCACTGGATGATCCAGCTGGGGCAGTGCTATTTCTTGGTGGTGAATAGCTCATTCCTAGCCACCCCACACTTCTGTCACCATGACCTTCCCACCACGGTGAAGTTTACCCTCTCATTGTGAGCCTCTTCCTTTTTTAAGTTGATTTGTCAGGTGCTTTGTTGCTGCTAGAAGACAAGAATCTGACACAGTGAGAAATATGAGGGGAATGGGAAGGGGGCATGAGGGTGGGACTGGGAGGAAAGGGAGGGAGGGAGCTGCGATCAGGCTGCAAAGCAATTAAATAAAAGAAGGAGACCTCCTTTGAAGATGGAGTCTAGGGACTACGAACATATATATGTATAGATATAGATATATTGGTGAATGTTGTAACATAAAAACAATTCACATATATATTTAATACTTAAACCCAATACTGGTTATAAGGGCTTCCCCAATTCTTCTTCTCTTAGCCCCTGATGACCATAGACCTACATTATGGTTTCATCAGTTCTGGCATAACCTACATTTATTCATTTCCATGTCTTTACTTTTAGGTCTGTTCTATGTCACTTTTCTCTGCATTATACCAGTTTAAGTGTCATTTATTCCCTGCTGCATTGGTTCCGCATGACAGCAGGGACTGTCTGAGGTGTTCCCTTGCTCCTAGCATATACAGAGCATGCATATCATGCTTTCTGGGTGAGCATGTGACATCTATAAATATCTCTCTTAAAGGTCACCCCCATTTATCATTTGTTCTCTGTTATCTGCCTCAAGGCTTGGTTTCTAATTCATATAGTTCTGAAATCATCTTGACTTTTGACATGTAAAATATGAATGGGTCCAGTGATATGCACTTCAATGATTTGCAAAGATTGTATTTAAGAAACTATTCTGTGCATAGAGCCAGACTCTCAACAGCAGAAAATAGTTCCTATGTGAGAACCTAAGTGGTAAAATTGTAAAGGCATAGGCATGATTTACTTTAGAAATGGAGCAAACTGAAGGAGACTTTCCAAGGCCTGGAGTTTAAAGAAAAGACAAATGATGCTACCTGAAATTGTGACTTGAAGAGTGAGTAAACCATGAATCATCCGGATGCATGAGCTAGTAATTGGAACAATGGAGAACAGATTATGTAAATAGATGTCACTTTGTTTTTGGTGAAACAGGTATTGACCAGTCATGGCTACGCTTGGTGAAGTTGTAACATAAAAACAATTCACATTATCTGGAAGGGTAGACATGTTTGTTTCCAATTTGCTTAATTTTTAAAGACAATTTGTTTAGGGAAAAAAGAGACCTCAGATTAGTCAAAACATTATCTATGTGCCATCACAGAAACACATCATCTAAACAACTATGGGATGAGGTATTGGCAGCATTGTTTAGTGTGGTGAGAATACATCTCAGGTATTCTTCAGAGTTGTGCATTATCACGCTCCTGTATTTTCAGGTGAGCACTATCTTGGTAAGATGAAGTGATTTGCCTGTAGGTATGCCCTGACAGCACCTGACATGGACCAACAACAAGCCCCAGTCCTTGCCTTCCAGCTCTACCCATTTCCTATTCCGTGTTAGGCACAAGTCAGCAAGGGTCTATCTCATAATGTGGTGTAGGGCACGATGATGAAGTTGTATGACAATACTTAACTCTTGTCTTCTGTTCCCGATAGGCTATGAGTGTTACGTGGACAGATAACTTGGACTCTTCAATGTTATTCCTCAGTGCCTAGAACAGTACCTGCAATGTAATGAGTCCTCAGCCAAGACTTCTTTATAAATCACACAATAACCCATTGTACTTTCAAAGACACTTTGCAAATATTATTCCTCTAGTTGTCACAGTGGTTTCCATGTTTTTTGACTTAGATTCAAATACTTTTTATTATTTTGCATTTTATAAACAAAAGATAAAGAGTTCTTTGAAGGATTTTTACTGAAGGCCAGGTGTGATGAAACAGTATGCTATCCCTGCATTTGGGAGACCATGGAAGGAGGATTTTGAGCTTAAGACCAGCCTGAGCTATATAATGTTTTCAAGGCTAGCCTGATGTACACAGTGAGACTCTGTCTCAAAATTTTTGTCAAAGCACTGAGAAATTAAGAATGGGCTATATTAAATTCATTAAGCTCACTCTAACATAGGACTCGACTAGACTGCCCCTCCTGAGTAACAAGCATGGGCTTGGATAGGTTAGTTTCTCTGTGAGAAGAAAGTGTTGAAAGGCAGACAGAAGAAATCACCACTGAGAAACACACATAATTGTCAAACTGTAAAAACAAACAATAATCTATATAAAATTCTGCAACAGAGGGTTTGGTTATATATATATATATATATGTATATATGTATGTATACACACATATATCATAATCAGTAAAGGTCTTCCCCTTAGGTCTCCCTATAGCTCCTTCCTCACATCTTGTGGGGTTTTTTTTTTGCATATATTATACAGCATCTAAGTACACTTAACTGAGTTTAAAAATTAGCAAGCATTTTATTTTATAAGAGGAGACAGAGAAGGAGAGAGAGCCCATAAGTGTATGAAAGTCAGAGGCCAGCTCTCAGGAGCCTGTTTTCTCCTTTTACCTTTATGAGGAAGCCTGCATCACTGAGAAATCCACACTAGTTAGTCCTCAGACTTCTAGGCAAGTTTCCCATGTCTATCCCCCATGTCATAGAAGGATGCTGAGATTACAGATGCATATGACTGCATCTGGCTTTTTATGAGTGTTCTAGGAGTTGAACTCAGGTCATCATACTTGCATGGCAAGGGCTTTTACCCTGAGTCTAGATTACAGGTGTGTTAACCCTTCTCCCAGAGCCTAACAGTTATGAGAAGAAATTAGGCATGTGGGATGCAACCCCTCTCCTCCCTGTCAAGTTTCCTGCTGTAAAAACATGTCTGCAGAGCACTTCTGTTTGAAGCATAATGCCCAAGCCCTGTATGCTTCAGGAAGGTCTTAATTACTATTTTCTATCCTGACCAGTACCCCTTCAGCAAGGTACAGGATGTTATTTTACATATAGAGGTCACAGATCCAAGCATCTCTGCTATCTGGAAGCTTACTAAGATGTGGGAAGGAAGGAGCAAAGGAGGACTCCCAGGTGGCCCAGGTTTCCCAGCCACTACAGAAGCATCTTTATGATAAAGCAGCTTCGCCTCTAATTTACTTTGACAGGCTAATCATCTTGGTTCTCTGAGTTCAAAGGCTGTGACTACAGCGCTGTGGACTAAATGTTTGTCCTCTCCATAATTCATGTTGAAATTTAATTGCCGTTCTGTTAAGGGAAAGGGTCTTTTTGAGGCACTTGCCTTTTTGGGACTACTTTCGAGGGTGGAACTGAGGCTAAATAGGGATGAGTTTAGTTTCTTCTTGCACTTACGTGGCTGTTCTGTGTGGTGGCACAGCGAAAAGTCATGTGCAAGTGCGTGTCTGCACCATGAACTTCCCAGCCTCCAGAACGGTGAGTCAGTTCTTTTCTGTCAGAAGTCACAAGTCTTTGGACTCTTTTAGCGCCTCAGCAAAAGCACTGAAGCAGATGACAAGGGGTGCAGAGCGGTGGTACCAAGATGTTGATGGGAGCCATCCAAAGCCTAATGGCAGCAAAACATTACAGGGAGGTTAGTTGAGAAATCTTCTCTTCACCACCCACCCCTAACATCTGTCCTGGGGAGGGGGTGAGGCAGCTATGTGTGGTTGACTCGGAGGCTGAAGAACTTTCTGAGCCTCAGGTTACTCACAGGCCCTGTGCACAGAGGGATCCCATCAGGGATGTCTGCAATAATCACACAAATATTTTAACAATATCTAAAGTACTCTTGCAAATTAAGCACTGTCTTGATCCCACATTTGCAAATGAGGGATTAAATTTAAAAGATCACATTGAACATCACTGTTTGTGGGAGGGAAAGTGTGGTACAATTTAAAATAAGCAGTTGAAACACTCAGCTCATTAAAAGGAAGCCTCGGTTACATGCAAAACCTCCCTGTGTGAAGAAATGACCCACCCCAGGAACGAGCAAGTAAAGAGGTGTTATTTTAAATTATATGTTTATTTATAGGAAGAAACATTTGCACAGATAAGTGTTCACAGACAGCTTTATGTCACAAGGCAGAGACAATAATATCGGATTCTGGTATTTTTTTGGAATCTAATTTTGAATAAATTGTTGTTTTCAGAATAAATGCTTTTTAAACCAAAATATTCAAATAAGCTCAATCTTTACTTTAATACTCTGTAAATACATATATTACTTAAAGGAGATTTTATGAGGCCAGAGAGATGACTTAGAGGTTAAGAAAACGGGCCCAGAAGCCTCTGAGCTAGAGCTGACCCTACTGCATCCTTGAGGACTAACTTTCATAGTATCAGAAAGTGACATGAAACCTTCCAAAGGAGGGAAGGAAGGTTACAGTTCCCAGCACCCACATGGTGGCTCACAATTGTCTGTAACTCTAATTACAAAGAGATCTGTTGCTGTCTTCTGGCCTCTGAGGACACCAGGAAAGCATCTGGTACACACATACATACATGCAGGCAAAACCTGCACATGCAAAAAAATAAAGATAAATGGATCCTTTTGGTAAATAGTAGTATTTTTCCATGCTACTTTAAAAAAAAAACATTTCTCTTCTTGTAAAATAAAATAAAATAAAATAAAATGAACTATCTCTGAAAAACTTAAGCCTCAGTCACTCTGGGCACATGGATCAAGTCACGACTCAGGCAGAAGGTTAGGCATGTGAGGATGGAATGTGGCTGGAAAATGAATGACCTTCCTCCTTCCTCTTTGATGGAGAATTCCATGAAAGAATACTGCGCCTGCAAGAACAAGTTCCTCTAAATGACATTTCATTTCTTCGCAGCGCAGTAGATTAATGCTTGCTTCTTGCAGTTCATGTATTACTCGCACCAGTGTTTAGAAATGAAAAATGTGTGTTCAATTCATCCTTTACTGCATAAACGTTATATGAAGAGTAGAAATTTGCATTTATGTTCGTTCCTGTTAAAATACAGCCATCTTGACAACAGGTTAAGAAATATTCTAATCCTGCTGCCCTTTCACATTTAGCCTCTATAAAACAGCTTGGTGTAGTATATGTAGAGGGTGAGGAGAAACGAAAGAGTGGAATTATGCTAAATTGTGTAGCCCCTAAAGAACCTTGTGACGTGACTAACTGGACCCGTCTGTAAATCTCCTTAACAACCAGATCATGGGGAACTAGAGGCAGCTTCAGATTTGCAGCAACACAAGTCACCTCACAGGTCACTGAGAGATCAAATTAGTGGACAAAGTGTAAAGGAATAGGCAGGGAAATATGGAGGTGACTGTGTGAGACAGCAAGTTAGAAGTCTCATCTGGTCTCTTCTCTGTGAGAAAAGAGAGGGCGATTTTCACCAAGTAAGTCAAAGGAGCAAACTCAAATATTCATTTCTTCAACTGAAAAATTTCGGCCTTTAAAAAATATTTGTGAGAGGTAAGCCCTTAATATGCTTAAGACAACAGGCTTAAGACACCATGAGCTTCAATCACAGGGCCCAGAAGCCCCTGAGCTAGAACTGACCCTACTGCATTCCTGAGGACTAACTTTCATAGTATCAGAAAGTTCCATGAAACCTTCCAAAAGAGGGAAGCAATGACAGCTGTACCTAGCTATGATGCCTATGACCAGCATGGTACAATAACCACACTGGTGCAGTAGTGGCATGCATGCTTGAGAGGTAACCAACAGCTCTCCAGGTATTGGACTGAATATCTGCTCAACAAGAAGGACATCGCGTATGATGCCAGAAACTTGTCAACTACTTAAGGCTTGTGAAGTCATGGATCTTTGAGGAGAAGATCAGCCACCACTTTATTAAACCCGCATTACCCATAACTACATTCTAAGAATTTTTTCTCATGCCCAGAAATAAATGTATTCTTCACCCCTCATCAAAGAGACTTCTCTTTGCAATAAATGTAAAACCCTTACAGAAAACAACAACCAATCAAAATACAGAGCTGTAGAATCTAATCTCAATGGATCTGCCTATAAAACAACTACTAAACCTAAGGCACGGAGGATATTGTAGAAGAGGAGACAGAAAGATTGTAAAGTCAGAGGATCAGGGAGTTTGCTGTGAGATTGTGTCTCCTAGTAATATTAGAAAATACACCCATAAAGTCTCACCAACATGACTGCTTAAACATGAGGTGAACAAGGGCAACAGAAGACATGCCACATTGGAAAGAGGACAGCCCATGAGGCCTCTACCACACACAAATAACTACAGGCAACTAAGGAATGCTGAGAGTCAGAGCAATAGTCTTCTTCAGGGAAGAGCACAACTTCTTATCCAATACCAAATGATCAGCCTTGACGATGTTCATGGAAATGAAATTGTTCGTACTGAGCTGGGTATATTTGGGAATATATGTACATGTACTCACACATCATATACATATATGCATGTAGAAACAATTAAAAGAAAGATGGCCCTGAATTTGAAAGAGAGCAAGGTAGAACATATGGGAGGGTATGGAGGAAGAAAAGCAAGGGAGAAATGATATAATCTCAAAAAATAAAATAAATAAAGGAAGGAAAAAGGTGTTATAGATTACTGAGGCTTAGACCTCATTTCAAGGCATAGTGCTTTGAGGGAGTGCTCTGAGACGTCTTTCTTCGGGTCTCAGACCTTTGTCATACTTAGGACATGAGGTTCAAGTTGCTGTGTGGTTGAGTGGGTCCTGAGAGTTGACAGAAGGTGGAAGATGAATGTAGATTCTGGCATTTTCCTGTACCGGAAGAGGTTATCCTAGATAATATCAAGTCCTTTGTAGAAACACTGTCATCTGAAAACCACTCGAATGAAAAGAATCCCAGCTGGTAAACTTGTCCACATCTGCAAGATCACAATATTGTTCTCTCAGAAATTGTTTGGAGAATGAAATACATTGCAGGAAAGTGTTGCCGTGTCCTACTACATGTATTGAGACAGTGGTCAGCCTCAGTTTATAAGTCATTTCTTTTGATTGTTTGATCTGAGGAAAGTTTGGTCCTCATATGAACTTACAGACAATCATTCTACACTTGACATCAAGCAGAACTTTGGAGAACACAAAAGATTCCCCACACTGTTTCTATACTCAAGGGTACCTTCAGCCCTTCTGACTCTACAGACACTGTATCTGGTATGTCCACATTAAGCTAAACACTTGGGATCAGCCAGGACAATTTTGAACACTCAAAACAAGGTGAACTTTTGGATTCCTGTTCTTTGTGGCCTTGAAGGCTGCTTCTGGAAATGCACTTAGCATGAGCTTATCATGGCCCAGAAAAGAACTTATTTGTGGTTATAATAACTAAAAGGGCAACACAGGAGGGTTTAATTGAAAATCATTATACTCTTGGACTTCTGCCAATGAGAAAGTTTTAGAAAGCTCATTTTTACAAGAAAACACCCTCCCCCCTCAAAAAACTGAAGGAGGAAAGTTTCCTATGAAGACACTGAAAACCAAGCAATTGTTTTAAGGAGCTTTTCTACCCTTCAGTAAAATGATAGTATTTCTGAAACTGTTTCCAAAACAATGAAGAAAATAATAAAATACAAAGTGTTACAATAAAACTAAAAATCTGTTTGTTTATTATTATTATTATTATTATTTATTTTTAGAAAAACCTTGACTATTTATAGAATTTCATAGATTTCGGACCTGAAGGACTCTCCTAGTACTATAACAAAAGCCCAAGAGAAATGCTACATTTCCTGATTCACTTCCTGGCTTCCTCTTGATACCATTTCCAGGTATGCACGTAGCCACACTGAGAAACAGAACACTACATTTTTTTTGTAGACATCTAATGTACTCTGAACCAACAGGGTAAAACACAGCTGGGAGGTATAGAACTGCTAATGTGTTGGTCAAAGAGCAAAGAGAAGCTGACATGTCTAGAGAAATATCTGTTTTTTAAAAAGAACATTAAAAACATATTTTACTTGAAGATATAAAGTTGCCCCAAAGCAAATTAATTTCTAATTTCTTATTTTCTCTGTGTGTTTTTAGCTGCTCTAGAGCTTGCTCTGTAGACCAGGCTGACCTCAAACTCAGAGATCCACCTGCCTCTGTCTTCTGAATGCAGGGAATAAAGGCATGGGCCACTACCTTCCACTGAATTTCTAATTTCTAATAGTTGTTCTTTATACATTTTTAGAAGAATTTGAGTGTTTAGACCAACAAATATGGGCAGATTGTCTTATTTCATTTGTTTCAGTGGATAATGCTTGTTTGTGGTTGTTCTGCTGCTTTTATTTTTAAACATGATTATACAGTTCACCTATTTACTAGTTAGCCAAAAGGCCATTGATTTGTATCTGACTGGATTTCTATATTAATATTATAATTATTTTAGTAGCAATTTTAATAGAAGCCTGATATGGTTTGAATGAGAATGAACCCCAAAGACTCTTGTATATGAATGTTTGGTCCCTAGTTGGTGGAACAGTTTTTTGAAGGATTAGGAGGCATGGCATCGTTGGAGGAGGTATATTACTGGGGAGTGGGGGTTAGGCTTGAGCTTTTAAAAGCCAATGCAGGGCTCAGTCTCCCTCTCACCCTCAAACTTGTTGATTAGAATAGGCTCTTAGTTACTGCTCCATCACCAGGTCTGCTAGCCTGCCATAATGGTCATGGCTCACCCTCTGAAACTATAAGCAAGACCACATATTGAATGTTCAATTTTTTTATAAGGTTCTTTCATCTTGGTGTTTCTTCACAACAATAAAAAAGTAACAAAGACATCTGATATTGGCAGATAATAATTTTTAAAAATCAGATAGATAGATAGATAGATAGATAGATAGATAGATAGATAGATAGATAGATAGATATGGAAAGAGGGACGGAGAAAGTGTGTGTGTTCATAATATGCCATACACTCTGTACCATGAGCTATACAACAATCCCATAGGTAGATATTATTCCACATTAAAAGGCAAGATGTAAGCTCTGAGTGTATAGCTAATTGCTAAAATATCTGCATAAATCCATGGTTCAAAATTCCTAAAACACATTCAAAAAGAAGAAAGAAATAGAAAGGAAGGAAGGAACAAAAAAATGAAGGAAGAGAGAGAGAAAGAAAGAGAACAAGATAGTAAGAAAGAATCATAGGAAAAAAGAAAGAAAAACCCAAATTCAATCAGGACTGATTATGAACTGGAATTTGAATTCAGTCATTAGACCAACTTTCTCTTGGTCAAGCCTCTGTAATCCTCAAACTCTGGAAACTAAGACAAAAGAATTGCTGCAGGGAGTCTGAAAACACCCCAGGGCTACATAGAGAGTTCTAGGACAATCTAAACTACGTAGGAAAACTCTGAAAGAAATAGAATTATTCTACCCACCAGCTTTGAATATATTCTTCTTTATGAAGCATGTGGGACATGGAGGTTCACAGAAGCTGAACCACCGACCAAAGAGCATACACGGGACAGACCTAAGCCGCCTACACATATGTCACATATGTGCAGCTTGGTTTTCATGTGGATGCCCTAAAAACTGGAGCAGGGTTGTCTCTGACTCGGTTGCCCTCCTTTGGATCCCATTCCCCTTATTGGGCTGCCTTGTCTAGCCTCAATAGGAGAAGATATGCCTAGTTCTATTGCACCTTGATATGCCAAGTCAGTTTGATAGCCATAGGAGACATCCTCTTTTCTGAGGAGAAAGGCAACAGAGAATGGGGAATAAGGGGAGGAGCAAAGGAAGGACTGGGAGGAGAGGAGGGAGAGGAAGCTGCAATTAGGATGTAAAATAAATAATAC
Organism: Pachyuromys duprasi; assembly: GCA_028658305.1. Taxonomy (NCBI): domain Eukaryota; kingdom Metazoa; phylum Chordata; class Mammalia; order Rodentia; family Muridae; genus Pachyuromys; species Pachyuromys duprasi. The sequence goes on from CM053764.1 coordinate 126,691,123, forward strand.
ATAAATAAATAAGAAATGTGACATCATTACTCTGTTAACTTCCCATATAAAAGACTTCAAGAACCTTCAACTTCAACTAAGATTCATCATCAGATATGGCAATGGTCTGCATAACATCAGTAACTTAAAAACCCAGATATTGGGCTGGAGTGGGGGCTTAGGGGTTAAGGGCACTGGCTACATTTTCAGAGGACCTGGGTTCAATTCCCAGCTCCCACATGGTGACTCACAACCATCTCTAACTCCAGACCTAGGGCAATTGGTTGCCCTTCCGGCCTCCAAGGGTATGGAGCATGCAGGCAAATAAGATAAAACAAAATAAAAATAAATCCTTAAAAAAAAAAAGGGGATATTTTTCTTTCCTTAGGGTTATACTGCCTGAAGGCCCAGAGTGTTCAATTTTTGTTGTAATTCATCTGGCAGCCTGACAAAGATAATTCAGTCATGTGGTCTACCAAAATATTTTTTTCAACATCAGGGTACATACCTGCTTGGGATCCAGGAATAAATGGCTCTCCGAAGGCTTCCTGGCAGGTTGATGATGTGATTCATCAACTGGAGATAACAGGACTGAGTAGTACTGAATCAGGAGCATATTTAAAATGCTTATGTGTCCCTAAATATCATAGTGTATAACAAATTTCACTGCATTCAATACACTGATATTTAGAATATTTGCCATCAGTCTTTTAGCTGCAGGGTTTAATGATGGTTCAAGATTATTGTCTTCTTTTTAAATGTAAATAACTTAAAATGTGGCTCATTTATCTTGGGCTTAGTTTAAGATGACATGTAGCCAGTTACTTTGGAATAATAATAGCTTATGATTTAGTCATGAAGTTGTTGTCCAGAATCACTGAGAAGAGAAATGTTCCATAAATTTTTTTTTAAAAAGGTTCCTTTAATTTCTTTCTTACAATTACTTATTTTGTGGGAGGTGAGCTGGGGAGTATTGTGTTTGTGTGTGGACACGTGTGTCACTGTGTACAGAGGTCAGAGGACAACTTTTGAAGCTGGTTCTCCCCTTCAGTGATTTGACCTCTGGAGGCCTCCTGGCTGCTCCTGGATCTCACTTCCCTATTCTCACAGGTAGGCCCTGTTCCACCCACCTGGATCCTCCATTCCACGTGGATTTAACTCTTGTGGTTAGGCTTGATGGTAAGCACCCTTTCCACTGAGCCATCCTGATTACCCAAAATGTTCCATTTAGGTTCATTGTCTGGACTGCCTTTAAAAAGCATCAACAATTTATTTTTGTTTCTTTGTTTAAAAAACACATTCATTTCTACCCCTTCAGATTTGATGTAATTGGGATTAAAGTCACAAATTCAACTTCCTAATGACTCAAAGTTTTTTTCTGTATTTGTTTTTTAATTACCAATAAATAAATAATAAATGAATTTAAATAACCAAATAATAAACAATACATAAATAATAAATAAAAATAAATGAACAAGGTCCAGTGTATCCCAAGGTGGCCGCACCTCTCTAGGTCTTGGTCCTGGTCCTCCTTCCTGCTCTTCCTGAGTACTGGGATTATAAGCATGTACGGCTTTGCCCTGGCGATGCAGTGCTGATAGGCAAGCAGACCAACCAACCCAGCTGCATTCCCAAAAGTTGCCTTTTGATGGTGTTTAAGCTTACTTCTCTTTTGTTCCCTATGATTTTCATATATTTACATTTTATTCACCTAGAAGTCAACTACTGAGAACATAGACCCCCCCATACTTTTTTTTCATTTACAGTCCCATATGGCAATGTGGATATTCTACCCTAACCCCCAAATGTGTCCATCTTCCAATATCCAGAGCCTGTTAATGTTACTTTCTTTAGAAAAAGGACCATTGGAGACACACTTAAATGTCAAGAGAGACAGTCGGGCGTGGTAGCACATGCCTGTGATCCCAGCACTCTGAGAGGCAGAGGCCGTTGGATCTCTCAGTTCGAGGCCAGACTGTTATACAAAGTGAGTACAGGACGGCCCGGCTACACAGAAAAACCCTGTCTCAACCTCCCCCGACCAAAAAAAAAAAAATGTCATGAGAGGACGAGTCTGTTCTGAATGCTTCATGCCAAACATAGGGCTCTCACCCTATACACGTCAGAGACATACAGAAAAGACAGAGCTTAGAAATGTAAAGACATAGGCGGAGATGAAGAGATTAAGTTACCAGCCAGTAATCGACAATTGTCACTAAAAGAAGATGGAAGAGACAAGAGGCAGAATTCCTATGGGCCCCTCTATTAACTCCTGGATTTTGGGTTTCTGGCCTTCAGAATTGTAACAAAATAACTTCCTTCCACTTTAAACATTTATGTATATACTGAGTGGCCGCACTAGCCACTGGAACCTAACATAATCTTCTGCCAAAATATTTCAGACTATGTAAGAGGGCTAGTTGGTAACTGACAAATAATTGCTAATGATATGTGTTTTTAAATACAAGGTCTCATGTAGCCCAGAGCTGGCCTCAGATGTGTTATATGGCTGCAGGTGACTTTGAATTCCTGATCCTCCTGCTTCTATCTCCAGAGTAGTGAAGCTGTAAGCTAAACTACCACATCTGTTTCATGTGGTGCTGAAGATCAAACTCAGAATCTTGTTCATACCAGGCAAGCACTCTACCAACTGAGCCACATCTCCAACCTCTTTTATATATATATATAATTTTTTTTTAGTTTCACTTTTTCAGTTATGGAACATGACAGTGTTCACTGGTGTCTGCAAGCGAGTCTTGAAACACACTAAAACCCATTCCTAACTCCTGCTCCTCACTGAATTGTTTGTGTCTTTTTGTTTTATTTGGAAGGATGTATATTAGTTACTTGTCTCACTACTGTTACAAAATGACAAAAAACGAAGGCTTTGTTTCAGCTGACAGTCTCAGAGTGGAGTACTTCACAGCAGGAAGGCCTACTGGCAGGAGCTTGAGGCCGCAGCTCACATTGCACACACAATCAGGAAACAGAGATAAATAAGTTATGGTTTATTGAGCCTCTCTGACCACCACTTCATAAGGAAGTAGCCTCCCTGTGGCACTGGGCATTTTCTTCAACAACCACATGGCTTTGGGGACTGTCCTTCTTAAATCATGTGAAGTATCTCTTTTCAAACCCTTTAAGCCGCTAATTTTACTATGGTTCTATGTGCATTTACACATCTGTAAGCCACTGAAGAGTTTGCAGAGTATAATGAGAACTTGTAAGGGGCATAATCTTGCAGTGGCTCACTGCAAGGACCACTGAAAGACCAAGGATGTTGGTCTTGGGTGTTTAAGGCAATACTTAAAAACAGAAATGGCAGCAAGGTCCAGTAGAGCATGAATATATATATATACAATCATGTGTATCAATTATTATGTCAAGAGAGCAGTGTTTTGTTTGACACAGTCTCCTGCATAGAGGACACTACCTCCATTTAGCCTTCCACAATCCACAGACTTTTTCCAGGTCCAGCTTCCTCATTCCAGACTGCTGTAGGGCATCTGCTGTAGGGCTAACTGCACATCTGGCCAACCTGACATTCTGTCTGGAACTAGCTTGTGATGCTTAAAGGAGGCTCAAGTCCAAGTGAGAGCAAGTCTTTGCTGTAGTCTGCTATGCTTGCCAATGAAACCATCTCCTTGTTTCTGGCGGGCCCCTGACCAGCACCTTCTTGTTGGCACCATTGGTCTGACTTGGTTGCACGGTTTATCACCCCTCACATAGATCATGCAAATGTCACTTCAGGAGGGCACACAGTCACTTACTAGATGGGCAAAGCAGCTACTCTAAGATCAGCCTCAGTTTTGTGTCTCAGCCCCCGTAGCTTTCTGGGTTATGTCATACCTTGTTTGGGGTAAAGGATTGTGTTGTGGAACTTGTCCTGGGAATACAGGAACAAACATCTTTTCACCCCAGATAGGGCACCAAGAATGGAATGAGGGAATCATGCTACCCAAGTCAATCTTTGTTAACTTGTGCATGTATTGGCGTTATTTATATAGGAGCACACATTAAAATCAGGCCAACTTTATCCTCAAGATTTTACTTTAGCCTGGGTGAAAACTCATGCAAGTTTCATCTATTTTCTGAGTCCTAAGAGAGCAAGCTGCCCTTCTCCTTCCATTTTAGTTAGGATGAAACAAACCTAGAAGATGAAGTGGGGTATAATGAATGAAAATACATTCTAACTTGATCCTTGTTAAAAGTAAAAGGAAACAGGAAAGCGTTGTAATTACATCTTAATTCAAAATGTAATGGGATTATGATTTTAATTTTTTCTTTTTTACTAATTTTGCATGTATTTAAAACTCGTATAACAAAGCATTGCCAATAACAAAACACAAAAATCCATAGCCTAAAAAAACGCATTAAGTGAGTTTTTCAACATGATATCTGTAATTAAGGACAGTTCTGACCTACAACTGGACTCTGGACTTCCAATCAAATACTCTTTTTTTTTTTTCTTTTAACAAGCTTTTTTGCAGGCATGCCAACCTTCTGGGGCATGAGATATCTGCCCAGAGCTTGACAAGCCAAGGGGTGAATTAGGGAATACACTCTGGTGCTATCAAAGACTCATATAAGCAGTTCATCAGCAGGCAGCCAAGTGGCAAATTGGGATTGACTGGGAGTGCAGAGCAGCTGCTGACTTGAGAAGGAGTGCCCAAAAACTCTTGGCTTTCCCCCATGTAGTCTTTAAGGGAGCCATCTCAGAAGCAGACCAGCCTTCAATGCCCAAACAAACAAAGCTGAAAGGGGACTCTGTTCTAGCTGGGTTTTCTTGATTGCATCAGGATCTCTAGGCATCCTTGAGATCATTAGAGTGAATCTGGCATGAGGCCTCATGGTTATTGCTCAGGCTTCAATGCCTGGACTCCAAAGATTAGAGAAGAGTTAGTGTTGAGTGCTACCTCTACATCACTCAAGACAACTGATTTTTTAGAAATAAAACCAAGATGTCATTATTATAGTTGTGGTCTTGTAGGGTTACCTGGGCCTGTGAGGCAGGGTATGGGCAGTTAAAGAACAAAGAAAAAATATGCTGAAAATCAGAAAGGTGCTGACAGGGCAGGTCTAGCAGCACAGACCCAGGCAGGGAATAGGCTCACTGCTTCTTCAGAGTGGACAAATAACAGAGTGGTAATGGCCTGTAGTTAGGTGATGCTTCTGCCTTTCTGCAGCACCTGGATTTCTCACTTCGATTCTCATATTTTCAGATGAGGAACTCCTTGGAGGTCATTCCTCAAACAGAAAGGCAAGGTCAAGTTTTGCCATTGTCAGTGGCAATACTTTTGCTTTTCCCTAGTTGATTTTTAAGCATATTTCAGGCAGAATTTTTTTTTCCTGAACAATTGGATCACCCTCATTTTTGTTCTCAATAGCACCCCAGACATGCTTCAATGTGACCATTCCAAGGGTGGTAGAAGTTTTCACCAAGTTATGGCATATGCTTGTTTGGCCAGTGTGACTCTTTTGAGTGGGATATTGGTGGCTGTGGTGTATAACAAAAGTCATATCCTAAAGATCGTAGCTGTTGAATCATTTTAATACTTTAGAGTTCTAAAATTTTTCTACTTAGTGTTCTCTTCTGTCAAAGTGCGGAAGCCCACCTTCACTGCCATGACATTTGCCTTCGCTATGAGATTCTCTTGTTGCTTAACTTGGAAATAGTTTATGTACCTACAGACCAAGGAGAGGACATTCTGTCCACAAATGATACCCAGATGTTAAAAGAGCAAAACTCAGGGTATTAAATAACTATCCATTTATTATGGGGCTGGACAGAATACTGAGCTCCACATAACTGAAGCTGTTGACATACATTAAAACTAATTCATCTGTGATCTTTGACTTGTTCTAAAAGAAGAATCCATCAGTCATGGAGATTTTGGTACTTTTCTTATTTTTCTTTTCTTGGGGGGGGGCAGATATACTGTGATATTTTGCAATTCCTGCTACAAAGCAGAATGCCAGTATGTCATTCACATCTCCATCTTCATGCCTTCTGAAGAATTAGAGCAATAGTCTAAGTTTAAAGCAATGTGACTTTCTTAAAGTCAGCTAGATTTAGGGTGGTCAGACCTTATATACTGCCTCGGTGGGTAAGAATACTTGATGCTCAAACATAGGCACCAGGGTGATAAAACATGGGCTACAGTGCCTTGTTGAGACAGTGCCTTGTTGAGACAGTGCCAGGAGGATTTCCGGGCTTGCTGGCTACCAGATTAGCTCCACGGTCAGGATGTAATGCAAAGATGGTAGAGCAGACACAAAATATCACCCTCTGGCCTCTGTATGCACATAGACATTGTGCATTCACAAGAAAGAGAGAGAGAGAAAAAACACTACAGTTCTTTTAATTTTATCCCAGAAAATATCGTGTTTGGAGATATTGAAAGTATAGGTGCACATAATGAATACATTTTGGTTACGTAGCTACTGGATTACAGGAAGAATCAAGACCATTTATTGGAGAGCAGAAGAAAATGGATTAGATTTCCCTCATACAACAAGGTTTCCTTCTTATTTTTCATTTGAGGCAGTTCTTGCCACGTACACCAGGTTGTCCCCAGTCTCAGAAATCTTCTATCTCAGGATTCAGAGATTCTGATGTTAGAGGAGTGTACCATTGTATCTGCTCAAGAATTTCTTAATCACAGGTCATGCCTAAAAACATGGAGATGGATGATCACTTTTTAGCTCTCAGAAATGAAGTCGAGCTATGAGCCCCTGCCTTTAGGTTCGCTCCTGTAGGTACATCCTAGTTCCCTAGTTTAGACTGAACTGTGTCCTCACAATAAGCACTGTTGAGCTCTATCTCTCGGGGTACTATAGATTTAAATAAGGCCTTTAATAAATGAGATCATGAGATAGGACCCTCATCCAATAGGAATGGGAGATGCAGGAGGTCTCCCCCAGCCTCTGCTCATACTGAGGATAAAATACATGAGGATGGCAGCTGGAAGGCAACCATCCACTGACTATGAAAAGACGCTTCACCTGAAAACAACCCTGAGGACATCCTGTGCTGGATTTCTAACTTCTAGATCTATGCGGAAATAAAGGCTTGTTATTTAAGTCACCCATTCTGTGACAGGCTGAAAGTATGAGCACTCTCCCTGGCTTTTCCCCACAGCTTTAGCTAACAGGTCAACCATGCTTTGGAAATATTAGCAATTATTTTCAGAGATAATCTATGAAATTTTAACTTTTGAACCATTCTGAGTAGCATGATAGAAATCTTATACCATCATTCTCTGTCCTGTCCAGGACATGCGTCATCCCTCAGTTTTGCATTACTGTGGGGTATACTCTGCCTGCCCTACGGCAGTTAAAGAAACCACATAACCTGGATTCTAGTATATGACAATTACGCTATTATCAGTTGTAGATATCAATGTCTTGCCGTGTCTAATTTTTTGTTTTGTTTTGTTTCCAAAACAGGGTTTCTCTGTGTAGCTCTGGCTTTCCTGGAACTCCCTTTGTAGACCAGGCTGGCCTCAAACTCAGAGATCTGGGATTCAAGATTTGTACCACCACTGTCTGGCTACTCTATCTAATTTTTAAACTAAACTTTGTTGTAGACATAAGTGTATAAGGTAGACATGATATATTATAAGGTACTATCCAGAATTTAAGACACATACTGATGGTTTTGGAGCATACCATTGATTTATTGTAAATTTTTTCATGTAAAAACCTCTTGAAGACCTCAAAGCCTATGATTCTTGTGTATGATCAATTTGAGATTTGTCTGTCTGTGTGTGTGTCAGTCAGTCTCTCTGTCTGTCAGTTTTTCTATCTATCTATCTATCTATCTATCTATCTATCTATCTATCTATCTATCTATCTATCTATCTATCTTTCTTTCTATCTATCTATCTATCTATCTATCTATCTATCTATCTATCTATCTATCTATCTATCATCTGTCTGTCTAATCATGACTTGATGGACTATCTCCTTCTTCTTCCAAAGTTTTATGCTGTTAGCAGTCCTGTGCTTTTTCTGTGTTCTGTTGCTTCCATGAAACATTAGGGTCTCTGCTTCTTGTGTTTTACCCTTAGAGTCTCTGCATACTTTAGAGCTAACATCTTTATCTAGCCAGTATATTTTTCTCTTCTCACATCATTCCCCCTTTCTTTCTTTTGTTTCTTTTTTTCTCTCTCTCTCTAAGACAAGGTCTTGCAGCCAGATACGGTAGCATACACCTGTAATTCCAGCAACTCTGGAGGCAAAGGCAGGCTGATCCCTGTGAGTTCGAGGCCAGCCTAGTATACAAAGCAGGTCCAGGATAGCCAACGCTACACAGAGAAACCCTGTCTCCAAAAAGCAAACAAAACAAAACAAACAAACAACTGCAAAAACAAGGTCTTCCTACAGTGCCGGCTGCTCCTGAACTCCCAATGCAGTAGAGGATAGCCTTGAACTCCTCTCATCTCCACCTCCTAAACGCTGAGATTACAGGTGCCTGCCTCCACGCCCTGTTGATGTGGTGCTTGGTGTCCATCAGACCTCTCCAAACATCAGATGTCCCTAAACATTAGGCTAGAACTCCACTACTAACTGAGCTACAGTACCCCACCTCTTCTTTTCATTTTCTGACACCACAGTCCTATAGCCTTCTGTTGCACAGTCTACGTAAGGGATCTCTGAGCTGGGCCGGGATGAATTCAGATGCAGCCTCAGCGGTCCCTCCCATAGATTTCTTTTTATCTATGTTTGCATCTGGTATATGATTAAGAATTTCACTGATTCTTCTATTCTCCTCACGTTGTCATCACACACCATCAGTGTATGTTAGAGGCAGACTGTTAAAGTTTCAAAATCCTTCCTTATAGATATTTTTTGTGATTTAGTCAAATCAGTGGGACTATGCAATAGTGTTAACATTCGCAAAGTCATGTATAGACACCTCAGCTCCAATGGGATGGTATTAGGAATAGAATGTAATCAGTCATGGGTTAGCAATCTTCTTAGAGAGACCTCCCTGGCCACTGCTGCCACATAGAGTGAAGAATCAGAGAGAAGACAAATACTTAGGAGGAGGTAAGCTCATACCCCATATCTAAACTGCTAATACTTCCATCCTAGACTTCTGGGCCTCTGGAACTGTGAGAATTCATTTCTGTTCTTTGTTAACCATGTGGGATTTTGGTACAGCAGTATGAACTGACTATGATTATAGTGTGGATACTGGCTGGAAGCTCACCTACCTTCAGAAGCTGTCTCATCTAAAGCTCACCTTTTCCCAGGATGTTAGCTGAATCCCTACAGAAGTTTTCTGATTGGATGTCTTAAACTTCATTTCAGTTCAGCTCCTGAGCAAAGGAGTGGATATCTTATTAAAATGAGCGAGGAAATCAGCATTGTCATAGCTCAACAGACTTCCAAACTACTCCCCTCTCATCTAATATCTTGTGGACCCTTCAACGTCTTCCCTGGACACAAGTCCAGGGGCAAACTCAGAGAGGTTTTGTGTATACCTGACACGAGTGTGTTTTGTGAAGGCTAACCACTGCAGAAAAGAGTTGGCTGCAGGCCCTGGATTCCACTTCAGCACTTTAAAACAAAAACAAAACCACACCTCACATCAGAACGACCAACACCGACTCTGAAGTAGAGGACACGGCACAAAGGACCACAGGTTATCTGACATCCTTTTCTTCCCAGAAAAGATACATCAGTGAGGAATGGTGACTGTGTGGGAGGAAGATGCTTTTTCTTCTCCTGTCAACCTATGTTCACTGCATAGAGCTCTATAAATTATACAAACAAAATAAAGATTAACACAAGAAAAATAGGGAAAAAAAGAAAAAACAAACAAACAAAAAAAGAAAAATAGGACTGGGGAGAGGGAAAGGAAAGCATACAAGTTTTTCCTATGTTTTATGTCAGACAGGAAGGAGCATGCAAAGGGCAATGATGAGTCAAAGAAATGATTAAGCCAGAACTTCCATTGTTTTCTTTTCTGTCTGTTTTTGGGTTTGTTTTTGAGACAAGGTCTCTCTCATTCTGGACTCCAGGATGACAATGAACTTGCAATTTTCCTGCCCCAATTTCCCCAGTACAAGGATTACACCAGTACACTCTCATTTTTACACCAAGTTTGATGAAGAACAGAAAATTCATGGGAAAATGTGATAGGACAAGAAATCTGAGCTAAGGGGAGTAATTGGAGGAAACTTAGCAAGCTGTGAACTCTTAGCATCACTCTTCTTTCAGAGGTGGTCTGCAATCCATCCATTCTCCTGTCTATATGGAGGACTGCTCACATATGAAGGACTTATGGCTTGTTTCAGGGGAAGAGAGGCAGGTCGGAGAAGCTTGTCATTGCCTTTTGTTTTTCAAATCTATTTAGCTTCAAATACCCGATCTGTTGAGATTCCATATTCTAGGCTATTGTGTTTTCAACACTGTCAATAGATAAAAGAATGATTCCTTGAAACTCTCCTCCATGATTCCTGGCTACAGCCTTAGAATCAGATATAAAGATTTGGTCAAGCAAGCAAGAAAACATATGCAAACAACTCTTAAAGAAGACAAAGCAAGGGAAAACAATAGCCAGATATTCCTTAAATAAATAAGAACTTCCAATTTGCCTAGTTGGTTACAAATTTCCTGAAGTGAGAAGTTTCAGGGCACAAACAAACGACTTTTCCTTATCACTATAGGAACTTGCTCATCCCTTTATTGAGTTGCTGGTGTTAAACTGGTACTTACATAGTCCTTTTTCTTTGTAATGTTAACAAGAATAATTACCGTGTGTAATTTTAGGTCATTATTATTTGAACTATTAAGCCTAGAAATGTTTTGCTTCAATGCAGTACTACTTTAAGTAGCTTTCCTTTGGTGCCATCTTTCTTACCTTCACCCTAAATATTTGTGAAAATCTCATAAAGCTGTGTAGTTAGAAAGTCCTTTCCAGAAACAATTATTCTGTACTTTTCTGCTTTGAATAGGATAAAAACAGGGGCGAGGATGGTACCTTTGGTGGGCCTATACCCAGGTGTGCCCCTGAGAAATTATGTCATGAATTTAGGATGTTTTGTTCTTCAGAACATCCACGAAATAATCTCAAGGGCTTGTTTGTGGAGAAAATGTTGTGAAGACCTGTCTGCTTACATTACCCATTTAATTATCACTTCACAGGATGCCCGCAATCACATGCTTTACAAAACCATCAGGGTTATTTTTGCATTCGGTTTTAGGACAAACTGACATTCTGAGGTTATGAAGAGAGGTCACATCCTGTCTGTGACTACCAACCTTAGTCTCAACTTGGTTGGAGTGAGAAATGCCTAGACTCATAGCACAAAGAACTGCATAGAAAGTTTCCACAAGATCATAGCCACACATGCTCAATGCTTAGCTACCAACCAATCAAGTGAATTCTACCTTCCTTCCTAGGTGGGGGCTGTAAATGCCCCTTACTTGTACTGCCAAAGTAAAGAGTTCTGAATCTCTAGTTCTGAGGGCTGCACAGATTCATGCATCCTCACCAACACCCAAATAGGCTCCTACATTAATTTTATCCAAAGAAATGGTCTTAAAGAAAACCAAACCAAAAGTGCATCCTGATGCTTGTGAAAACAATGTGGCAGAAATTGGTCTTAGCTCTGAGCCACTCTGGAAGCAAGGCTGGAGTGACTGGTTGTCATGAGAACAGAAGATGAAAAGTGGTTAGGCAGTTATAGAGTAGGAATCCTATCCAAAGCAGCAGTTCTGAAAATGTCCTCAGTCCTGTCAGTAGTTTTTGTTCTCCCTGAAGCCCAGGAATGTCAGAAGGAACCTCTGCCAGAAGGGAGCTCGGGTTCCAAGTCTTATCTCTTCCTGTAAATGAGTGTCTGTTCCTGGAAACCATACCAAGTGACAGGCACCTGGAGGCTCCTTGAACGGGCCAACTTGACTGGCCATCGTCCCTTGCCTTACTGCAGTCTCTGTCACAAATCCTAAGAGAAGCCATTAGTCTTAAGACTACTGTCTCAGCGGTAAGCCCTTTTCTGGGCTTCCCCTCTCCTACAATATGACTCTACCTTCTCTCTTTTAAGCTCCCATCTTTGAATCAACATGAAACTGCCTTCTGGAACTCATCCTCTGTTTTCTATGAATTTTCTAGATATAATCTGGGAGCCACTGACTCGGTGAAAGGGTTGTGTGACCATAAATTTTCAGCACCCTAATTCTTGAGTGAAAGCCCACCTGGGCACATCACTCTCAAAAGCCTCTGTGTTTCCTTATTTCAGGGAAGTACAACTCAAAGACAGAGAGAGGGAGAGAGGAGATAGAGAGACAGACATACAGAAATTCAGAGACAGAAAAGGGGTGGCTGGTATGGGGTGGGGTGGGAGGGTGAAGGGAGTGCTACAGACGCAAGGTAAATTTTGTGAGATCAATCTAATCAGAATCTTGCTGAAATTTAACCAAGGTGATAGAAGTCATCTGAGAGATAGTGTTAGGGTAAGTGAGGAATTCAGGGTGATTATGCTACAGTACCAGTAAACGCTCATTAAGGAGAAATTCACCCCTTCTGGTCAAGGAATGGAATGTCTGGCCTGGGTGGAGACCTAACATTCCAGTTGGGTAGGTCAAACACGTCCCAGGATTTACCTGCAGACATCCTAAACAGATGGGAGGAATAATTATCCCCCTAATGAGGTAGTGTACTTTTCCCATCCAGTGTAGCTTCTCCTTGTGTAATCTTTTACAGAGCCTTAGCCATGAGGCTTTGTAAGTCTGCCCAGCTTTCACAAATGCCCAGAAAGCATAACTTTTCCTTTCCTAAGCATGCTTTCCCTAAAACTTTGGAGTTTCCTACTTCTCTACCCTGTACCGCCACACTGCTAACTGGCTGATCACCATTCCACTCTGCAGCTGATCTCCATGCCAGCTTAACTCAAAGGCATGTTTTTTGTTTTTTGTTTTTTCTCCTTTTCTCATTTCCTTCTCCCAGCACCTGCCAAGATTTACAGCCTGCTTGCCCTGGGGATTTCTTTTTAAATTCTAAAAAATTGTCTTTATGTTTCCTTTGAATCTGTTTGTAAATTCTGGTTTTCTGTTTGTTTAAACCAGATTTAAACCCCTAAGAGGGGATTTAAATTCATTCAGTATCAATTAGCTCTTGAAGATCAGAGATGCTACCTGAATCAATCTGATTGGATTCTTTCTAAAGCCGGCTTTAGAGGAGGACATGCACAAGGACGAGGTTTAACTAAAAGACAAAGCGTACAGTAGTCAGGCATGGCCTAGGAGAGAGTCTTTGCATTATTACATTCATCCTGAATTTGTTTTTGCAGTGCTAGTGGAGTAACCCAGAGCCTGGTATGTATCAGGCAATGCCATGCCACTGAGCCACAAACCCTGTCCATTGGTGCTTTTGAAACTATAAATATGTTTATGTCTCTGAAGAATTCTAGATATTTCTCACAAACCAGAGCAATATAAAGAAATATGAGTGACTGTTGAGACCAGGCAATGTCCTGTTCTAAGTCAGTACATATTGTATGAAACAGTGGTCTTTTAAGTTGTGCATTACCCAAGGAAACCCCCTTTATAGGCAACTTTTGAATCTGTTTTAAGGTAAAGGATCAGGATGACTGCAGCCTATGGGTTGAGCCAGAACCTGTACCATCCTCCAGCACAGACTGACAGATGACTTATTTCAGGGGATACAAAGGGAGCCACCCTACAAGTTTATTGATCAGGAGTGAAACTATGAGGATACACGGGTATATTAAAATCACATCAGAGAATCCAGGCTCAAGAATTTACCAGGTGCAGTAGACCATTGTACAAGGGTAACTTCCTTACCAGCCCCCATAAAGTGATGGATATCCAACATTGCAGTCATGATGACACCTGACACCTGATACCTGGGTTGTGTGTCCCTAAGCAAGGACTCCTCTGCTGTTGAGATAGCATCTCAGCACATTTCCTCCTGTCCATCACTTTGCCCATTCAGACCTGGCTGTTTCCTTGATCTGGGTTCAGCTTCCCTCACAGACCTGATTCCAGAAGTTCCAGCCACGGTCACAACTGGAGACTGGTCTGATTTGTCATTCTATCAACAAAGACATTCTCAGCACAGTTCAGAACATTTGAAGTCCACTGTGGCCCTTCACCGTGTACTCATTCTGTAGCCCATGCATGCACAGAGGGATACATAGGTATTTTTACTGCATAATGTGTGACCTGAGAGATAACATTAGTAATTAAGAAAGGAATAAAGAGCCTCAGCCAGGCTACCAGGGTGGGCAGGTTGTAAGGCATTGAAACTGCTAAACCTTGTGATTTTATTGCTGTTCAATGAATTCTGACACTGTGGAACAGTTCGGCATGTTTGCCTGTTTCTGCCATAGACTACTCAAGACAGGGGCTTTTATTTATTTATTTTTATTGGTATTGGCACGTCCTCATCTTTATATAATGAATGTATATCACTCACAATGTTAAGAAAGCTCTTCAGTGGTCAAATATATGTAATCGCCTCAGCAACAACCTTCCAAGAAAACCTTTCACTGAGTTCTCAGTTCTACCTACTCTGGTCTCATTTCTTATTTTCTTATAATACCCAGACACAGCCATAAATAAGGCCCTGAGTTTGGTGACTATAACATAAGAAAACAAAGAGTTTGAGGTGAACAGCACCTTGGAAAAGTTCACAGATAAGGGCTCCTCTCATCCCAGCCTAGACAGGACAGGATGGTGAGTTACCGAGGGAAGAGTGGGGTGATTAAAGAACTTTCCCCCTGGCTAGAATGTTTGTTTAGAAAGCAGGAAGAATTATCTGATAAACCTAGTAACCTGCTTGTGACTCTTGTAATGTAAATGATCAAGCAATAAAGTGGGAAGCTGACAGCCTCTTACAGGACAGATCAATCCAAATGATTCCTTTTATATTCATTTACACAAGAAAGCAAACCTTTCATTCTCAGTCCCTGACACACACTGCCTCTGCACTGCCTCAGCAGTGCCTCTCAATTGTTGCCTGGGTGGAGGGGAACGCCAGGGGTGGGAGGTGGCAGCCTCAGCCTCTGTTTCTCTGGGAAGCTTCTAAGGAAGCTGCTCAGATTTTAAAAGTAGCAAAAGGAGGGGAGGATTTACATAAAAGGGAGAATTGGCCTTCTCTGGGCCTTAAGAATTTCCGTATCTCCTCATTATTATTCCAAAACTGCTTTTGCCTTCTATTTACCTGGGAGGACTTGAGTCAAAATGTAATTTTTAAGTGGGCATACAGAATAATGCAAAACAGAACGAGCACTTTATACAGCAAGAACAAAGGCACGCAGTCACATAGACTCAAACCCCTTTCTTATTTGAAATTTGTGGAAGCATTTTAGAAAATGAGTGGTGAATGATAGCTGCAGACTGGGAAAGGGGAGGAAGAGGGATGGGGGCAGTGGAGAGAGAGAGAGAGTGAGGGGGAGGGAAAGAGGTTTGTTGGATAATTTTTGACAGGCAGACACAGGTCCAGAGCGTTTTGGGAACTACATCTTTTCCGTGCTTTTCATCTCCTTTACACACTGGCCCAGGCAAACAAGGTGAACAGATGTGCTCAAAGAATTCATTCCGGCCTGGGGAACATGGGGAGGAAATATTTCCTTGGAAATAACCACCTCTAAATTCCATTAGTTTAGTCTGATAGAGAAGGATCTGGTCAAGGAAATGATTTATACAGCAAGGCTGTTTGTCCAGACACGAAGCCCTTTTGTCATATGAAAAAACTGAAGACGAATTGAATATTTCTCCCGTAAACTGGCAGAGTTTAGCATCCTGGCTTGAAGGAGACAACCGCATTTGTTTTACTGTTAATAAATTCACCTTCGAAGGGATTTTTCTTTCTTCACCAAGCGCCCCCCCCGCCCCCGGCCCTCCGCCCCATTTGTTCAGAACAGCTCCACATTCACGTCTGTGTAAAACTAACTCTCCTGCTGAAAAGGCTGCCTAAGCCGTCAGAGAACAAGGCTGTGGGATTAGCACATTATGAAGAATAAAGAGAGACCTTCAGCTCTCTGTCAAGCATGATATTTATCACATTTTTCATGACTGGCTCTAATAACAGTACAGAGATAGAGCAGGCCTGATGAATTTTACAAGCACTACTCTAAGGAATCCAGGAGACCAAACCCACTTCTCTTCCAGATTTTATTAGTCTGTAGAATTAAAAAAAAAAAGTGTATGTGTGTGTGTGTGTGTAGGGGGGTAGGGCTATTGCTACAAAAGTAGACTTGAATTTTCTGTCTGTTATGCTAATGTATTCATAGAAAAAGCTGGTGCTGAGGGCGGTTCTCCAATTAAGACAAATGAGGCACATTGAATTTCTCCCCCAGGGCACAGCAGGGGTGCTGGCAAAATCTACTTTATTCTTTGCTGTCAGGACTGAACTGGAAACAAAAGCATGAAAATTCAACACATCCACTTACAGAATAATAAAGGCTGTTGTTTAAAGCGTGAAGAGTTTTGGCACCCTTCTGGGGCCGTATGCAGATCGCTCTTTCTTTCTACTGCTAGCACACCATCGCTCTTGGAAATTAAAGATGTACTTGGTCGGTTAACAGCTGAGAGGAAAGCAGCCTGAAACTCAATTAGATTTTGTATTAAGCAAATAAATCAGGACTGACTGATATTGGCTAAACGAAAATGCTTTACGGGCTGACAGTAATTCTAATTTGATTGACAAATATACGTTGTGTGTTATTAACCTAAATGAATGATAAGAACCCCCGCCCCTTTTTCTGATTTGAGAATTTTGTTCTAGCAGACACTTCTCTTTGAACTTGGCAGAAGTGGCGAACAGACCCCATCTACCTGGGATTGCCTCCATCCTGCTCTAGAACATAACAAATCCGTTTTCTATTACAGGTGACGAGTTTGAGACAAAATGTTTCTGCTGAAAGACATTTGTTTTCATCCATCTAGACTTGGTGCAAGGTAGCTAACTGCTCAGCACATCATTTGCTCGCTGGAATGAAGCACAGCCAAGGATATTTTTATTAGTCGCTTGGAAAGCAGACTGCTGCATAGGCCTCCTTGTTTCTTCTGAGCTCTGACGCACATGAAGCTTTTCTGTATGGCAGCACTTTGAGGTTCAAGTTCAAGAACGAAAATTTCAAACTAACCTTCTAAGGCTCTGGGGCAGGTGTGTGCGTGTGCGTGCGTGTGCGTGTGAGTGTGTATTTGAGAGAAGACACACATAAAGACAGAGAGAGAGGATGGTGCGTGCATGTGTGTGGATAAACTACCAACTCAAAGTACAGAGGTGCTGGTGTGAGGTTGCTGAGTGAGAGAAGAGTTTGGGAAGGTTCTTTATGACATATTTCTTTTTCTTTGCTGTTAATAGTTTTTAATTAAATTATTATTTTTTATATTAATTACAGTTTATTCACTTTGTATCCCAGCTTTAGCCCCCTCCCTCATTCCATCCCAATCCCACTCTCCCTCCCTCATCTCCTCCCATTGCCCTCTCCAAGTCTACTCATAGGGAGGTCCTCCTCCCCTTCCATCTGACTCTAGCTTATCAGGTCTCATCAGGGCTGGCTTCATTGTCCTCCTCTGTGGCCTGGTAAGGCTGTTCCCACCTCAGGGGGGTGTGTGGGTTGGTCAAAGAGCCAGACACTGAGTTCAAGTCAGAGACAGTCCCTGTTCCCCTTATTAGGGAACCTACTTGGATACTGTGTTGTTAATATTTTGAACCCAACGTTAAGAACAGGAGAGAGAATCTGGTCAGGAAGCTTGGAACAGGGACTTGGAAAGCAACAGTCCTAGGTCTTTGGCTGGAAGCTGGAAAGGTCCTTGGCTCTCTCCAGGCCAGAGGGGCTATGCTATGTAATTTGGCTTCTTGCCCCTTCCTTCTCTCTTCTCACTACGCAGATGAGCCTGTTGCCTGGAAGCTATAGGAGAGGACATGACTAAGTCTGAGAGGCCAGGGAGCATCTTATGGATAGGCCAACTAGACTGACTCCTTGACAGGCTGACTACCTCTCCATGCCTCACTCCAGCTTCTGCCACAAATCCTCTCAAAAGCCTAGCAGTATGATGGCAACCCTTTTGGGGGATGCCATACTTGCTACACAGGAGCTCTTTCCTTGCTTTCTCTTAAGCTCTCTTCTATAGATCTACAACAATTTTCTCCCTTTTTTGTCTGTGAAACTGATTCTTTGAGTTCAGGAGAAAAAGAAACCAGAAGTCACTTACTGGCCTGCATGGCTTTGGTAGCTGCTGATGTTTAAGACTCTAGTCCCCAGTTATTCTTACCTGAGAGAAAGCCTCCATCACTCTTATGAAGGACTCTATAGTTTGCCTGTATCTCTTATTGACCAATACTTCATTACATTCTGCATAATGATAAACTAACACTTAAATACCAACCTAATACTTTTGCTTCATCTGTAATGTTTTCCATTTTCTTCATCTTTTCCATTTACCTACTAGATTAATGACTCATTGTTTTCTTTGTTTCCTCCTCCTCTCTCTCTTCATGTAAGTGTCTGAGTGCATGGTATGCACATATATATATGGGCATTGTCACACTTGTCTATATGTGAGAATATAGATGTCAATGTCCAGGATTTTCCTCTATTGTTCTCCACTTTGTTTTGAGTCAGGATCGCTCAGTGACCCTGGAGCTTCCTGTTTCAGTTAGACTGACTAGTCAGCCAGTCCTGGGAATTCTGTCTGCCTCAGTGGTCACCTCCCAGCACTCTACTTCCATGTCAAGTTTTTATGTGAGTGCTTGAAACCCAAACTCAGGTTCTCCTACATGCACAGCCAGCAGTTTACCCCCCTGAGCCATCTGCCCAGATGCTCATTGTTACCTTTCAATGATCTTTTTGTTCCTCCTACCTTTTCCTTCCTGGATTTACTTGCCAAATCAAGCCACATTTTTCAGTGGATTGATACCGAGAGTTACCTTTCTTCCCCTAGAAGCCTGCCGAAAGGTCCCTCCTTATGTGGACTGCCGACTGCTCTTGCTTGCCACCTTTTCCTCAGTCTTCTCATCTCACCTACATAAAAAAAATGAAAGCCACTTGGCCAAAATAACTTTCCTTGATGGCCAATCCCGGGTATTCCTCCATATCCCAATCCACAATATTGTTCATTGACACTGAGAGAAAGTAGAGGCATGGTGGAATGAAGCTTCATTCATATCCTTGAGCAGTTTCATCCATTGTCAGAATAAATTCTCTATTTTAAGCTTTTCAAGCATTTGCCACTTCATGTCTTTCAACTGCTATTCTTACTCACCTCTTAGCCTTCCACAGCTGCTCATCGCTTTGCCTTGTGTTTTGTTCTGTCTTTCTAAGCACTCTTATCATCTGCCATGACATACTGTCACTTACAGTGGGTGCAGAAAAACTTTGTTCTGCAATATTGATACGACTAAGATCAAACTATCCCCAAACATGGCACCTCAGTTTACTGAATATTTTCAGCTGAAGTAATTTGAGATCCAGTATGTATGAGAAATTCCTGGGATTTTGCCCATAGCTTCTCCTTGGCTTCTATTTTCATGATATCCGTAAGAAGACTGCAGATATACCCAGAGCAGAGTGTAAACAGATAAGATAATATGAAACACTCTCAGGGTGGGAGCAGACACCACCCAGAGAGAAGATTGAATCAACTTACATCTTAGTCAGTTTTTGTACTACTTTCAAAATTCCTTGCGACAGACAGATCTCCTACCCAAGTGTTAACAGGCCCATTTATATTAAACCCCTCCCCCCCACACCCCTTTTTCTACGTAGCACTGGATGTTCTGGACCAGCTAGCCTCAAACTAACAGAGATCTTCCTGGCTCTGTCTCTGGAATGCTGTGATTAAACCACCATCCCCAGTGTTAGTGTGCAGGCTATTCTGCTCAGGGCCCTAGGAATGTCTTACATCATTGCCTGCCACCACTACCAGGTGCCACAGGTGTGTGTGGTCCCTAAAAGGACTACCTTCCACCCTTTAGCGTTTTCTCTCTCTCTTTCCCCTTTCTGTTCTTCTCTGAACCCCACTCTCTCTTATCTACCTCATGGCTCTGTTCTGCTTGGCTGGGTGCTTCTACCCCTTATCTAGGCCCTTCCCTCACTACACTTTCTTATACCAGATCTATGGTATAGCATAATTTCTCAGGGACCACACCTTGACATGGCAGAGGTACCCTCTCTCTGCATCATTAATATCATAACACCTGGCCTTACATTAACTCTTAAAAGAAGAAAGACAGACGCACACATATGAGAGAAAAAATGTGATATTTGTTGTCTTTCTGAGTCTGGCTTCTTTTGCTTAACATGATGATTTCCAGCTCCCCACACAAATGATATCATTTCATTCTTTCTTGTGGCAGAATAAAGCACCATTATGTATATTTACCACATTTTCTTCACCCGTTCATTCACCCTTTCACATGTACACTGGTTCTATATCTTCAGTATTGCCAACAGTCAAGCAATAAACTGTGGGCAAGCAAATATCTCTGTGGCATACTGACAGAGATTCTAGAGGGTCTATATCAGGAATGATATCGCTGGGTTTTATGTAGTGCTATTTTTAGGGTTTTAAGGAACCTCATGCTAATTTCCACACAGCTGCATCCCTTTACATTCCCACCAGCAGTCTCCAGAGACACAGGAGCATCAAGTGGAATCTGAGGTATGGAGGTATAATTCAGTGTTTAAGTTTAGCATGCCTAACATGTGTGAGCCTCTGGGTTTGATACCTAGCACAGACACAAGAAGACAAGCAAACAACAAACAAACAATACAAAACCCAAACCCTTTACCATCCCATAAAATAAGAACAAAAACAAAGTAACAAGGGGCAAAAAAAATCCTACACCCAGATTTTGTTGTTACCCTAGTTTATCACATTTAAATCACACCTCTTTTTTTTTTTTTCAATTGCACTTCCCTGGACTTTTCAGTTTTCATCAAACCTTGCCTTAACACCCAGCTTTAGCTTTTTATTTTAATTTATTTTAATTGAATCTTTTTCTTATTCAAACAGTATCTCCCCCTTTTCTTTCCACTTTCCCCCCAAGTCACAGGTGATTCCTGCTCTACTCTCTGCATCTAAATTTGACCATTCTAGATATATCAGACACATACAGTCATACAGTATGTGTTTCCTTCATACTCCTTCATTAGGGGCTTATTTTATTTTACATAAGTGTACTGTTGTCAAGACTCATTCTTCTTTGTGGTGTGTATCAGAATTTCAATTATTTTTAGGGCTAAAAATATTCCTCTGTGTAACTTCATCAGAATGTTCTTTGAAACCCTTTTTACAAACAATTTCAGTTTGATTTCTGCTATAAACACACATTAGCTTGAGACGTGTAGGGAAATGCTTTTGTATGTAGTAATGCATTCTGTTACATGAAGTTTCCTTATCATTAGAGTTTTTTGTTTGTTCTTGTTTTGTTTTTTGGCAAACATGTGGGATATCTATAAGCAGATCCAATGGCTTTGATATCTTGGGTTCCCTAAGTTAGTGTTTGTTATTAATTATTTATTTTACAACAAGGCCCCCTGTTGCTTATTTTAATACTGTGTGATTTATTTTCTTACTAAGGGGCTGTCTGGGATCCTTCTGTATTTTGGATATTAATTCCATATTGCAAATATTTTCTCCTGTTCTTAGGTTGTATTTTCATTCTGTTGATTTTATCCTCTGCTCTGCAAAAGCTTTTTATTCTTATTAAGTGTTGTCTGACTCTGCTTTTGTTGTCTGTGTTCTTCACAACCTACCCCCCAAATCATCGCCCAACTTGTATCAACAGACTCTCTTCCCATGGCTGTTTTCACAGGATCAGATCTTATATTTAATTCTGTAATCCATTTTGACTTTATTTTGTAGATTGAATGAGATAAGAGTCCTGGCATCTCAAGTATGCGGATCTTACCAATAATCCTTTTTAAGTCTTTTTAAAGTGGGTATTCTACATTCTCTTTGTTTTTCTCCTCTGTTGCTGCGGATTCTTTACTAGGGTTTGAGCCCTCTTAAAGTGTTTTGCTTTGTGGTTAGCTGGCTGTCTTCTCTCCACTAGGGTCTGGTAGTTTGTTTGTTTGATGGGAATGGGAAAAAAAAGCTGGTACTCTGTACTTACCACTTCAGTGACAACTCCTGTTAGAAGGACCTCGGTGAAGGGCAATGTTACATTCAAGAACAGTTTTGTTTTTTCTCCAAGAATATAATAATCCAATCTTTAATTTAGAATGGTTTGTTGCTGGCTAACAAGTAAGTCATTTCCATTATTTATTAACCACTGGTGTTTAAAGATAGAGCCCAAAGTATATAAGGATTCTTTTCACAGTAATCTTATTTTTACTGCAAATTACTAAAGGTGATTATTTACAAGTAAGAAGAAACATCTTGTAAAATTTATAAAGTTTACTACCTAAAGAAGTTTATATGTAGAAAATAGATCTCCATGTTGACTTCTAGCAAACACTCACACTATTAATTAATTAATTAATACACGGTCACCAAGATGGCTCAATGGATAAGGGGCTGTTGCTAAGGTTGACACTCTGAGTTCAACTCTTGGAACCTAGATGGAAAGTACAGACTCCTCCAAGTCTTGTCCTTTCTCCAATTAAATAAATAAATGTAATAAAAAGCATTTTAAAAGTATCGTTAGTATATACATAAATAAAAATAGACAATTTAAATCTAAGTTAAAAATAAAAAGCCCAAACACTGATTTATCAGTGATCTCTCTCTCTCTCTCTCTCTCTCTCTCATCTATCTATCTAATAGGCTTTCTAGAGGCAGCAAAGAATTCACATTGGATTAAAGTAAACTGCCCATATCTACGTAGGTAATTTCAGATTTTTGTCAAATATAAGACTCATTAGTGTTTTTTCTATAAAATGCAAAAGCAGAATACTAGATCGGAAATACAGTTCTTTAGACAATAGAGTACACATTCAAAACAACATGAACAAAAAAGTACTTGGGAGGCTTTTGAGATAAGGAATGACTGACTCCCAGAAGGCATTTCTAGAAAAAGGCAGGGCACCCACAGTAATAGAGACACAATTTCTTCAAGTAAGACACCCATGGTATGTGCTCAGATTATATTTACATCAACTCCACATTAGAAAATGAAATGTTTGTGCATGATGGACATTCATATTTTCCTTCATATAGAACTAAACTTGTTTAAAAGTCCCAACTAAAGAAGACAAAGGGCACCCTGATTGTCTACTCTTTCTTCTCAGTTGGACATTGCACACGTCTGTGGACTGTATCTACTCGAACAGTGCACTGTTCCAGTCCGGATGTGATGTTTCAGAACAAGCTTTAAAAGAAACAATACTCCATTTTCCAGAGTTTGTGGTGAAGCCAAGGCAAAATTTAGATGTCTTCTCTTTCCTAAGTGAACTCTGTAACTTACAAAACGAAGTTAGTGAATGCCAGTTTACAATGTGATCAGTGCATTGGAGCCAATACGACTGCAGAATTTTACATTTGACAAAACCGAAGGCTGCAGCAGAACACTTGCCAGTGGCTCCAGCAATTACCAGGCAAGGCAATTGGCAATGAATTCTTTTAAGGTGGAATTCAAGTCTCACGATTGAATGTTGCCCATTATTGGAGTTCAAAGGCAACTATCTCTAGAATTGTTCTTTTAATGCTTGTTGGATGGTTTTCCTTGTTCTTTTCTTGTAGGCACACAATTGTTGTCTTGATCTTGTGATAAAAAGAGCTTCTGTGGGTCTTTGTAGTAAGCCCAGTTGGCTTGGTAACATGGCTGTAGTCAGAATTCCAAAGTGGGGAAACAAAGACTTAGAAATTACTGGCTGAGAAACAGCTTGTTCAAGACTGTGGGAATCTTTCCCTGGCTTGTGGAACCAATGGAATCTTCATTAGCTCCTCATTCACCCAGAAACAAGCCCCCCATTCCTTGCCCTTTTGTCTTTTTCCAAACTAGAGCTTTAACCACAAGAAAAATGTGATACGTTCTTCTGTAATCAGTTCCTACCAAAATTCCCCAAGTGCTAGAATCCTCTCCGAGGCACAGTTCCAAAAGAACAGCCCTGGCTTATTCAATCTTACATTCATTTCCATAAAGAGGGTGTGTCAAAGGGCAAGACTTTACTTCCAGGGGGTGGGGGAGGGGGGATGCAACCGGCTGCCTTTAGGCCTAATTGAATTGTGATTGCTGCATATTCCTTTGTGGAGTAATGCACCCCCAAAACTTTATTAAATAAACAAGTACAGTGCAGAGTGACCATTTCAGACTGCTGCATGTGAGCCGAGGCAGAATTCAGTTAGATTAATTTGGCTGAGGAAAACCTCATGACGAAAAGAGAAAATATTTTAAAATATTTTCCCCCTTCTATCACTAAGGGTGTTCTTAGCACACTGTGTCAGGAATTTTCCTTTGTGTGTCTAAACAATGCGAGATGAACTCAGCAGTGTTCCCATAAATACTCAAATCACACTGACGCTCTCCCAGCGGGGAGTCACGGAAGGATGGGGGAGCCCTGGATTAAGCAAGAAGCAGTCAAGTTGCACAAAAAAGACAGGACAGTCAAAACAACAGCCACATCCCCAACCTCAGCAAACCAGGAAACTGACTGCTTGGGTGCTTTCTGGGAGTGGGACGGAATGGTCTTTCTTTTCTCTTCGTTTCCCATGATTGTTGGAGGAAATACTTAGAGGCTATGAAAGAGGAAACTGAAAATGGAAGGAACTGAAGGTTTCTGAGTAGCACCGAGTGAGGAAAAAGTAGAAAGAAAGGCCAAGAGTAGGGACCAGAGAGTATTAGAACTTGCATTTAGGCTTGCCCATGAACAGGGAGCCCCGGAGAGCAAACACACATTCTCTCCAGAGGGTTTCCACAATTCTTGTTCAAATTTGATGGAAGATTCTAACCAACATAGCCAGGAACACACACAGCCAAGCGTCACTTTGTTTCCTCTATAATCCTCATCACCTCCTAAATTCTCTCCTGAAATTCACAGACCCTTAATATTGTGTCACAGAAATTTAATGTGGTGTGGGTTCCAGAGTCGCAGGTTACAGCCTTTAATGAGCAGTTCATGGCTCAATGCAAGAAAGAAAACCAGTAATGAGGCGGGGAAATCACACATTTTCCCTGTGGTGGTTATGGTCCTAATGGGTCTGTTGATGGTCAAAGAGTTCAGCACTCAGTCTAAAGTGTATCGCCACAAAGCAGACAAATTGTCTTAGCCACATCTACCTTTTCCTTTCTACCTTCCTCCTAGGGGGTTTGCATTTTATTTTTAATTATACCTGTACTTGCTGCATTCTGTTTTGATTACTTTCTGAAAATAGGTACAAAGAAAGCCATGTTAACGTGGCAAGAAAGTACATCAAACATATAAGTACTTAATTAATGTTCAGGTTGTGTTTGTTCCTTGAGAAAGGGTATCTTTTTTTTTTTTTCTTTGTTTTGTTGTTGTTGTTTTTAGAGACAGAATTTCTCTGTGTAGCCCTGGCTGTCCTGGAACTTGCTCTGTAGACCAGGCTGGCCTCAAACTCACAGACATCTGCCTGTCTTTGCCTCCCGAGTGCTGAGATTTAAGGTATATGCTACCACTGCCTGGCTTGAGACAAAGTATCTTTATGTAGCCCCCGGGGACCTGAAATTTTCTGTGTATAATAGCCCAGCCTCAAATTTTCATTGAACCTCCTGGTCTAGGCTGCTAAGTATGTGCTAGGATTCCAGGCATGTGCCATGGGACTATGCTACATACCCTTTTCCATAAAATACCTTTGTTCAGTCTTCTTCTAGCTACCTTACTTTATTTTCTATTGCAGACCTAATCATCACTTGACATACCTGTATATTGATTTAATTACATATTTTTATTAGAATTTAATTTGGTAAGATCTCTTTTATTAACTGAACTGTTTCTCCTACTGAGAATATGCTCAGGAAAATACAGTAGATGAGAAACAATCTTGGTGGATGAATGAATGACTGCTCTTAAATATAGGTAAACATTTAATAAAGGATTAGACATCACACTTTGAAACCAAGAAATTTAACAAATCTGGATTTTGTTTCTAACAGTGATTAGAGTCTCCAGAGATGACTTGGTTCATTTTTAAATTTTTGGAGAATAGAGTGTACTCTGCAGGAAATCAAAAATACTAAAGTAGAAAAGAACTAAAGTGGTTTTTATCACCTTATACATGCAAAGCAGTTCTACCCTATGAAGTTTAGCTTGGCTTCTCCAATGTGGGAGAAACATTTGTAGATCTATCACTAGGCTTCCAAGGTCTGTTCTTGAGCCCTTCTTCAAACCAGCTTAAAATTTCCATACTTTTTTCATAAGTTAAATATAATCTCTCACTTATGTTTATTTCATTTTTACATAAGAACAGTGATTGTATGTATTTTTAGACTTTCTTATTAACTAATCTGGAAATAGGCTTCTTGGTTGATGAGACTTACTTTGTCAAAATATGTCTTTGTTGTGTTCATTGTACAGCTCGCTACTTCATGTCTTCTAATCTGTTTGTTCCTTAGATGAGTTAGTATCTGAGAAGTACAATGGCACATTAGTAAAGAAGAGAAAGTTTCAATGAGTGATGGGGGTAAGAAGGAGGAAGAGGAAGAATAAAAATAAGAGGAGAAGGAGTCTGGATAAGAAAGCATAGTGGAGGATATTGGATATTAAACCCTAAAGAGTGTGAAGTGCCGACACACCTTTGGAAGAGGGCCTTTATTAAAGAATCCCGAATCAATATCTACTCTGAGATGCTGTTTGTGTTCACAGACCATGGCCAATTAGGTCTGATGCTTAGTCAGAACTTTCAAAGTAAGAAAAATCTTTGGATATAGGGGTATTAAAAAATAATTGAAAGAGATCAGACAGCTGCTAGAATCAGTCAAAAGATTTTTAAAAATAGTACAAGAAATATTTTGTAGGACAAATGTTTTTTTGAAGGTCTGATGTGTTAGCTTAAGCTGTATGTTCTAATGCCAGTAGGAGGGGACATAGGTGTGCCTAATGTGGGGATAATATTGAGACCATGCAGTGAAGCTTCCATCCCCTCAAAGGTCTGATCCACAAATGTCTCGGTGTGGTAGGAACACATGAAAAGGCATGTGCCATTGAGGGTGTGCAGGGTTTCATCCTTGGACTCCATTGAAAAAGGTTATATAAAACCCTAGTAAGACACTCAATTTCTTGTTATTGAGCATATCAGCTATTGCCATTGAATAGATTTTGATCACCATGCAATGACCAAACATAATGGGCAGACATAAGCTGTAACTCAGGAAGGGACTTTACCCCAGGAATGCTGGCCAGAGCATCTTCTTGCACTGGTAAGAGGCAGGAATGAATCTTTACTCACTTATTTGTTGCCCATAGGTGTTTTAGGTATTTTTATTCTCTAGTCAGAAGTGACTGGCTAACAGAAAATGAAATAAATTTTTAAGTGAAAGAAAAATAACAAAACTTTTTGTAGGTAGTTTATATATATATACATGTGTGTGCTATGTATATGTATTTTGCCTGCACTTATGTGTGTGTGCCACATGCATTCCTGGTTCCCAAAAAAGCCAAAGGACAGCATTGGGTCTTCAGGAACTCAAGATGGTTGTGAGCTGTCATGTGGGTACTGGGAATTGAATCTACATCCTCGGTAAGAGCAGGGAGTCTTTGTTTGTTTGTTTGTTTCTTTCTTTCTTTCTTTCTTTCTTTCTTTTTTTCTTCCTTCCTTCCTTTCTTTTGTAAGTATTTTTAACTTCTGATTCATCTCTCCAGACCCTTTACAGGTATTTATTATACATATTCCTTGGGTGTTTCTTGATGCAGCCAGGCCTTGATTCTGCATTTCTGAATTTTAAGTTACAAATTCAAAGTTGAAATAGAGAGATTCAAACAGCATCAAAACTAATTCTTTGAGTAACAAATGACATTATATGGTATTATGACACTTGCCATTTTCTTGGTTGACTGTATCAGCCACAGTACGTTGGACATGTATTCGTTTTCAGTGCCTGGAGTGGACAGAAAGGCTGGAGACAAAATTGAAATGATATGGGCATATTTGTAACAGTACATGGTGGCTGTGTCATTTGAATGCTACAGAGGATATAGTAGTTGTTTATGTTTACATCAACTTGGGGATTAGGTACCCATCTCCATAATGTGTCTATATGCATGCAGCCTTGTTTATTGTGTAATCCCGATTTAAATCATGCCAGGGGTTAGCTTTGTGCTGTCTATTGATTTTTCTCTTTAGTCCTACATTTTAACTTGACCTTCTCTGCTGGATTGTTTATAAAATGTTAGTAGGATAAGCATGACAAAGACAATGAACCAGCTATCAAATGGGGAGTGGGTAGGTATGAAGCAAATTGAAAATCCATTGTGTTAAGTGATTTCAAGAAGGTCTTCTTTCCAATCTCACAATGGCTACCAAAGGATACTTCTGTCGTAGGCAAGTTTATTTATGGCTGTGGTCCACTGCTTCTTACCTACTTCATTTATTAGTCACATAATCTATTTTACAATAATTGTACCATAGTGAGATGGACAGATTTGCCTACCTGTCTATTTAAATTCAAATATATGATTTGCAATGTTTCTGGGTTGGGTATTACTCTGTATTTACAAATAGATAAGCCTTACCTAAATCTATTTTTTTAAGTAATTTATTTATTTTTATATTAATTACTTACCTAAATTTTACAAACACAGTTCTGAAAAATGTGTTGTTCTTTCTAAAACATCATTTACTGGGAAGTGGTACCAAACACCTTTAATCCCAGCACAGGCAAAAGCATATGGATCTCTGTGTGTTCCAGAGATCCTATACTACAGAGATCCACAGAGAGTATTCCTGCACAGCGAGGGCTACACAAAGAAAAAAAAAGAAAGAAAGAAAAGGAAAAAAAAAAACCAAAAAACAACAACCAACAAACCAATCAAACAAATACCCCCCCACCAAATACCAACAACAACAAAAAAACCCATCATTATTTATTCTTCAGGCTTTATGAAACTCCATCTTGTACACTCAGAATTAGATCCCTTGTTATACTAACAGTGACATACATGCTCTTCCACAGGAGCCCGTCAGCAGACTCATGGCACCTGACATTATTCACGTACACAGATCAACTGAGGCTTTTCTTCCTCGTGGAGAACGATGTCGAACATGCTTCTGAATCACTGCTTGTTATTGCAGTCAATTTAATTAGCTAGCTAATGACAGTATCTGTTCACAATCAAAGTAGTCAAAAATACCAAGTTTAGTAATTAGACCATATAATTTCTTACAGTTCAGTCTGATAGTGGAAAAGCACTCTGATTTCAGCCAATTTTCTTCAAATGGTGTTTTCTATTCAAAATTAGGAATTCCATGGTGTATTCCTGTGACATTTAAAGCTTGAGATGGAGTGTTTAGGTTAGAAAGCGTGGTTTCTCCTCTATTCCATGTGAAATTGCTTGTAAGGCAGACAACATTGTAAATCTACTTCCCCACAAACCATGCTGAGGGTCTAACATTTGCTCTTTGTCACTTATGTTTTTTTTTTTTTTTTTTTTCTGTAAGAGACACCACACAGACTGTAGCACAGCAAAACAATTAATCTTCATTGGGCAATTTTAATGATTCTATAATTATAGAAAGCCATGTTTTCCCCTCTATCAACTCAGATACTCATTGGCATTTCAATGCTCAGACAAAAGTGGGGGGGGGATAGTCTCTGTATTTTCATTTTAAGAATGTCATATTAACAGAATCTACAAAGCAAACACAGATAATGTCACCAGTGTGAGTTGACACATGGTGTAACCAGTGGCTGTGCAAAATTCCAACCCGCAAGCACTAAAATGGGCGAATTTCATCTTTCCCAGCTGCCTGCCTTTCAATTCTTTATCTCAGCTATCAGGATTGAATAAATTTCGTCTCCCACACTACAAGTAATGAGCAGGCAATGACTTATGGAACACAGAAACCGAGTTAAGACAGAATTAGAATACAATTTTAATGAGACAGAGCTGCAAAAGTGGAAGTGTTACTCCTTTGACAGACTTGGCAAAATATCCAATATTATTTCAAATGTTCTTTCCATTCTACAAAGAAACTGTCAAATATTAAAATAAAAATGAAAAAAATCCAACACCCAGTGCTCTGAAGAATTCTTTAGGGGTAGATTGCTAATGTGATTATATGCTAAAAACAATAGCTATTTAAAAAGACATTTAAGAGGTAGAGCAAATGTGACTTAAGATGTAAACATGTTGAGTGTAAACTCCCTGGAAAAACACCCCTTCAGTTTCTCTGGAAAGGTAACATTTTTGGAAAAAACAGAAAACAAACAAGTATTTTTTTTCACTTAGTTTGAAGCATAAAATAATATTAATTTTGGCTTTGACATATTCTGGAAACATGCTGAAATAAGATAGTGTAAAAATAAGATAAACTCCACATGCTTTTCTTTCTTTCTATTGTTTTTATTGAATATAGCAGGAAACATCTACCAGAGCGAGACCCACAGAGGGCAGCCATCAGGTTTGCACTGAAAATAAAAGCATTTATGTTCACATCCAACCCTGGGTCAGTTGTGGTGGCACTGACCTTCAATCCCAGCACTCGGGGCAGAGGCAAGCACACCTATGTAAGCCAGCACGGTGTACATAGCCAGTTCCAGGCCAACTGGGGCTGCCTAGAGAGATACTGTTAAATAAATAAACAGAATAAAATCTTATGGCAATGACTAGATGGATTTGGGGTAAAGCCACTTGCCACTAAGCCAAGCTGTTGAATTCCGTTCCCAGGGGAGAACTGACTACACGGAGCTGTTCTCCCAAGTCCACTTGAATGTCCTGGTAAGCACTGTGGCCAGTAGTACCTCCCTCCCTCCTAATAAATAAGTAAATAAATGTAAGAAACGTTTAAAAATAAATTATGGGGCAGTTGTTCCACAAAAATTTGAGTTTCACAAAGTCATGGCTAGGATCCTGGACTCCTGACTTTTCAGACAAGATGAGATACTGAGTGGAGGATCATACTCAGCGGCTTAGGAAAGCTGTGTCCATTATTTGACTAAAATCCATAATCCATCCTTCCAGACAACCCTCTAACAGTAGGAAGTGTCTCCTATCCTGTCCTGCCCACCCCTTCCTCTCCTTTCCAGTTTCAGCCTTTCTTGTAGTGATTAGTTCCTGTCGGGTTTACTATTGCCTAAAACATCTATGGTTTGCTTTAGGCACTCAGTATTTATAGGGAGGCTCACAGCAGGTGCCACTTAGAAAAAAAAAAAGCCCCTGTGAGCATGAGTGCCCAGGTGTTAGCCCCTGACCCATGACGGGTCACACTGCACTGGCTGTGCAGTTAGCATGTCCACAACTGATAAACAATGTTTGTGTGGTTGGCCAAACTTTTTATGAAATGATAAATGTATTTGCTTTTCTTTAAAAAGATATACACATGCTTCCAAAGCACTATGTAGATATTTGAATCTGTGAACACACACACACACACACACACACAAACACACAGAGACCTGCAGACCTGTGTTGCTAGGCCCTCTGTGCCCTCAGGCTCCCAGCTTCAGATTCACTTCCTTGACTTTGAAGTCTGGGTCCCTTAAAGTGGGGTGAAGTTTCCTGGATAACAAACAATGCTGGGGAAACTTTGTTTTGAGGAAATCAATTCCCTAGCATGAGGCCTATAAACATGGTTTACTTTTAGCACCCAGTAATGCTCACTGAAAAGAGGTGTGCTGGCTTTCCCCCATCAATGCCCCATTCTGTAAATAACACAGAAACTCAGTTAAAGGGATTTTAATGGGGATAATTATAGTTTGTGAACCTTTCCAGCTTTCTCCTTTTTTTCTCCCCCTGAGAGTTATTACCCAGCACCATTCCCCTGGAACAGCAAGAGTTTGCTCAGCCAGAATCTTCACTCTTTTCTGTGTTTGTCCACATACCTCCTTTAGCTGCCTGCTGTAACTTCCTCAGAAAACCAACTCCAAAAAGGCTGAGGAAGTACAAGACAAATTGGGAGTTTAAAAGCTGTTTCCTTAAGTGTAGCGAACCAGTCATATTTGGTGTTTTTAAGAAAATCATTTTGGAAGGCCCAATTCAACTTGTAAACAAACAAACAAACACCCAAAAATGTAATGCTTACTATATTATATATAAAGATGCAAATTTGTAAGATGAGTTTCCGGGTCATGAAAGAATGGTAAAAGGAAATTAAATATGAGGCTGCCATTGTCTGCCATGACGTTCACTGACTAAACATGGGTGGGGAAGCTTACATTGTTGGTTTCTGTCCATTCAAGATTACTTAAGGCCACAAGTCCTCAGAAAAAGGTAATGTAAATGGAACCAAGCTCTCTATATTGCAGATCCTAGTAAGGGAAGATGCAATATGTAAGTACTATAATCTGCTAAAATTTTAAGACTCTTGTTCACAGAAGTCAGGGGTGAATTATAGACTGGCTATGGGCTTAGAGGATGGCGAACAACTTCACCCTTGCGACTCCACTGCCTATGGCTGTAGATGATACACACCACCCATGCACACTTTATCAACTCCCTCCAGCCCAGTGTTTCACTTTCTTCCATTTGATTTATTTGAGGCATGGTCTCATGTAGCCCAGGCTGGCCTGGAACTCACATTGTAGCCAAAGATGATTTTGACCTTTCATTCTCCTAAAAGCTAGGAGTATAGATGTGTGCCTCCTCACCAGGCTTAAGTAGTGTTGGGATGGAACCAAGGGCTTTGGCATACGAGGCAAGCACTATACTAACTCTCTCTCTCATACACACATACACACACATACTCCTGAGCCATCTTAAATATTTTAAGTTTCACTGATTCTGTAGTATTAACCATATTCACATTGTTGTGCGGCAAATTTCCAGATTTTTTTTATCCAATAAAGCTAAGAGTCTAAACGTATCTGATTATATTTTTACTTATTTAATTTAAAAATATGTTACTTTTTAATTATTTACTTTTTCTTTTGGGACAGGTTTTCTACTGTGTTGCCAGGATGGCTTCTAATGTCTATGTCGCCCATGCTGGCCTGGAGCTCTTCCAAACGAGATTCTTCCAAATGAGAACTCCAAAGTGCTGGGATTATTGGCATGTGCCACTTTACCTGACTGATGATATTTCTAATTGTTAATGTTGGTAAGTTTCAGGTGG
The DNA here is from genome assembly GCA_028658305.1 of Pachyuromys duprasi. NCBI lineage: Eukaryota > Metazoa > Chordata > Mammalia > Rodentia > Muridae > Pachyuromys > Pachyuromys duprasi. The sequence goes on from CM053764.1 coordinate 126,724,258, forward strand.
GTTGGTGCAGCCCCATGTATATGATAATTATTATTCTTTCTCTAGGAAACAAATATTTCTCATCAAAAATACCTATGTTCACAAATGTGGTACATAAAACGCTCATTTTCTGCTACACATAACATTAATGGTGAGTAATCACCCAGAAAATAGGGAGTTTAAAGCTCATCCTCCACTATAAGACGCTGGGTGTGTATGTTTTAAGCCTTGAGCTCTGATTTGGTTACAGATGGAGGATGGCAGAATGGATAAAGATGTTTCTCTAGGAAGTTGGTGATTATATTGTAGACAACTAGATTACACGCATTTTGCACACGAAGTGCATACTGCAATAGTATCTGTATAATTGAGGTCAAAGCGACTTTTGGGGGGCATCTAATCTACCACTTCTCTGCCTCATTTGGGAAGGAGGCCTATTTTACTTGAATAAGTTATGATTTAGTATGTTCAGACATTAATTGTTACAAAACTAGCATATTTGAAGTCAGGGTGTGAAAAGGAATTAACATTGACGACAAGGCAAGTTTTCTCCAAGTCCTTGTCTCTGGTCCAAGGACGAAGGGAATGAACCTTGGTGTTATACACAACCGCAGTACCGTGAGAACAAACACAGAAATAAATCCTTAGTTTTTCGTATACATGGCCACAGTCTAGTTCCTCTGACGAATTCATTGAAGCTATAAAGATAAAAACTGAGGTCACAGTGCTTGGAATTGCTAATTCTTTTCTTCCTAAAAATCACTAAATGCTTTTCTTTCATCTTTATTCCCCATGTATAAATAAAATGGTTTTAAAAAAGACTGTGTATGTGTGTGTGTAGTCAATGGACAGCTGTGGGAGTTGATTCACTCCCGTCAACATATGAGTCCTAGGGATTAAGCTTAGGTCATGAAAGCTTGGTGGCAATTGCTTTGACCCACTGAGCCATCTCAGCAGTCCATATTCTGTTTCTTAAAGTCCAATCATTCTAACAAGTGAAGGTCACTTTACTTCCCCCACCCTCCCCCCAAACATTTTCATCCCTACGAGACTGGCACATGATTAATATTTTGTCAAGAAGAACTCACGAAGGACGGAGTCTTTCTCAGATGAAATGAAAGGTATGAATGAATGAATGGTATGAGTGAGTGGAGTGGATGAAATGAAGGGCTCCACTGTGCGCCACAAAAGGGATTATGCTTCCTCCGTGGAGCTGAGGATCGGTGGCCAGATTCCTTGCCACGTGAACTGCTGACTAAACACTGGTGTGATGCAGGGTTTGAAAGCGAGCTTGAAAATGGCTTTCGGAGCTGGTAAAACCATGCTACAAGAGCAGCAATCCCTCTTCGCTTGGGCGGATTGTTGTGGGGAATGTCAGTGAGTAGAGTGTAAGAAGCAGGGAAGGGAGGTCTTTCTAGGATGTGGCCCACGGCCCTGAATGGTAACTCTGCATAGTGGCTCTCCTTTTTATTCTTTGACTTAAAGACAAATCATGCCATTAAAAGCCAAACAAGTAGAAGACCACTTCTTTCTGAAGTTAGCTTCATCTATGTAAGTGGATTTTATTCGGCTGATGATATTAATTGGAAATACCATTTCAACATCACATGGCCTTAAAGGAGTAAGTGTATGAAAGAACTCTGTGTCACCCATAGACACTTGTCATAGCTTTAAATTAAAAAGTTAACTGCTCGGGGGGGGGGGTGAAAGGTGATATTTTCTCCCCTGAGAAAGTGGCCTATTTCCTTTATTATTCTTAATCTCTGAACAGGAGAACACTTAAACATATTTTTTTTCCTTTTTCTTCCCATCTCTCTTGCTAACCTTAGCCATTAAGAAAAACCGTGTATAAGGCAATTTTATTTTGTGTTGCATTGCAGCAGAGCTGTTGACCGGTCCTTAGAAGTCCCTTGGAGGACTCCCTTCAGACATGGAGGCCATTCTCATGAGCACACTGATGGGGTCTGAGTTGATTTGTGGACCTCAGATAGGCCCTAAGAGCTGGCCACAAGACAACCGTCCAGCTGCCTACACACTCACTCCCCAGGCCCAGAGGCACTGGCTCAGCACTGTGTGGAATATGCTGTGAAGTCCCAGGCCATTAGTGGGACAGCACTAATGCTTCACCCCTCCCAGAGAACCAGGCAGAGGGCAGCATATTCTCCTCAGCACAGTTATGAGGAGAGGGCCACTGGGGGAATTTAAGACAGGTTGGGAAGGCCTTTGCTGATAGGCAACGTTACTTCTGAAAATCCATCTTGCCAGATTTAATGTACTCCAGACCTTCCTTTTAACCTCAGAGTCCCTCCCCATGTGTGGGATGGGCAGTTAGACAGTGTTTATATATTCATCTAAGGTGAAGAAGATGAATTTCCAAAGACTCAATTGTTTTCATAAAGGTGAGTGGCAGAGCTTGTGATGTGATCAGGTGCCCATCTGCAGCGTAATTTTGAATGAAGTGTGGTGTAAGCCAATCTGCTTACCCTTGTTTCTGCTCCTTTCGAACACCAATGGGCATCCATGGCAAATAGATTAACATTCTTGCTGGCATACTGGATAGTTCTTTCAAGTAGGTGGTACCTCACGGAATAAGCCTTGCTGAGGGCTGTGTGTCATCATTTATGTCCTGCGCCTTGGAGCCTCTGAAAATTCCGAGCCTCTCAGAAAAATGGGTCTCTTCCCTCTTGCTTCAGATTTGCTGGCAGCTGGCCTGCTAACAGAGCACTGCTCAGCCAAAGATGGAGTGCTAGTCTAGAGGGACTCAGAATGGCTGTCATTTTCTAGATGACAGCCCCTATTTTCCACTGGCTTTGGCACATGTGCTATCATCCATCTCTGTCAAGAAGACACTTGCTTATCTGGTGGCTAGAAACACTTTTGTTAAAAGCACGTGACCGCAGTTCATCAGTCTTCTGAGAGAGTTGTTGATTTTGTTAAACTAAGTTTAAACTCTGCTGTGGCTCTCTGAGCTGACATCTATTTTTATTAGATATTGTCATGATTATTTCTGCCATCTACAAAGCATAGAGGAACTTCAGAAAAAGGCAAGTTGGTCAGCTTATGGAGTGAAATGGAACCATTGCATGTTGGAGTGCACTTGCTAATTTCATTTTGTTTGTGACCATACTTAATTAGGAAATGACTTGCTAAAAACGGATAGCAGTGGAGAAATAAAGCAAAATGTGATGGGCAGGCAAGATGGCTCAGGGCGTAAAGGGGCCTGCTGCTAAGCATCCACGTGCTATCTCATCTCACATGGTAGAAGGAGAAATTATCTTCCTGACGATTGTTTTCTGGCCTCCATATGAATGCCATAGCAAGGCGGCTTGTGTGTGCACACATACCTGCACTCACACACACACAGACACACATGGGCACACATACACAACACAATAAATGAATAAAAAATGTAAAAAAATTAAGAATAAAGTACAGTGTAAAGTTTGTTTCACAATTGTTGGTTTGTGTTTGAAAGTTATAACTCAAGCCAGGTAATGCCTGGCTTTCATCCTAGCACTTGAGAAGCAGAGACCGGTGGATCTCTGTGAGCTGGAGACCAGGCTGTTCTAAATAGTAAGTTGCAGGAGAGTCAAGGCTATGTAGAGAGAACCTGTCACAAACAAACAAACAAAAATTTATAAATCACTCTGTTATATAATTTAAGAAATGCTATAAACTACAAAAAAACCCCACAGAATATGAAATGTCCTTGATTCAAATTCAGTTTCAAGAATAAATTTTTATTCATATTGAATATTCTTTAATTTCTGAGTTTGGTTTTGGTGGTCCCGGTTATATCTTTGTAGTTCAAGAAAGATTCGACTAGAATTTGTGTGAATTGTTGTTTGGTTTGGTTTGTTTGCTTGCGTGCCTGTTAAGAAGACTTTCAATGGAACCCAGAGTCTTCTTGTCAGGCAGGCATACCACCTCCAAGCCCCATCTGATGGGCTGTCACTGGCCTAAAGTACTCTGCACATCTCTGAAGCGTCCTTACCACTGTGAATCTTTTTGTTATATAGAAGCTCACAGTCAAGAAGGTTCTTAACAGTATCCAACGCAAAGGATATTCCATCTTAAAATGTTTGTTGTATGTGTGGTGGTATATTACTTTTATCATAGCACTCTCTAAGTAGAAGCAGGAGGATTTCTGTGAGTTCAAGGTCAGGCTGGTCTAGATAATGTGTCCCAAGGACAGGTAGAGCTACATAGTAAGACCCTGTCTCAAAAAACAAACAAAACAAAACAAAAATTATTTTTTATGATGCCTGTGTGTGTATTTTTTTGTGTGTGCTGTTGCTTGTATGTGGAATTCAGGGGATAATTTTGTGACATCGGTTCTGTAGTTCCACCTTTTTCTGATTCCCAGGTTTGAACTCAGTTCACCAGACTTGCTTGGCAAATGTCTTTACCCCTTGAGCCTTCTTGCTAGTCCCATATCATTTTAATTTAAATGTATAAAAAGTTTTATCCACGTTTAGTATGACACCTTTAAATTTTTTATTTTTATTTTATTTATTGTTATTTTGTATGTGTATGATCTGTGTGTATGTTTGTGTGAGAGGGAGAAAGAGAGAGAAACAGAGAGAGGAAGAGAGGAAGAGAAAGAGAAAGAATAGTACATATGCAGAAAGCCGAGGACAATTTCTTTATTATTATTTTGTGTGTGTATAGTCTGTGTGTGAGAGGGTATGGTTTACATGTGGAAGGCAGAGAACTGGTTTGGAAATTGGGTTTCTCCTTCCACCAAGCGTCCTGGGATGGACTTTAAGTGATCAGGCCTGTGTGACAAGTACTTTAACCTACTGAGCCTTTTGGATAACCTATAATTTTTTTTCTTTCTTTGTTATACTAGGGATTGAATCCAACACCTCACTGCTGGTAGACAAGTGTACCCACACTGACCCAACTCCCAGGCCCAAAGACAGTGATCTTGAATGTTGAAACGGAGATCTGTGTCCAGCTGGCCCCTCTCAGCCTTGCCGGTGGGGCTGCATCCCCTTTCTCTCTCTGCTCTCTTCCTCCCTTCATCCAATCACAGACTCCAGACCCTCCCTGACAGCTGCTGGGAGTCCACTGGGTGGCCTTATTCATGAGCATGGATGTGGGAGGAAGAGGGCCCGAAGGGATAGCTCTTGGCAGCTGTCTCCCTTCAGCCTTTTAAAACTGAATGGCTATGACAGTCACCAGAGACACAGCTGGTCACAGCTCTTTTGAGATTTCCCCTCCACCAGAAGCCCTGTGATAGAGGAGAAGCGCTGATAAAAGCAGCAGAGGGGGCCGCACAGCCTCCCTCGGGGTTCCAGAGAGGATGCTGAGTTGTGAGATGGCTTGGGGCTCGGGGCGGCGCCCCCCAGAGGTGTTTTGTTTGAGCCCATTGCTTCTTTTTTAATTCAGCAAATTAGTGAAGTGACTACAGAGGAGAGGACATGGGCTGAGATGTCACTGATGTCAGAACAGGCAGGAGAAAACCCAGTGTCTGAGGCAATGCAGTGGGCAGGCATCAGCAGGAAAACGTCCTAAAACATGAAAAAGAATAAATGAAGTACTGGGGGTGTAGGTTGGCATGCAGGAGGTCCCAGGTTCAATTCCCCGGCACCACCCAAAGCAGATGTGCATACCCCAGAATCCTAGCACCCAGGAGGTGGAAGCAGGCAGATCAGGAGTTTAAGAGTTAACCTAGAGAGGTTGAGGCCAGCCTGAGCTGCATGAGCTAATATGGGAAGGCAGGAATAGAACAGATTTAATTGACTTTGTTTCCAAGGGGCTACTATGTCAACTTTAAGATAAGGAACAGTGTATCTTTTTATTTTACTTTATTTTATTTTATTTTATTTTTGAGACAGGCTCTTCTTATGTTGCTATAGCTGGACTAGAACATGTAGAGATCAGCTTACCTCTGCCTCCCATGTATTGGGCTTAGAGCAGTGACTCACCACATGCAGTGAGGAGTGAAATGTCCAAAAAGAAAAAAAGAAGCAGTTTCAATAAAGGGTACCCAGGTCGAGGATCCTTGTCTGTTTTTTGCCCTCCCCACCCCAGCCCTAGGCTTTCTTTATGTAACAACCCAGCTGTCTTTTTATAGACCAGGCTGGCTTCATTGCCTCCTGAGTGCTGGGTTTAAAGTCTGTGCCATCATGCTGTTTCAAGCAGCCTTGCTGGTACTAAGAGAAGTTACATACTTTTTAAAGACTCTTACAAACAAGATTTTTGTCTTTTGAAGGCCAAAATGTAAGTCATTTTATGAGTGCCCAGATGCATATATATATATATATATGCACATGTATATATTTGTATGAATATGTATATATTTGTACACACTCACAAAATGTGTATGTTTTGTTTTGCCTGTGCAACACATGCATGCCTTGTGTCTGAGAATGCCAGAAAAAAAGTATTGGAAACCCTGGAACTGAATTTACAGATGGTTGTGAGCTGCCAGATTGTTGTGATGCTGGAAACTGAACCCTGGTCCTCTGCAAAAGCAATTTTTGGTTAGCTTGTTTGTTTTGAGACAGGGTTTCTCTGTGTAGCCCTGGCTGTCCTGGAACTCGCTCTGTAGACCAGGCTGGCCTCTGAAGGCAAGGATCACCTACCTCTGCCTCCAGAGTGCTGGGATTAAAGGCGTGTACCACCAACCAAAGGTGCAACATTCTTATGCATCAACAAACATTCTTAAAACCTGAGGTCTCTATCAACAGACATTCTTAACTGCTGAATCATCTTTCCAAAGAAGTAGCAGCATGTGCCTCCTTTTTAGTCTGGATCTTTGACTTTTGAACAATAATAAAAAAGTTAATCGATTTCAAAACCAAACACAAAGCAAATAAACTTTAGCCCTAACTAATTTGAGCAAGACTTTTCCACAGTAAATCCTTTGCAGTTCTGTTCTTTTTTTTTTTTTTTTTTCTCAGAAAGTCTCACTAAATATCCCTGGCTAGCCTGAACTCCAAATGTAGACCAGGCTGGCCTAGATGTCACAGAGATCTGTCTGCTTCTGCCTCCCAAGTGCTGGGATTAGAAGATGAGCTGGGCCAACCTCCCCCACTCCCCATCCCTGCCTGTGGACATCTTCTGCTGTATGTACCACTTAATTCCTCCTTCCAAGGCATTTCTTCAGTCAAATCAGGAATGAAGGGGTTTTGAACACTTATGCCCTAGCTGTAGGTTTTGTTTCTCAGTCTGGAATAGGGTTTGAACAGGTCATGACTGGGTCTGTAGATACAGAAAATGCCCTTTAGCAGCAAGCATAAACCTGCAGACAGGCTCAGTGTCACAGGGAACTGGCCCTGGCTTTCTCTCTCTTTACTGCACACATATCAAATCCTTTTATTATGTGGAAAATATTCCTTTCTCCCTCCTCTTCCACTTCCTTCCTCATCAATCCTACAGTATTATATAATAGTGGGCTCTGAAAAAAACTGAATAATTCCTACAATATGCAGGATTATTTGAAAAAAATTCAGAAATATCAAATAATGAAAAAGAAGTTGTAGTGAGAATTTGGGTTTCTTTAAAAACCCCAACTGGGTCATGTTATGTGGGTATGTTTTTGTTTTAATCCCAGGTGTGGGATATGGGGCTGCTTCATCTTGTCCACAGCTGTTGACTATGATTTGTCTCATGCTCTAGGAGAGGCATGGTTTTTCCAGCTGCAGATGGTTTCTGTGAGTATTTGGAAGTCTGGTAACATTTCATCGATGTAAATGCCAGAGTCCGGAGAGGGGCCTGAGGTGCTCCAAAGAAGAGGTGGCTGCTGCTTCCTTTGCTGCTACAGATTGTTGTGGTTTGTGAAGCTGTCATGCGCGAAGTGACCAAGTAGAAGAAATTGAATATCCTGTTGGTAAAGATCAACCCTGTCCCAAGGAACTCAATGTCTCTAATCAGCAGGAAGTAGATTAAAGAGATCAACACCCTCTTTCCTCTCTAACCTTTCTCACCTACCTAATGTTGGAGGGTTGGAAAGGCTTGGGGTGGCAAAGGGTGGTAAATACAGGCACCCAAATAAAATAGCTAACCAATAACTGCCTACAAGAAATGTTTTGATTTGTAGCCTTTGTGTGAAAATACAAGTTGAAACATGCCACCTAGAAATGTAAAAGGCCCAGGGGAAATAAGTATACAAAACCCAGATAAATGTAGTTTCATTAAGATTCATAAATGTGTTTCATTAAATTCTAATATGGCAAGTAAGACCCAGCACAGACATCAAATTAACACAGAGTCATCAGATTTCTGGGAAATACATTGCTGGGAAGTAATCACAGATCATCAGTGGTTACTTTCTAACAATGTGTCTCTGGGGAAGCACTAAGGGCCTACCTAGGCCCTTGTTTTATTCAGGCCAGCTAGGTCTACAAACCAGTCCAGGACAGCCAAGGCTAGACTGAGAAACCTTGTCTCAAAACAAACAACAACAAAAAAGTGAGCCTAGCTTTACCTCTATGGTAGCTGCAAAGATGTCACAGCAGGTACCAAGGCTATTAGCAGGCAGCATCTCTGAGTCAGAGCCCATTTACCATATAGGAAAATTTCACATTGTTACATTGTTGCAAAAGCCAATGAGGCAAGTTAATAAATCCTTTAAAATGTATTTTTTTATAGTTTTATATACCTGTGCAATGTATTTAAATCATACCTACCTCTTACTCTCTTTTTCACCTTTTCCTAACCTCTATGGACACCGCCCCTGTCCCCACCCCCCAACTTCATGTCCTTTTCCTTTTTTTTTTTTTAATTGAGTAAACCACTGAATCCAGTTAGCACCCAGGTGTGGGACACCCGCTGGAGCGTGATGGTGATCACTGTACCATGGACCACAGGTGTTTACAAAACTCCCTTCCTTAGCAGCCGTCAGCTACTAGCAGCTCAGCAGGGGTAAGGCCTGTGAGCTCCTCCCTCATCTGCACACGACTGTTGATTGGCTCTGTCTTGTGCAGGTCTTGTGTGGGCAACCACAGCTACTGTGAGTCTAGGAGCTCAAAGACTGAATTCTCTCTGGCCCCAGGCTTCTCTAGTACACCCTCACCACTGTTCCATGTTCCCTGAACCTTGGCTGCATGTGTTGAACATTCTGAATTCTTTGCACTCTAACCAGTTGTGAGTCTCTGTGTTAGTCAGCTTTATCTGTCAAAGCTGTATCAAGCTGTATTGCCTTTTTTTTTTTTTTAATCTTGGTATTCAGGAGACTCCAGATAGATGTTGTGGCTCTAGGAATTCACTTTGCTTCTGCAAAGAGTAGGAGACAAATCTGTAGTTCTCAGATTGTTTTGTGGAACTAGTCACCTCAGATTTTGAAGTTTTGTGGTTAAGAATACATTCTTTGGGCTGGAGAGATGGCTCAGTGGTTAAGAGCACTGCCTGTTCTTCCTAGAGGTCATGAGTTTAAGTCCCAGCAACCACGTGGTGGCTCACAACCAACTATACTGGGATCTGATGCTCTCTTCAGGCATGCAGGTGTACATGCAGACAGCACTCATATGTAAAACAAATAAATAAATCTTAAAAAAAAAAACACATTCTTTAACGTAAGTTTTGGCTTCCATTGATGTTTTCCCTAGCAAACACTACACCGTCTTTTGGAAAGTGATAGTGTTTTAGTTATTCCTTCTCTCAGCAAAGCTTCACTGCCTATTTCATTTAAGCTTGTCCAGGGAGTTGGCTCTTCAGATCCTCCAAGGCTAATCTGATTAAGTGATAGTTAAGTAATCACCACTCCCTAAGAACTGTTTGTTTTGCATGCCAGTTTTGCCCTCAGTCTTGCTACAGTCATCTGTGGGGAGCTGATGAAGTCCTGAGTGAATGTACATTGCTGACATGAGCACAGCCATGATAAGGACCCTAAGGCATCAAATGGTGAGAACAGCCTTCTCTGGATGAGGCTCAGAGTTATACCAAAGCCTTCCCCTGGTGTTGAGGTTTATGAAGGGTTAAGATTAGCTGGTCTGCTTCACCCTTGTTCAGGTTGTTTCTAATAAGCTCTGAGTTTTGGGGTTGCTCTTAGGGCGCCTCCATCAGAGCATATGACCTACTCAGACTCAGCTTTTCTAGGTGTGTTCTGTAGTTTTTTTTCTTTGTTGTTGTTCCCAGTCACTTTGGTCAAGTCAATCTCAAAGCCGTGCAGAGTGCAGATTGTGACAGTTCACTACCCACTCTTCCACCTGTCAACATGTTTTGAAGGTGAAACACAGTTCACCAGCAGCAGAGGTTATGATGAGAATCAACATCAGGCTCCAAATGAGTTCTGCTTCACTGACATGCCTGGGGGACAGCCATCAAATGCCCAATTTACTATGTTAACCAGTACATTCATCGAAAGAAAGCTTCTTCTTGTCCCTACCCAAGAAGATTCAGGCAATTATCAAGGGGAGGAATTGTTTTGTTTTTTTGAAGAGATCTACAATTCTCTATCCTGATGTTCTGGATTTATAGTATTCAATGGTATTTTGGTGGCAAGCATTTTACTGTCACCGTGCAAAGTTGATGAGAGCTTGGGATTTTCAGTATTTATGATCTCACACTTTGGGAAATACATATTTTTTACATTTGGATTGACAAGTGTTCTATGTGTATTGATGTTAATCAAAGCTTTTGTAAGCAATTTGTAAACAACTGGGTAGATTTCATTTAAACATCCACCGAAGAGAAATGGTACCTTTGTAATTCTCATAATTCACAGAAATATTCATCTAGTTCACTTTCATAGAACATGTATGATCCAAACCATTGAGACATGCTTCACAGGGGAGGTATACATCCCATAAGGGCGACTCTCAACGTGGAGGGGTTAGTGAGTTTGCCGTTTCAACATGTGGATGAAATGGCTACAGTAAAATAAAAATGTGACTGGATCTAAAATGAAGCTAATACTAAGAATTAAAAATACAGCCCATCATTTTCAAATTTCCTGAGAAACATTGCAACACACTTTTAGTAGATTGTAGCAGTCAAGAACTTAGAAAGTATATAATCCTGCTTATTCTTCTTTGATGAATATACTTTTATCAAACAGTATTGGGTGATTTTTGTGTGTGTGTGTGAACTTATTTTTGAAAAATAAGCTTCTGGCAAATGAGTGATTTGAAATTTTGGCAAATTAGCCATTTAGTCAGTTGGCTTTCAGAAACTGACTTTCAGGGAGTTAGGATTTTCTACAGTTTCTCTAAAAATAATGAATGGTAAGAATGACATAAAGATTGAACAGCAATTAGGAAGACAATTCTGTGTGTATGTGTTTGAGTGTGTGTGTGACATTTAAAGGCTATAATACTACAGTCTGAATTTGGGCTACATATTAGCTGTTTGTTTTGTTTTGTTTTCCTTATTGCTGTGGTAAAATACCCAACAAAATCAACCACCAGCAGCAGAAGAATGCAGCATAGCTGTGAATTTGAGTGCATCATGTGTATCACTGTGTGGAAGTCAGATCAGCAGGAGCATGAGGCAGCAGTCACGCCGCATCTGCAGCAGAGAAGCAGAATGATGAAGGCTGCTCAGCTCTCTCTCTCCTTTTTATTCAGCCCAGGATCCCAGGTCACAGTTTGGTACCCATCCATACCTAAGGTGAGCGCTCTCACTGCAATTAAGTCTAGACGTTCTCTCACAGGTATGTCCACAGTTTCGTCTCATGGGTGAGTCTGGATCCCATCAGGCTGCCAGTTAGTAGTAACTGTCCAAGTTGTTTCGTATCTTAGAAAGAAGCACCACTGGTGGATGGTGGGTTCATCAACAATAAGAGCAGCAGTGACTCCATCAATTGTCACCAAGATCTCCTTGCTAATCTTTCATATTGATGGATTTCATACAGTCTTCATTTGGGCTGTGTGTGTAGATATGACAACTGGTAGTAAATCAGAGGCTAGAATAGTTCTAGCAAGTTCACTGTTCTGATACAAGAATAATGGGGGCTTCACATTCTAGGTGGTTTGAGACTTTGGCTGAAATGAGCAACTCACTTGATGGGCTTGACTTATATACAGAGAGCAGAGATGCAGATATATTAGGGAGACATAACATGTAGAACAATTGGTTGTGGTCTATTTGAGGGGCTTGCTAAATCTCAGGTTTGACTTAAAGGGCTTTCAAAATGGCTGGACAAGAGTACTGGGTTCAAGGGAAGTTTAGCAGATGAGATTTGGCAAGAGGATAGATAGATATGGAAGCAAGAGAGAAGAATGACTTGAAGATTTCTGACTTGGGTGTCCACTGAGAAAGCTAACCGAGAAATCGGAAATAAAGAACAAAGATGGAGTAGAAGAAAATATATTTGAGATTAAAGTTTGGCTCGGAGGGGATGGTGAATGGACATTTTTCTCATCTTATCCACATTTAATAATTAAATACATAGTTGGAAAGAAGCATGTGCCTTCACAGAAATGTTGGCATATACCTATGTGTAGATACAGGTATTGCATTCCTATATACAAAAACAGCATGCAACTTTGAAGGGCACATCAGCATTTAGATACCATAAGGTGTGAGATGGCCATGCAGAAAGGCCTGCTCAGAGTGGGTATGCCCAAGTGAAGAAAATCCTACAAATTATAGTTCCGTTTTGACAATTTTAATTGCCAAGTTTAACTTAATCTGTTGAAAATTTATTACCACCTTTTTAAATATAAAAAGGAAATTTATATTTCTTTTAAGCAACATATTATTACTGCTATTATTATTAAAACTATAACACTCATTTGTGGTAGAAAACTGGGAAATACAGATGAGAATGAAGACAACGCTTTTCAGTATGTGAAACTGAAGCTTTATATGTAATTGCTAAATTAAAAGCTGGTCGAAGTGAGTAGGTGCTGCTGTTACATACAGGCCATCCTAACCTATGCTCATATGTAGGTTGTGTGCATGTCATATCGGTCCATGTCTTGGAGGTGGTGGTGACATTTCTCTCAAGCTAACAGTAATAGCTCTTGCGCTGTTAATATGAAAAGAAAAAGTCTGAGTGTGTCCCAGATACATGACAGTGCATTGTTTTTGCTCAACAGAGACAGATACTATGAAAGAAATTGTGTCAGAAGTAATTGTGATGGAAATATTTTCACTGTGTTATTTTGTGTAAAGGTGCAATTTTTTTCTCCTTTAAGACAAAACCCCAACTTCTTTCAGAAAATGGGGATGAAATACATGTATCTTAAAGCGTTATGTAATTAAAGCAAAATAAAATAACACCTAGAGACGATAATTTCTTATCTACCTATATAAATATGGCCAGTTTCTCTTCATTTTTGAAAAAGGTTTATTTTCATTTATGTGTACGTGTGCTCTCCTGAGCATGTGGACCATATTTATGTAGGTGTCCTTAGAAGCCAGAGGGCATTAGATCCCTCTGAGATGTAATTACCGGCTGTTGTGAGCTATCTGATAGGGTTCTGGGGAACGGAACTACAGTCCTCTGCTACAGCAGTCTGTGCTCTTAACCCCCAAGTCATCTCAATAGCTCCCAGTTCACCTTTGACAGAGGAGAAACTGCGATACAATGAGCAAAGACAGTTATTTTTTTCTTTAATTACTATAGAAACAAAAGGATATTTCATTTTTGTAAGTGAATTTAGACATAGACCTTATTCCCTTTACAAAAATTAGCTGAAAATGGATTGCAAGCCTGATTGTAACATACAAAATTATAAGAATCCCAGAAGATGAGGCTAACCTCAATGAAGCTGGGTTTGATAATGACTTTAAGGTATTATACCAAAGGTGTGAACCATAAAATAAACAGTCACATGAACTCTAATAACACAGACAACTTCTGCTCTGGAAAGGACAATGTCAAGAGAATGAACATTCAAGTAAGTAACAACTGAGAATAAAGTTAGAAAAGAAAATCACTCAAAATATACTAGTACATTTATTTATTTTTAAGATAGAACTGAGGTACCTACTCTACCACTGACCCACATTTCTGCCCTGAGAACTCTTCAGCCACAACTAAAAATGATCTTAAGACTTTCAGAGGCCCACCGAAGAGAATACAGATGGTAAATAAGCATAGGAAAGGCTGTGTATCATAGATCAACAGGAAATACAAATTAAGACAATGGTGAGAGACACTACGTATGTGAATGACCAAAACACAAAATACAAAAAAATTGAGGATCCCGGATTCTGGATCAGTAGAAACACTTATTCATTGCTCCAGGGATGCAAAAAGCCACAGACATTGTGAAATAATTGGCAGTTTTTTTTTTTTTTTTTTAAAACAACAAAATCATGTATACACAAGAACCAAAGTCATAATCCTTGGTATATATCTAAAGGCATTGAAAAATCTATGTCCATATAAAAACCTGAAAATCGATGAGTGGTTGTAACAGGTTTATTCATAATTTCTGGAATTTGGAGACAACCAAGATACCCTTTAGTCGGTGAGCTGATAAGCTGACCCACCCTGACAATGAAACATTACAGGCTACTCAAAAGCAGCCAGGCGATAAGACACGCAGACTTTAACCATGTCGTGCTGAGCAACCGAAGCCGCAATCAGTGGAGTTCAGATGAGTTCAGGGCAGGAAGAACACTCTGTACGATGTGTAGTGGTAGGTGCACGCCGGTACACAGCTGCCTAAACACAGGATACACAACAGCAAGCCTGAGCAGTGGTGCACCTTGCCGAGTCAACTGGGCCACTCTGGTGGGAGGTACTGATAACAGGGAGAGATGGCTCAGTCGTTAAGAGTGCGTCTGCTCTATCAAAGGACCCAGGTTCAATTCCCAGCACTCACATGGCAGGTCACAACTGTCTGTAACACCAATTCCAAGGAAATTGCTTCCTTTTTTTCTTTCCTTCTAATATGCTTAGTAAAATTTCCTATGGAGTTGCTATGTTCATCTTTCTCACTTATGGACATTTAGACAAATCGGGCTCTACCTATGTCCTGGCAGGTGTTATGTCAACTTGACACAGACTAGAATCGTCTAAGAGGGTAAACCTCAATTGGCAAAATGCCTCCATAAGATCCAGCTGTAGGCCATTTTCTTACTTAGTGATTGATGGGTAAGGAACCAGCCCATTGTGGGTGAGGTCATCTGTGTACTGGTGATCCTGGTTTCTATCAGAAAGCAGGCTGAGCAAAACCATGGTATCAATAGCTCCCGTCTGTGGCCTCTGCATCAGCTGTTGCTTCCAGGTCCCTTCCCTGTTTGAGTTCCTGTCCTGACTTCCTTCAACAATAAACAGTGCTGTGGAAATATCCAAATAACCCCTTTTCTTCTCAAGTTCTTTGGTCATGGTGTTTCATCTCAGCAATGGAAACCCTAACTAAGACAAACTGCAATAGTTTCCCATTCATTATTAAGTCATCAACTTTTCAAGGTTTTCAAGTCTCAATGTCTTGTGTTTAGCATTTTAATTCAGCCCAAATCAATCCAATAATGTATTAATCATGGTTCTGTGAAGGAAGATAATATAAATGAACATGAACGGATATTTACCATCTGTCTCGCCAGGTATCTAGCTTATGTCTTGTAATTTAAATCTTTAATTCACTGTAGTGTGTTTTGGTGTTGGGAATGGTGAAGGCAGAGAACTAGTTTTAAAATATCGAGTTTTGAAACATTAAGACTTTAATACCACCTTCCTCCTACTGTAAGAGCCAATGGTTTTGGTTCCTGCCAGTGGCTTCTGAATCCAAACATTGTGGCTTTATAGTAATCTGCGATAATCTCCATTGTAGCCTCGGCGCCCTTTATTTTTGAATGGAAAGGCTCATGCTATTCATCTTCACTTAATGTCTTTTCTCATTTAAGTATAAAATTGGGCAGCTCTTTCATGAATGAGGTCTTGAATGAAGTGACCAAGGAAGCCCTGGGTACAGTAAAGGAAATGATTTCAGCTATTTTTCAAAATGAGGTCTTGGAATTCTGATAGCTTCTTAGATGTGTCCAAATTAAGGCAAGGCAATGGGGCCATTTATGATTCCCAGTAGAAACAGTGCAGAACTTCGAATGAGACACCTCCTGCAGCAGAAGAATTCCTACTAAGTGGCTGAGCGGTGTGCTCCACCAGGGAGTGATCTTGCTAGCAGCTGTGGGATTTATTGTCAGCCCTGAATTGCCTCTCTGGGTGGGCTACTGACAGTATCCACAACGCTGCCGGGGAGAAAGCAGTTGCCAATTAATTTTATTGTCAGTTTTGGACTTTTCCATGCTGTGGTTCTAGTCTAGAGCCTGCACTCTGCTTTGCTGTAAGAAAGATTGCAGCAGGAGCATACAGATGTGCCCAGTAACTTTCCGTTATGGTGACGCTTGCAGTCGGTTTCAAAGCTCTTACTTCATTTCTGATCATCCAATGATAAAGAAAATAAAAATGTTTGGTTATTTAATTTCTCCTATCCATAATGTTACACTTACAGAAGAAATTATTTCAAAGTGAAGACCTAAGGTGGCTAAATGTGAAGACTGTTTCTACAAATATACAAGATGTTGGTAAAGTTGGCCTAGTAAGCATACTCAGCATATTCCATGTAGAAGTCAATGACTTGATGAGGCAGTGTAAGCTGTAAGGCAAGGATGTTCGACATTTATTAGGAAGTAACTTGTCTAGTTTTAGGGAAACAGAGAAAGAAACCAAACTGGACAAGTAAACTGTGAATTATTGACTAACATTACTGGAGAGTCTATGGCCGGCTGAATGTAGAGCTTCGACCACTCACTGCATGTATCTAGTAGCTTCAAATCTCTGGCTTGGCCTGCCACCTGTACCAGCTCTAACACTGGCATACTCTCATGACAGCAGCCCCTTGTCATGCTTACTTCTACCATATGCAATTTTATGAACAATATATATATATGTTTTTATATACATATACATATAGAAAACATTATATATGACATATAAATAATGTTATATATAATGCTATATAATATGTATATTATATAACATTTGTGTGTGAATCTCCTTGGATGAAGGATAAAACAATGATTAATTGCCCCAGGACTCAGGATTCACAGTTGAAGCACTTATTATATCTACATGGCCTGAAAGCTAAAAAGGGTTACTTCTGTCAATGGAAATTGAGGCATGATTGCCACAAAAGAAAGGGAGACAATGCCAGGCAATTAAAAAATAAAAAAATAAAAGGGCAAACGGTTTTTGATGAGATTCAGGCCATATATTTTATATACGTAAATAATTGGTATCAATTATCTCCTACATCCTCTCAACTGCATTAGATGCTGGGGTAGCATGCTGAACAAGACAAACTCTCTGCTTTCAAAGAGCCTCAATTCCAGTCAGGTGGAAACAATACATAAAGAGATACATAAGGGCTGGAGAGATGGCTTAATGCTTGAGACCACTGACTGGTGTTCCAGAAGACTCAGGTTCAATTCTCAGCACCTACACGGTGGCTCACAACTCTTTCTCACCCGTGAATGTGGCGCACAGACATATATAGTCAAAACACCAACACGCATAAAATAATTAAATAAGAATTTGAAAAGAGATACCTATGTAAAGCAGTAAGCTGTCAATGCATTGTTTCCCCCAACCCTCCCTTCTTTGTTCTGCTTTAAGTACTGCAGCAAGGTCTCCTGAGTATCTCTCCTTTGTCAGGTCACAGAACATTAAGCAACAATATGAATCACAGCAAAGTAATAGAAGAAGGAAGTTCAATGGCCCAGGCTTCCAGCTTTAAAATTCAGAGAGGTGGTTCAGCCATTTACGCAAGTTTTGTAGCCTTATGCTTCACGTCATTACTTTCTACCAGCCTCACTTGACATTTTGTTGGCTTGCTTATACCATTTAAGAGTAGCATGCTGGGCTGGTCACATCCTTCAACCATGATGGGCCAGGTCTAGAGTCCAGCTCTGATCTAGTCTAGCATCCCTCAAGGTAAGCTGACTGCTGGTAAAGACTAGTGGTAGCCTTTAGCTATTGGCAAGTGTGTTTTCTACGTTCAGACTGCACTTGCCTATCTATGGTACCCATGCTTTCTTTGAAGAGGTCAGAGTCTTGGGCTCAAGGAAGGTGAGCTGCCTTGTTTCTCATGTACTCATTCTGTATTCTTCTTCAGCACAGAGCTGACAACTGTGTTTCTGCACACTGTATTTAGGGCCCCTATGATCCTCTTCCACTTACTGGGTAACCATTCCTCACCAATTAATGACACGTCATATTGAGATTTTGCTGATGAAATGTCTGGTGTGGTTTCTGTCTCACATTTGTTCACTGACTAACATACACACCATTCAGTGGTGAAGTGAGCCAAGGAAACATGAGTCTTATACAGGGAAAGTGTGGAATAATTTTGGACCGAGTAGTCAAGAATTTTGAGGTGGGATATGAAGTTTGTAGAGCAGAATGCTCTTGACTGAACGAATGGTATATGTGAAAGAAAATGAAGGTGGTCTGGCCAGTGAAGAGTAGAAACCTGATGATGAGGCTAGGGTTGAGTGAAAGAGGGAGAAAGTTCTAGAAAAGGGAGTCAGTAGGCAGACCCTATAGGTCCTATACACTCAGGAGAACTTGGATTCTAACCTTTAAGCCACTCAGTTTTGAACACAGGAACAACATGACCAAACTTACATTTTTTTCAAGAATTCTTTTTGAATTCTGTGTGAAAGAATCAAGCATTTAATGAGTTTATTAAGGTAATTCATTCAAAGCAGGGATTTGACCTAGCTATAGCACCTGAAAACAATTGGTCATTTTGCCTGTACATTGGAATGCTGCAATTTCCATACTGATTAGAAGGAAAAAGTGCTATTAACTGAGATGGGAAGGAACATGTTTGGGATTTCCGGGAGTCAAATATCCAGTTGGAAAGAGTTTCAAAAATCACTACATTTGGGAATCCCACTAACATTGTAAGCGGGTTACTTACTAGAAAATTTGTTACATGAATTGGCAATTCAAAAGCAACCAGACTGGTGACATACCATAGTCATTTCACTGGGTGATGATACTATTTACTGGGAATACGTCGGGAAGGGCCCCCTGAGGATGGTGTTCTGAATCACTTGGGTGTTTGGATATTGACTATGTAAAACAGTAACACTGAAAAGCTGGATGGGAGAACCTAGCTAGCCCAGGGGAGAATCAGGATAAGATGCGAGCTGGACAGCTGGCTCAGCAGTTAAGAGCTCATACTGTTCTTGTAAAGGACATTAGTTTGGGTCCCAGCACACACTGAGGGACTTACGACCATCTTTTAACTTCAGATTCAAGGGGATCTTATATTTTCTTTCCTCCTCTGTGGGCACAGAACTCACAGGCACATAATTCCCACTCCACCCATTATTATATAAAAGAAAAAATGAAAGGATATCCTGGAAACAAAGAAGGGTGCAAGAAATTTTTAGAAATGTGTATGACTTGATTCTGATGGAGTCAAAGCAGCTCCAGGGAGGTTTTATCCCAAGGTCTAGCAATACTGAGGTCAGTGGTGACCTTGGTGAAAGCTGTTTCAAGGAATGACAGATTCTGTATAGGTTGGGTTTAAAAAGGATTCCTTGGAGGGAAGCAGAGATGATAGTTTCACATGCATATTATTTCAATAGGAAACAGTGGAAGGAGAGGATTGCTGGGTAGATACATTTATAATCATGACAGATTTTGGAAGTGTGTTTGCAAGCTAATGGTATTCTACCCAGAGGAAAAATGAAGATTCAAGCAAAAAAGTAAATGCAGGGGATAGACATGAGAGAGGGTTAGGGGAATCCAGGCACAGCTGTTGGATATGATTCTTGATTGTAGCAAGAATGGTTCAGCTGCAGATGTATAAAGGAAGACATGTGTATGCTTCAGGCAGAACATGTAGGTGCTTTTCTCTAGAATGCTCCTACTTCCTTGAAAAAATAAGAGTGGTGTTGAGATTGAGAAAGGGGGAGACATAGAAGTTCACTGAAAGTATGTGATATGAAAAGTATACCTTGGAAAAATGTAAGGATAAGTTGATGAGAGAAACGTGTGGAATGTGTGATGACTGAATCCACAAATTAGGGCACCTTCTTAGTGAATGAAAACAAACCCCAGTGAAGCAGCACGAGCCATTCTCCCATGCTCTCACTCACTCCCGCAAAATATGTGAAACAACATAGGTTCAGACCACAGCTCCTTAGAATAATGACAGATGGCTGTTGTGAATATACACATATAACACAGCTAAGTAAACTGATAAGCGTTTCAGACGTTACTTTCCAGCACCCATGTTGGGCCAAAAGAAAATAGACACTTGAAACTCAATGGGCTTGTGTTTCCAGGTCCGTGAGACTCCTGTACAGGACCAGCTTTTCAGATGTAGTGCCTGTAGACTCCTTCTCAAGCAGCCCTAGGTTTTTCTAGTAGATGGCACCTAAATAATAGAGGTGTAGTTTTGTGCTCCATGTAAATTAAAGCATGTGAAGTGCTACAAAAAAGTATTTTCAGAAAATAATCATTTTCTCCTCTGGGGTGGGCTAGAATTTTTCACAAATATGAACTAGTTTCACCCTTAAATCAGTGGAATCGATTCAGTATTTGTAATAGAATCTTTTTTTTAAAGATTTGTTCGTTTATTTATTATGTATACAATGTTCTGTCTACACGTACACCTGTTAGACCCAAGGGGGGGGCCCTAACTTCCTGAGGTGGATGAAGAGAACTCAGAAAACCAATTATCGATGCAATAGCAAGAGGTTTATATAAGCCATCAAGAGATGTGGATGCCCCCCCACAAAACCAGTGAGGAATAGTAATGACAGACAGAAGTCTGAGGTTTTTAAGGGAAGGAGCGCTGGAATCTCAGAGGTTGCAAGTTTGGCAACACTGGATTGGGTAGTTGACTTTTAAAATGATTGGTTCATTTTAGGCACCAAGTGCATCTGGTCCCATCCCGATGTGGGTGGGGGAACTATTACAGTTGGACCGGTTACTAGGCAACGTTATCTCTACTGCAGATCTGGACACTCTTCCACAATGGGGAGGAGACCTTTTGCATTACTTTGCAACAGGGTGGGGCTTGTCTCAATTTACCTCCTGCTTTCTGGAAAAGTACTGGGAGATCTTAGTTTAACATGGGGTATAGAATTTATAAAGAAACCTGTAAAGCTAGCCTGTTCCTTTCACACCTGCATGCCAGAAGAGGGCACCAGATCTCATTATAGATGGTTGTGAGCCACCATGTGGTTGCTGGGAATTGAACTCAGGACCTCTGGAAGAGCAGCCAGTGCTCTTAACCTCTGAGCCATCTCTCCAGCCCTAGAATAAAAAATAAAAAATTAAAAAATATTTACTTATTTATTATTTATAAAGTAGGCTGCCTGCTTGTGTGCCTGTTGGACAGAAGAGGACACCAGATTTCACTGTAGATGTTTAGGAGCCAACATGTGGTTGCTGGGAATTGAACTCAGCATCTTTGGAAGAACAGCCAGTGCTTTTAACCTCTGGGCCATCTCTCCAGCTTTGTAATAGAATCTCTTGCTTCCTCAATATACTTTTACCACTGAATTTGATGGCACTAGCTGCTGGCATGGATGATTACCTAGGTGGTTTCTTGGCAATGCCCAAGGTCCTTAAATGGACCAAATGAGATTTTTTTTTTCTTTTTCTTTTCCCAATAGTGGATTACATGAATGAACGTGGATGGTGGAAGAAAGATTTATTTGTAAATGTATTCAACAAATATTAATGAATATTTAGTCTGCTCTAATGCTTTAAGTTGAGGTGGGAGATCGTTAAAACACAGCCAGTCTTCTGGAGGGCGTTCCTTCCTACCAAGGACTGTCAAAATCCTGTTACTGAGGAGAAACTATTGGTTGGGTTTTTTTGTGACAAATTTACCTGAGAATGCAGTTAATAGAGAAATTATAGTACCATGCTGAGATACACACACTACTATGTCAATTATAGGCACTTGGTCCAAGTCAGACCTTAAACTAAACCTGTGTGTCAACCCACAGGTTACACACTCCTTACACCAATGTGAGTCAGATTTTCACTTTTAAAAACAAAGCAATCATTGGAAAATCTTTCAATGCACACCTCCAGGTCAAATGGACCCTTGCTTTGTGTAAAGAATGTAGAGGAGAAACTTTATAGAAATATCAAATAGGGAACAAAGCCGTGAATAAACAACTTGTAATTTCAAATATTAGCACATGGTTTGAAAAATTAGAGAGGTTTATAGAGAAGAAAGCCTCTCTCTCTGTTGTGCATGTGTGTGTGAGTCCACAGAGTACACAAAATGTGAAATTAAGTCTTCTCAAGAACCTGCCATTTGAGAAGAGATCTGTGGGCGTGGTGGAGCTTTGTGGGAATTTAGGGGATGACTTCCTCAACAGGACCAAGTGCAAGTCTAAAGTTCCTGAAGTCCAAGAATACCTGCTGCATTCAAGTACCATCAGGAAGGCCACAGTCAGTAGAGATGGTGTGCTAGATCATTAGGATTTGGTAAGGATTCATATTTTATTATCAGGGCTCCGGGAAATCATTGGTTATATGAGTTGTATTTGAAAATAATACTCTGTTATTTGAGGAATGGATTGCAGTGAGATAAGTAGAGACACAGTAGAAACCCTAGGTAGGGTTCATTAATCCAAATGAGAGTGCTCGGGATGGCTCAGGTGAAGACAGGGGAGCTGACTAGAGTCAGGAGGAAGTTTCCGCAGAGGCAGCAGAGCCTCCTGACTGAGCATATGAGAGGAGGGGAAGAGATGAAGAGTGGGAGTTAGGGAAATGAAACTGAGTCCTTGGTGGACAGCATGAGCCACTCCATGAAAGGTGCTGTTACTCAAAGAGATGGAAGATATGTAGGGAAGAAGCAAAGGCCAAGATCGAAGATGTGTTGGTAGAAAGACATCATAACGGATATTATTTTGAATGGGCTGAGTTTAAAATATTTCTTACTATAAAACTGCAGATGCTGGAACTAGAGAAATACTAAGACATTAATTGTGGTTGGTATTCTTCTGGAATACTACAGTTTGGTTCCCAGCACTCTCTTTTGGCAGCTCACAATTACCTATAATTCTATTTCTAGAGGATCAGATACTGTCCTTGGACCTCCATGGACACCCTCAAAGAGATATCCTACACACAGTTATGCATATTAATGTTACAAACCAATCAAAGGAGCAGATGCTGAATAGACTGTCAGCTTGGTTAATATGGGGCATAGGAAAGTGACCTAGCTGAGCATATGTATTCCATTTCAAGCCATAAAATGTAATCAGAATGCCAGGGGTCAGGAATTATTAATACAGAATAGTTACAAGGACAGAGAACTTAGAGACACCAACATTTAGAATTCAGATAGAAGAAAGAGGAGTCAGAAGAGGGGATAAAATGTATTCACTATGGAGGTTATGGGAAACTGAGGCACTGCTGACAGTCAGAGAATCAATGGAGAATCATATTTTGGGAAGAAACACTGTGTTAAGCCCTAATCTCCATGGACTACATTCTTCAAGGACTGAGAATAGAATGATATTTTTCTGAGATGACTTTGAAAAGAGACATTTTGATCCAGTACTGGAAGAGGGTTGAGTTGGTGATATGTATTATATATGTAATATATAACATAAATAGGTATACAAACACACACATACAGATGGGAATACACAGACAGACTATGGATGATTCTCGCAGAAGAGTAGAGAATGAGTATGGTTATGGGAAACGAATATGAATATCATCAAGAACAGGTTTCTTACAAGGAGGAACCTGGATCAGTGCTGTGTCACTATCTTAATCACTATCCTGATACTTGGGATCAGAGAATCTACACCTACATCTATATCTAAAGCATCCATTCTGCTCAAGAACACAGCTAATGTGGTGGTTTAAGTGAGAATGGCCCCCATAGGCTCATTTATTTGGTCCTTAGTTGGTAGACCTATTGGGAAGAATTAGGAATATGATCTTGTTGGAGTAGGTATGTCACTAGAAGTGGGCTTTGAGGTTTCAAATGGCTTATACCATTTCCATTTAGCTCTTGCTGTCTCTTGGTTGTATTTCAAGATGTGAGCTCTCAGCCATTGATCTAGCAGTCTGATGTCTGTCTTACTGCTGCCATGATTCCCACCATGATGGTCATAGAATCTCTGAAACTGTAAGTCCCAAATAAATGCTTTCTTTTGTAAGTTGCTTGGTCATAGTGTCTTATTACGGTAATAAAAAGCAATAAAGCAATAAAGACAGCAGGATTACCAGTCAGCATTTTTGCTCAAGGCCGTATTACTTTATCTTATGTGTGGGGTTCTGCTCTTTAGATTCTGCATATAGTACACAGCATTGACAAGCAAAATCAGCTACAAAGTATTTGCATACACAATAGATCATCCTATCATTGGTTACTGTTCTGACCTCCAGGAAGCTAGTACACTTTTGCTGTAATGTCCATTGGTTCATTAGAAGATAGGACACTGAGACGTTATAACTGACCTTGGGTTCACAACCCAGAATGTCAGTCAGCAAGCAGCATAGATCTTTTTAGAACAAAAGTTAAGGTTGCTAAGGACAGAAATTTTCAAAATTTAGAATTCTTTATTTCATTACCTAGTTAAGGCATGACAGTCAAAACATAACTAGCTCTGGATATTTAAAAAAAGTTAACTTATTATTTTCCCTAAGAGTGATAAAAGCTGTGTGTTTGCCACTCTTTAGGATTTTATAGCTCTACTTTCAGTATTGTTTGCTATAGTGAATACAGGTACATGTTAAAGCAACTACTCCTGAGGTAGTGCGGTTATAATTCATTCATGGTCACTTGTCATTTGGAATTGTATTTTGAATATCTTTATTAATGTCTAACCTTTAAAATTCAATGCCCCATATGCCTGTTTTCTGAGATATATTTTCCTCCTTTATAATATTAATTTAAATATTTATGAATTTAAAAAATTCCATTCCTTCACATTATTTGGTTGCATGTTGATGACCTTGAATTTGTCAGGGATCCTTGGCTGTTATGCAGTTTTGACTCTATTATTGCTTTTGGACCTAATATAGCAGTGGGTGCTAATAATCTAGCCTCTGCTCTATGGTTGTGTGGAATTGGAGAACCTGCCATGTTACTCTGCTCCTTTCAGGCATATGGCTGAACTGGCAATCAGCAACTTTCATTTTCCAGACTATGAGGTTTGGGATTTTTGTGAAATGTCAAATGTTTCAGTTGGTTTATAATGTTTTGATTTCAGGGGAGGAGTAGCACTCACTAATCTTACAAGAGTGTTGTGAAAATCAATTACTTAATGTTCACAAATACTTTGAAGATTAAAATAGCCAGTGTAAATGCTCATTATTGTTTTATGCACACCAGGAACCTAGTTGGGCGGGTGGATGTGAGTCCAAGAGATGAAAGGATTATGTAACACAGAAAATTGTGGGTTAGTGCTCTCAGATTTGGCAAACAGGTTCCTCAGGATTGCGCATGTGGGAATTATGCTCAACAGAGCACAAGTGTTCCCAGGCCTGGGATTAAGTCACCTCTTGCCACCAGTGTTGCTTTCCAAAGTATTCCAGCCAAGATGAAGGCCATTTAATAACACCGAGTATGATGATGAGGTTAACGAATCCTCAGGTAGAGATGAAAGTAAAGAGAAGGGAAGCTTCTCGGACTCTGAGAAGCTGGTGCTGCTATAGAGCTCTCCCAGCACAGTAGGATGGTGATGGTGGTGACAGTGGTCTGGTAGTGGTGCTGGCAGTGTTGTTGTTGGTGAAGGTAGTGATGTTGGTGCTGGTGGTGATCTGGATGGTGGTGATGGTGATGGTGGTGATGGTGGTGGACTCTAGGTGACTGGAATCATGCAAGGTTAATCTCAACATGCTGCATAATTCCAGCTGAAGTCAGGGCTAAAATATACAACCTGCAGATCTGGATGAAAATACTTCAATCTTGAATGCAACTGAAAAAATTTAAACAGGGCAGATATGCTAGAGAAACTGAAAATAATGTAGCATTTTTTCATCCAAGAAATTAGCATTAGGAATATTTACCTGTTTATTCTAATGCTGTTAGTACTTGGAAAACTTAAACAATGCAAATACACAATAATAAGGGATTGTTGAAACATGTTATGGCTTAAACATGAAATAAAATACTACAAGGAAATTATGTGTTTTAGATAGTTTCTTGTTAACTAAAGATTTCCAAAGTAGATTAAGTTGAAGAAAATCTAGTTAATGAAAGTGTATTTATTCTCTATTTTCTTGTTTTCTACTCTCAATGGTTACTGTTATTATAATGAAAATAATTATTTATAGAAAATAAAATACACATTCCCATCAGTGCTCAAAGGAAAGGATAGATGCAAAATAACAGGCCCTGAGATTTATACAAAACCTGTGAAAAGTATCCAAAATACATAATTGTAAGGTAGTTCCATTATCTCATAGTTTGTAATGCCTTTCAGCCTCCCCCCGACCCCTACTCCCCGCCACCCTAACAGTCCTTTGAGCACATGTTTTTTTCTACTGGTCTCCATGCCTGAATCCTCTCGGTCCAGTCAGAACCCAATGGAATCTTTTTCTGTGCTGGTATCTGAAATTCTTTCCTTTTTCTTAAGCCAAGGCTTGACACACCGAAGATCTCTTCCATACCTGCTGAAGGCACAGCAAGCCACTCTTGGAGTTAGTGCCCTGAGGACACAGGCTTTCATAAGGGAGAGGTAAGAGTCACTGACTACTATATTTCCTCTTATTTACCTGGCTGCACCATCCTCCTGTGTATATGCCTCTCAAAAGATCCCAGGGTGAGAACGACCCACTCTCAGCAACCCTAATGTGCCCAAATTAAAACCCAGTGTGTATGTGCCATATGGAGATAAAGAAACACTGTATATCAAAGGAGTCATTTACTTAGTCCCATAAAAAAAAGAAAAGCAATTACTCACTGAATGGCTTCTGAGCCCAGACGCTAGATATTCTATTATTGAGTGTTTCAAGAAATGACACCTTTCTAAGTGAAGGAACTTTGGATTATGATATGAACGAAAGTAAGGAGACGAAGCCTCAGTATGTCTACCAACAAATCAGTTGTACCTCAACTACATAGTATGCTTGCTCTTTAAATGTGACTTGCAGAAGAATCTTGAGAAAGGTTTCTTGCACTAAATATTATAAAGTTATAGGCCTGCAAGTTGGCTTAGTGTGATGAGGTGCTTGTGGCCAAGCCTGACAACCTAACTTTCATAAATTGTCCTGTGATGTCCATACATATGCTTGTGATATGCATCTATCCTAAATAAATGTGAGTAGATATGTAGTCAGGCTTTGAAACGACAGAGCACATAAAACAATAAAGTGAAAGAAGGGAGAATGTTAAAATGAACATCACCGACTCCAAGTGCCATCAAATATAGAAACAGAAGAGACATTCAAGAGACCTGAGGGGTGTCATGGCAGTTCATGGGGGATTGAGGGTCAGGAGTGGGGAGTAGGGTGCTCTAAAGTGAAGATGAGGGAAGAATGGATGTCCCTTGAGGAAAGGAAAGAGCAGGGCAGAAGCTCACAACTGAGACTGCATGGGAGGGTTAGCAGGGCATGATGTGCAGTAGAGAGCAAAGCTAAAGTGAAAGATGCACTTTCTGCAATTCAGCAAAAGCTTCAAACGTTCTTCTTAAAAAGAAGTAGAATTTGTGGTGTAGGAAGTAGGAACCATTCAAGCCTGCTGAGCATGAGAAAGGCTTCTAAATACAGCATACAGAGTAAGAGTTCAGGGAGGCAAAATGTGAAGAGATTTAGCCATGGTATTAAAATATGGAACACGGTGCTTTTTGACTTGGTGAATGTTTAAAGAATGTTGTGTCTATAAACTGAATACATATGCTCCCATGCAGCAGCAATCCCGGGCTGGCCTATGAGGTCTCATTTCAAGTAAACAAGGGTTAGAATGCTTCAGAGTCATGTGGTCAAAAGATGTAAGCCCTTCCAGCAGGAACAAAATTTCTATGCATACTTACTAGGTGCTGGGCACCATGTCAGAGTTTCTTTTTTTGTTTTTACTTTTATGTGTGTGTTAAAGTGCTGAGGACTGGACACAGGGCCTGTGTATGCTAGACAAGCGCCCCACTAGCGAGCTACATGCGCTATACAGGTTGCTTTTCCTCACAGAGTTGCTGTTCCTGATATAGCTCATTAACACTTAAACTAATGCAGAGTGAGGCTCAAAGTACAGTGGCTGAAGAACAGCATTTAAGATGCAAGGCATAACTCCCCAGGGAGAGTTGCTCTTTTGGAGCTTGGCCTTCGGATATCTAAGGAGTCCTGGTGACCTGACATGCAGAAGAGCCATATTTGTTCTTTCCCTCTTTCTCTCTCCTTCCCCCAGTCCTTCCCTCTCTCTGTATGTCTTTGTGTGTGTTTACGTGTAGGTGAGATGACAACTTGTGGGCATTGGTCCTCTCAATCGGCTGAAGTGTAAGATCTCCAGAGTGTACCAGGAGGATCTTAGAAGCCTTTG
Organism: Pachyuromys duprasi; assembly: GCA_028658305.1. Taxonomy (NCBI): domain Eukaryota; kingdom Metazoa; phylum Chordata; class Mammalia; order Rodentia; family Muridae; genus Pachyuromys; species Pachyuromys duprasi. Next base: position 126,752,622 of record CM053764.1, read on the forward strand.
TATCTGTTACATGACAAGTTCCCCAGTTAAGTTGATCTGACATTGGGAATTTAATTCAGAGTAATCGTCCACCGCTCATGCACTAGAGTAAAATTAAATAATGTAATCTGCCAGCCTAGTTAGGCTGAGATTCCTTTCCACAGGGGGGAAATGCTATATCCAGATGGGAAGAAAATCCAACAATTAGACAATGGAACATAGTAAAGCATTCATGAAAATTGAAGTTGTTTTGCTTGTTGGGCTAATGAAAAAGAATATAAGCAAAATAAAAATTGGAGTAAGTTTTTCTTCATTTTTACTTACGTTTAAATTGGTGGTTTGCATTTATATCCATGTACCACTTGCATGGCTGGTGCTGCCTCATGGTTGGTGGAATTCGAACATACCTTGGTGTGCTTAACCACCGAGCCGTCCCTCTTGTCCCATTTTCTTTTTCCTAGTAAGAATTACCAAGGCACGTAGCAATCAAGTTTTCAGTTGAGTAGACTTAGTGCTCAGGTATGCTGGGTATCAGCCTCCTGGTAGGAACTGAGAGTCTCCTGGAGAGAGTTTTCAATTGAGTGGATGGAGCATATTTATAATTACAGGTGATTACAATTTCAACAATTATGAATTCCTTTCTTTCTTCAAATAAAAGCTTTGGGGCCTTTTTATGAGTTACTTATTAACATGCAAATACTCAAGGGATAGCAGCATGGATTCTTTTCAGATCATATGTTGAGGAAGATTCAATTTAATTTAGTTTATTTCAGTTCATTTGGTTTCAACTGAATTCATCTGAGGCCCTACTAAGTGCAAAACCTTTTGCTGGCTCTTTCCCATGGGAAGAAAAGATAAATCAGGTTAAGTTTCAGGGTTTCACAAGCTTCTCATGGGGATAGATGGTAAATGTTTGAAGCTTTGCATGCTATGTGATCCCTGGTGTAAAACTCAGTTCTGTAGTTGTGAAGAGAAAACATCACGCACACTAGCAATCAAAGCCATGTTTCAACAAAGCTTTATCAGTCAGCCTGTGATTGCTGAGCCCTCGGTGAGCTACAAGTTTTACTAAAACACGGATTTACCTGATATCCTCCGACAAAATAGAAATAATTTTAAGGGCACTAAACTTGACTGGAATCTTGTGAAAAACTTTAAGTAATATGCCTGCCTGGGTTGCCTACACAGGCCTAAGGATTTTCATAGAATTGTTCTGGGACACGATTAGGGTCCTTAATTGCTCTCCAGATGGTATTAATATTCATCACAGTTCAGAGGTACTGACGTGAGGCCATATGTGGGAAATACTGTTAGATGTATGACATTCCCTTAGTCACACATAACATAGGGCTGGCAAGATGGGGAATTAGGGACAGTGGGTCAGTGGATAAACTGCTTGCCACACAAGCCTGAGAAGCGGAGTTTGGATTTGCAGCACTTACGTTAGGAAAAGCAGGTGGTTGGAGTTTGGATATGGATCAGTGGAAGAATGCTTTCTTAGCATTTGCAAGGCCCTAGATTCAATTCCTAGAACCACTAAGTGAATGAATGAATGAATGAATGAATGAATAGCAGGTTGGCTTGATGGCCTATGTATAGTTCTAGAGCTTGGGAGGCAGACACAGGGTAAACCTAGGGCAAAAGACCAGGGAGACTAAGGTTGAATACTAAGGTTCCAGCCTTAGGGAGGTCCCTCATCAGTAAATAAAATGGCAGATAATTGAGAAAAATACTCAATGCCAACTTTTGGTTTCCACACACATGGACACCCAATCACCCAGGCTTGTCCCACTCACCCATAAACATGCAAAAAAATCAAGTAAAAAATTTTATTTACAGAGAGTTAAGCTAGTAATTATATGCTTGATCCTGCTTAAACCTGCAAACTATCACTGCTCCTATCCTTGGAGCAGCCAGATTTATAATGTCTGTATTCAGATATGACCTGGCTGAGTCTTCAAATATGGCCATAGCACAGAACCACAAAGTGTATGACCTTCAGCAAGAAAAGAGATAGGCTTCGTTCTGCAGGCTAAAAAAGAACATTGAAGTCAGTAGGGCTGCCATGCGCCTAAAGGTTCAGGGAAGATTCGATTCTACTCCTTGTTCTTGCCTGCTGAAGGGTACTGGTCACCCTTGGTGTTCCTGCCTTGTCAACGCATCTCTTTGATTTCTGTGCCATCACAAGAACAATTTTATCCTATTCTCCTCTCTTCTCTTCCCTCTCTCTCACTTTCTCCCTCTTTACCTTTCTAAATGGACACCAGTAATATTGGATTAAAAGCTCACCACAATCCAGTGTGACTTCCTTTTGATTTATTTCTAATTGCATCTTCAGAGAACCCCTTTCAAATACATTCGCTGATGCCCATCTCTAGAGAATAAGGCTGTTTTTATGAGGAGAAACACATTTCAACCCTAAATATTACCTCATGATGAAGTTTTCTCCCTTGTGTATGAAGAACAGAAATAGGATGGATCAGTCGAAAGAACATTGGACCTCAATTTAGAGGCAGATTGTGGCCTCATCTGTGAAATGAGACTGACAATTAGAAAAATGATATTCAGCAGTCATGGAAAGAAGCCTTTTAAACAGAAAAATCTCTTTAAAAATGAAGTGTGAAGAGCAAAGGAAAACCAAACAAAATAAATGTAAAGTGTCGATATTGTTAATGAGCAATCTGGAATCAATTTAGAGACAAGCCCATGGCCACATTTGAAGTGCATGTAGTGTAATGAAATTCTAGTAGCCTGGGTTCTTGCTGCCTTCTCTCCCTCTCTCCCTCCCTCCCTTCCTCTCTCTTACTCTCTGTCTCTCAGACAGGGTATCGCCATATATCCTATTCTTCGTTGGCCTGGAGTTCAATGTGTAAAGCAAGCTGGCACTGAACTTGCAGTGATCAGGCTGTTTCTGCTACCCTGGTGCTATGGTGAAAGGTTTGTGCCATGGCACCCAGCAGTCCTTGTATTTACTTATGTAGTTACAAACTGCCAGAGTTCTGGGTGTACACTAGTCACTTCAGGAGAAGAGTTTTGGATGGGACAAATGTTGTCCCTTTAGCTCCTAAGCAAGCATAAACATTTTGTTTCAGTTTGCAGTATGTTGCAAAGAAGGATAACTCCTCTGGTCATGTTACTTTACTTCTCTATGTTTTCTATAAAATCACACATACATGCTACTTCAAGTGGAAAATTGCATGGCACAATAGAAATTAGGAAAACTTGGGCTTCAGACTGGGTGAGCCATTGTGTCCTCACGTATAAAGTGACCATGAGGTGACACCTCTGCACCAGATACTGGCTGTGGGAGTTTGTTGAACCAATATGTAAGGTTTGTAGCCAATGACTGGTGGTCAATAACATGAAGAAAGCATGGTGCAGGATTGGCATTTAAATTCTCTGTAATTCAAAGGTGACATGAGGTGACAGCACTTTGTCAGGAGAGGTGAAAGGGGAGAAAAAAGAACCCTCTGAGGATTTTAAAATGAGTGTGTAAGGAGCTCAGTAGTGCCCAGGATGGAATGGAGTAAGACAAGAACAGCCAAGACATCACAAAGCTCTGTCCCCTACGTGTCACAGTCTAAGCAGAGCCCAGGTTCAGTGTGTCGGCCGGCTCTGCTCTAACAAAGAGCCCTTCTAGGGAAGAGGGTGGCAGGTGCTGTCAAGGGGGCCACTAGTCACCCAGAGCTCAGTTTCATTTGGAAAGAGTTTCTACGTAACATCTAAACTTCTCTTCAGTGGGAGAACACCAAGAAAGCCAGGACAGGTCGGCTAGCGACTCTTCCTCTACAGAGGCTTTAAAAATAGACCAAGGTCATGCTGGACCTTTCAAGGACAAAGAAAAATCTGTTAATTCATTTTCACTCTTTTTTTCCATCTCCCAACTTTTTTAGATTTTATTTGTTTTGTATTTTATTTATTTATTTTTGCCATCCTCATCCCTTTGTTGTGGGATGGTAATCCATGTCTGATCCCAATCAGACATGGATTTACCAGGTGCGTGCAGGTATGCAGAGAAATTGAGGAATGGATCTAAATTTTTCATGGAAGTGAGACCATGACGATACATGATATCAGTGAGATGATATATCAGTTGTGAGTGTATACATGTGTCTGGTTGGTTTTGTTTTTGGCTTAGTCAGGCTAACTATAGCTGTGATGAAACACCATGGCCAAAGCACATCAGGACCCTGGAGGCAGGAGCTGATGCAGAAGCCGTGGAGGGTGCTGCTTGCTGGCTTTCTCCCCATGACTTGCTCAGCCTGCTTTTTCATAGAACCCAGGGCCACATTTGCCCAGGGATGGCCCCATCCATGCAGGGCTGTGCCCTCCCACATCAATCACTAATTAAAGAAAAATGCCCTGTAGACTTGCCTACAACCCTATTTTATGGAAATATCTTTTCAGCCGAGGTTCTCTCCTCTCCAGTGACTCTAGCTTGTGTTAAGTTGAGAAATCACAGTCAGCAGCGTCAATTTAACACACCTGGGAAGAGGAAACCTCAGTTGAAGAACTTCCTCAGTCAGACTGGCACATGGCACATGGCTTTTCTGTGAGGCATTTCCGTTTGTTAAGTAATGTAGAAGGGCTCTGCCCGCTGTGAGATGGGCCTGCGATGTACAAGTCATAGAACACACCAGAGGAACAAGCTAACCAGCAGCATTTCTATGGGGCTTCTGATTCAGTTATTGCCTCCGAAGGTTTCCGTTTGCTTTAGTGATGGATTGTAACCTGTAAACCCTTTCCTTCCCAAGTTGCTCTTAGTCATAGTGTTTATCACAACAACAGAGAGTCAAATTAGACCAGTGTGCATTGGCTGTATATGTGTATATTTTGAGGAGGTACAGAATGTGTTTTGAGAGTTGTTATTGGGCAGAATGAGCCAGGATTTGGGATTCTTTCATGGGCACAAATAAGGAAGGGAGACTGGGTTGTGGAGTATGATCATGCTAACCTCTCTCCTCCTCATCCCACTCTCTCTTGTGAGTTCAACCAGGAGTATATTAATTGTAGGGCAATTAAAATGCTGTGGATGAAATTAAAGGGTACGACATCAAATTTACAGGTCTCTGTTTTGAAATGCAGGTGAGCTGTCAGCCCTGAAGCAATCAGTAAAAGAAAGCCAAACTATTGGCAAGCAATGGTGCTTGTTAATTCTCATTTCCTTCTGTCCTCAAATTTGTATGCACACTAGCCTGTGAGAGCAGAAGATGATGACAAAGGAGATTTCTGTTCTATTTGCTTTTGTTTGGGATGCTCTTATTAACAGCTTTGGGTTTGAAAAGAGACAGGTTGTCAGTGAGAAGTGAAGCAAATATATCCAGGTGGTTGCTTCACATCTTAAGATGACTAAATGCCCTTGGAACAACCTGTGACCTGAGATGCTATGGAAGAAACATATACCTAACTTGCAGAGCAAAACTCTCATGATGAGTATGACACAGCCCTTGTTAAGATAAAAAGTCAGTGTTTGATTTTTAAACAAAACAAAAACAATTCATTAAACATTAACATGGGAAAGGTGCTAGGGAGTGTTGGGGAAGAAAGGAAAGATCAAATAATGGAGTTTTTCAGAAGATGGCAGACAATGTAAAGAAATGGTTTGCTAGGATTTCCAGGTAACAAACTGGGCAAAGTTGAAAAGTAGCTATCAAGAAGTAGGCAATGGCTTAAATTCCTAGTCTAGTAGCAAAATAAAATACGAAATTAATAAAGCAGAATAGGTGAAATTTCCAGAATCTATATAACAGGGATTAGAAGGTTTGAGAACTTTCCCCATACTCTACCTTGCCAGAGCAGTTCTTAAGATAGAAAATCTCAGAAAATTGATGTTGTGCTTTCAGTAACGACATTTTTTTTCCTTAAGTTTATTTACTTATTTACATCCCAACTGAAGGCCCCTTCTTCCTCTTCTCCTGGTCCCACTGTCCTATTCTTTTCCCTATTTCCCCATTCCCTATTTTCCTCTCAGAAAAATGGAGGCCCCCTCTCTGCCATCAACCTACCACAGTACATCAAGTCTAATCATGCCTGAGTATATCCTCTTCCACTGGCCAGGCATAGCAGTCCTGATAGGGCAAAGTGGTCCAACAGTAGGCAACAGAGTCCATGTCAGAAACAGCTCCTGTTCCACTTGCTAGGGAACCCCCATGAAGACCAAGCTCTCTACCAGTTATATACATGTCGGGGGCCTAGGTCCAGACCACATTGGTTGTTGCTTCAGTTTCTGTAATTCCCCGTGGGTCTAGGTCATTTCATTCTGTCGGTCTTCTTGTGAAGTTCTTGTCCACTCTGGGTCCTTCTAGCCCTCCTTCCCCACTCCCCTCACTTCCACAAGGCTCCACCTAAGATTTGGTGGACTTCAAACATCTCAGCACCTGTTTTGATCTATTGATGGGTGGAGCCTCTGAGAGGGCAGTTATGCTAGGCTCCTGTCTGAAGGCATCGTAGAGTATTAATAGTGGCAGGCGTTGTTTTTTTACAATGGGTTAGGTCTCAGGTTGGGCCAGTCATTGGTTGGACATTCCCTCAATCCCTGCTTGTGCTTTATCCCTGCACTTATTGTAAGTAGGGTAAATTTTGGGTCAAAGGTTTTTATGGGTGGGTTAGTGTTCCCCTCCCTCCACTAGGAGTCCTGCCTGGCTAGAAGGTGGCCTGTTTCAGTCTCCATGCACCCCACCTCCCTGCTGCTAGCAGTCTCAGCTAGAGTCACCCCTCCCCATTTTCCCCCAAGAGCTTACCCAGCTTGTCTCAGAGATGCCCCCTCTAGTTTTCTCTCTCTCTCTCTCCCAGCCCCACCCCCACTCTCCACACTTCTGATTCCCACCCTTGGGTCCCTCCCCACACTGTCTCCTATCTATTTCCCCTCTGTTCATCCAGTTCCTCTGTCCATTCTATTTCCCCTTCAGTAGCAGACATTTTAAAGAAAAGATAGAGAAAGATCAAACAGGAAGGAGACACAGCTTTAGATGGCAGCAGCAGATGGAGGAGTGAGGCCATCAGGAACATGCTCTCTACTCACTCAAGCCCAGCAGAAAGCTGCCATTTAAAAAAGAACCTTAGCTTTTTCCCAGTGACTATTCTGTAGCCAAAGTGGTTTAAAAAGTTCCTTGCTGAGGTGATATCATGGGCCTCAAAGACCCTTCATAACATTCTTAGCAAATTCAGAGCTAGTGTCATGGAATAAAACATTGATTCTGAACTGAATGCTATTTAGTGAGGTGGCCATTGAGTCAGGATTAAGAGTCCAATGAGAATGGACAGCAGTTCCAAGAGGCAGGACTGAGGTCAGGAAGGTAAGACCAGCATTCCTCACTGAACTCCTGAAAAACTACTTGTGTGACCAGCATCTATGACCCAACACATGAAAGATTGCTACTGACAGTAACAACATCTATAACTCAACCACATAAAGATTGCCCACAAGTGTGACAGGCATCTAGAATCCCAAAAAGGAATGCGAAGAGTTGAGACTAAAATTAACAAGAGAGAACATTTTTTGCTCTCAGGGGAATACTGGGCATTGAGCCTGGTGTGTACAAGTCCATTCTTACAGAGAAAAACGAAACTTCAACCCTACTGTAACTTCATCCCTCTTGAACATAATAAATACTTCCACTGAAAGAATAAAAATCCAACCAACAAATTAAACTCAGATATGTAAATGCCAATATAAAAACATAATAAAACTGAAAAAAAAAACCACTCAAAGCAACATGACTCCTCTAAAAAAATCACTAATCTCACTTAAATGAGAGTGAATTAAATAAAGTCCCAGACAGAGAATTCAAAGTGTGAGTTTAAGCATAGTGAAAGAAAGCAATGAGCACAGAAATAAATTTCTCAATGCATTCCAAAAGAGTATAAACAAACAGTTAAATAAATAAAGAAGTGGGAAACGCATATGAAAGTCGGATTCAATAAAGAAATAGATATAAGTGAAAAAATTTAAATCTAAAACATGAAAGAACGAGTCAAACAAAAAGCTGAATGGAAAGCTTCACCAATAGAATGAATTAGAGTGAGGAGACAATCAGGGCTTAAAGACAAAGTAGAAGAATTTAAGCTTTCAAAGAGTGACAAAGATAAATTAATAAGAAAGTATGAACAGAACATTAAAAATCTGAGAAGCACAATGAAAAGACCAAATTAGTGACTCATGAGCATAGAAAATTTTCATGCCAAAGGAATATAAAACACTTTCAATGAATTCTATCATAAATTTTCTCAAATTTAAGTAAGCAGATGCCCAGTCTGATACAAGAGGCACAAAGACAACCAGAAAAGAAACTTCCTGCATAATGGAAAGTTCTGCATATGGAAAGCTATGAGAAAGATACAGAATATTATATAGAAAGGTGAGCACCTGAGAATTGTAGCAGACTTCTCAACAGAAACTGTAAAACCCTGGAGGCTTAAAGAGATATATTTCATGTTTCACAGCTACCAACCTGGATTATTATACCTAGCAAAACTACACGTCAAAATGAAGAAAGAACAACTTTCCATAATAAAAACAGGTTGAAGAAATTAATGAACTCTAAACAGTATCTGCAGAAAATACTTGAAGGAATTTTTTTTTTTGAACTGAAGAGAATGATACAAAAAGAATAAAAGAGGCTAAACAAGACTTAAGCTAGAGAGGACTAAGAAAACATTAAGCACTTCAAAATCAATAAAAAACAGGGATTAATATATAATTATCAAAAATAATTCCAAATATGAATGATCTCAATTTCCCCATAAAATGACATATAATGTCATATTACATTAAATCAAAAGAAAACAAAGCAAACCCCACCTATTTGCTTTTTGTTTGACTCGTTCTTTCATGTTTTAGATTTAAATTTTTTTCACTTATATCTATTTCTTTATTGAATCTGACTTTCATATGCGTTTCCCACTTCTTTATTTATTTAACTGTTTGTTTATACTCTTTTGAAATGCATTGAGAAATTTATTTGTTGCCTCCAAAGAAATGCTTTTTATCATCAAAGACAAACACAATGTTAGAGTGAAAGAATAGTAAAAGCTATTTGAAGCAAACAAACAGGTACTATTTTAATAGCTCATAAAATAGACTTCAAACCAAAATTAATCAGAAGAGATAAAAATGATAACTTTATACAATTAAGACAATATTCCATAAAAGAACATTATAATTCTAAACATGTACATTCTAAATATGGAAGAACCCAACTTAAAAAAACAAATACTATATGGTTTAACCCCAACATAATAATAGTGTGTGATTTACTATTCCAATCTCATTAATAAATATGTCAGTTCTAAAAAACACTACACAACAAATTAAAATGGTGTCATAGATCAAATGAACCTCAGTGGCATATATGGAATATTCCATCCATATACTACAAAATACCCATTCTTTTCAGCAGCCCATAGAAGTTTCTCTGAAGTAGATCATAAATAGGACACAAAACAAAGTTCCTATACAAAAAGAATAAGAGGATTGAATAACTTCTAATATTGTTTCATTATGATGGAACAGAGCTAGAAATTAACAGCAAGAGAAGCTATAGAAAATCCACACACTCAGGGACAATATTGTATGACAAATCAGTAACTGAAGCAATCAAGAAAGAAGTAAAAAGATGCTGGGAGTGAATGAGAATAAAAACAATAAAAAAAAATGCATATGATGCACTGAAAGCAGCCGGAACAAGGAGGGAGGCTTATAGCTCTAAGTACCTATATTAAAACTCAGAGACAAACACCTGAGGAAACACATGCCCAAGTAGAACCTTAAAGCTGCCAGAACAAGCCAAACACCAAATGAGTATCTAGAAATAATGAAGATCAGGGAAGAAATTGATATTAATGAATAGCACAATGAAGCTGTTCTGACATTAAGGTAAGTGGGGAAATGCTCAAGGTGTTTCCCTTGAGATCAAGAGCAGGATAAATGCCTACTCTCTTTGCTCCTTTCCAATGCAATACTTGAAGTCTTAGCTAGAGCAATGTGACAAGAAAAGGAAATAAAATGGATACATCAAAGCACGAACTACAGTGCACTTATTTTCAGAAGATATGATATAAAATAGCTTCGAGATTCTACAAAAGAATGCTTAGATAAATCAAAGATACACTTTCAGCAAAGTGACAATAAAACAGCTTTAATACATATTAATAGCAAAAATGTTTGAAAGTAGATCACAGAACAATCCAAGATGGTGGCGACCGGCATGCACCATATTCAGAGGAGCTGAAACTCTGAATTGGTTAGTCGAGAGGCTGTGGAACCCAAAACAACGGTATGAGGAGTCTGGGAAGAAGGGGGACAAACCCTGATTTGAGTGCAATAGAACACAGGTCAACCGTGGACGTCTCCATGGACTTCTCCTGGGGAATCGATTCCCGGGGACTTCCCTGTAACAGGTGGTAGCAGCAGTGGAGGGAGCCAATCCTGCAGCTGAGGAAGCGGTGGAGATACTGCAGCTAGCTGGGAGACAGCAGCAGAGGTATTGCAACCAGCAGTTGAAGCAGAGGAGGCAGCCCAAAGCGCACACCGCAATAGTGTTGCCTGCTCCAAGCACAGATCTCCCTTCCTGAGATTTGAGACTGAGAACACTCAAAACCCCGGCATTTCCTGCACGAACTCCGATCTCCAGCCTTGCCTGAGGGGGAGGCAATAGAGGAAGCACATAGTGCTTCCGAACTCAGAGATCAGAGCCCAGCCTGCTGTGCTCATAGGGCCAGGCATACAGAGCCCACACAGAGTATGTGTTCCCTTGCAGCATCAGCCACAGATCTCAGAGTTCAGCCTGCAGAGCCGGTCACAGACTGCAGACCACAGGGTATTCAGGAAACCTGTGCAGGTGCTTTGCGCCTGCAATCTGTGCTTGCTAACTGTGCTAGCACCTGCATACCCTCCTGTGCTTGCTCCTAACCCCGATATCCCAAGCACCTACACTCTCTAGCACTTCCCTTCAAGCTACACTTCTGTGGACGCACGCACAATCTCTCTCTCTCTCACACACAAACACACACACACACACAC
>CM053764.1:126769229-126788909 GCA_028658305.1 Pachyuromys duprasi
AAAAAAAAAAAGATTCAGAAATCTTGGGGCCAATAAAGAGGTACACGAAGCAAGAATGAGTTCCTGGGTCCTATACTTGAGTCCCCTGTGGTGGAAGAACAAACTCAACTCTTACATATCGGCTTCTGATCTACACACACACCAATGACAAAATTAAAGAAAAATAATATTGTTTCAATATTAAATTTATTTAAAGGTATTACCATACTTGAGCTTATTTGAAGAAAATGTGACAAGAGGTTCAAAAGAGACTCAGCCACAAATAGGCAAATATTCAATAAAACTGTACCCTGTGAAGGGGTATGTCTGTTAACAACCTACCTCATAGGTGATGTTGGCCTTATTAGAATATGTGATGTCTTATGTCAGTGGTACCTGCAACATCCAGGTTTGTGAACTTGTGTGCTGGGGGATTGGGGGTTCTATACCATCCAGATTTGTGAGCATAAGTGCTGAGATGTGTTTCTGTGAGGGGGCAGGGAAGAAGAGAGAGAGATAAAATCACCTATTGATGCTTTTCTCAAAATGCATCCTGTCATTAAGTCTCCATATAATTTATTTCCCTAGAACAGACATATCTTTCAGCAAGAAAAGAATTAATACTAACCCTGACTTTAACATTTCCCAGTGGAGACAGATGTCTTACTGTCTTCTCTTGTCTGCTGTCCCATTCTAAGGATTCTTTGTACCACTCACCTGCTTATCCACATTCCTTAGGGGCCTGATATACTCTTTTCAGCTTTTGGGGGGAAACCTTTGTCCTTTCAAGTTCAAAGCAAAAACCAAGAATATTACTTCAAAGGCTGGGCTATACCTTTATTTCAAATACTTTGCTTTAGTTTAAGAAAAGAAGCTTTCAGAACAAGAAGGGTCCTCTTTCTTTTTAACTTGTATGGTTGAGACTGTTTTAATTTTATTGCCCTCATGATCACAAATGTGTGACTCTGTCCTCAAAAAATACAAAGATGAGTAAGTGTGGGTACCTTGGAAAAAATGCAAAGACTGGTAGAGAACTTAATCTACGTATAACTGGGAATGTTCTGCAATGGGCCCACAGTCAATAAGCTGTTTGTGAAAATCCAAGTAGTAAACTTAATAACATTGATTCAAAATAATTAATTCTTATTTCTATTTTGGTATTTATTTCCAATAAGTTAAAAGCCTTTGTATTTAACATTGAAACACAGTAGCATCATTTTGAAATTTACGCCCCATGATTGTTTCTTAAGAAGTTTTAAAAGGTTAAAAGAAAAAAATATCTCACACATTAAATATGAGATGGTTGGTACATTTGGTCATTTAAGCATTGTGATTGAGAGAAGTGTTTGACATTTTGAAACTACTTCATGGTTTAATATTACAAAATATTATAATATATGATAAAACCACAGTTTTAGAATAGTTGTGTTTTTGCAAAGCTTCGTCGTTAGGCTCTTATTTTTTTTCCAGCCCCTCGTGTAATTTTTGGAGACAGAAGGAACAGAGCTCTAAATCAACAAATGGATGGGTGTTGTTCCCCTTCCTTGGCTAATACTGTGATAACGTTCTCCACTGATAAATTCTATCACCCATTAACTGTGCAGAATCTTTCATAATTTTGCTGAGAAATCACCAGAGATATCACTCTTGACAAGCAAGGAGAATGACATCATTCTTGCTCTTAACCCCATTATAATACCTGCATCTCCAGCACAATGCCAAGGTTACCAAACACCTTCCCAGGTGTTCTTATACCTTCTCCAGAGTAAAGCTCTTCAGACTTATTACTTACAGATAATGTTTCATTTCATTATTCAGTCACTTCTGATTGCCAAATCGTGAAGTGTCTCCTTCTTGTTAGGCTACACACTCTGAAGGAACCAGCATGACCTGTCACTCTCATTATTGTGGTCAGTGATGAGTACACCAAGGATGCTTGATCTCAAGTACTCAAGGTGTAGCTCTCTCCAGATAACCCAAAGGCACTCTTTTTTCACAATAGATGATAGCTTACCCCCTGTCAATAAGTAAACATAAGAAAGAAAAAAATGATTTATAAGGAGGGAAATAAAATGTTTTACCTTTTTGTGGCATCCGTAATGTCTTGGCTTTGTTGTTGTTATTGGTTTTTGAAACAGGGTTTCTCTGTGTAGCCTTGGCTGTCCTGAACCTCACTTTGTAGACCAGTCTGGCCTAGAGTTCATAGAGATCAACCTGCCTCTGCCTCCCTGAGGTCTGGGATTATAATAATGTTTTTTGTGATGGCTGTGTGCTCCTATTTTGTGTCTTCCCTGACAAGGCAATAACCTGGTCCAGCTTTCCAAATAAAGCACAGGCATAAATCAATGCTCCAAGAACTTTGATAGTCCTTCCTACACTTCTCAATACTCTTGGTACTCCCTGTGTTCTGGTTATAGCCATTGTCCTGGAAAAGTGGCTTTAACCTGTTAAATTATTAAAGTCACCAAGAGGAATCATTATGTTCACATAAATGATTTATTAAACTTAAGCTGGATCATGGAGATTTAGTCCTGGATCAACCAATATACAACTAACTCAGGATTTTATGCCTCCAAGCACAAGAGCACTCACAGAAAAACAAATTATGTCTCATAAAAACAAATGATCCTGGGGTTTGAAAGTGGAAGTTTGTAAAGAGTCTCATTATTAGGTAGATAAAAAATAATGTAAGAGCAAAAATCATGAATCCCAACTTGGAGTATATCATGTATTCTATCCTCCTCCTCCTTTTCTTCTTCTTTTATATATAAAGTATGCTAGGCTATCAGGAAAAAATGGAAATTAATTTGAGAATCTAAAGATTTTAGAAAACTTCATTATGTTGAGCTATTAAGCATTACTTAATTGGTTTGCAAATTTGCCTTATTTTCCTTGTTATATTATTAGTAATCCATAATGAACATTCATTTCACTCTGGCTATTTCATGCTATTTTACATCATCTTACATTAGGCCTTCCAGAACTCATCATCAAGTATGAGCTTTAAAAAAAATTTTCTCTAACTTAGCCAAGATATCTTTCATAGTCAAAACAAAAATAATGATCTACTTATTGTTGGCTATGTTTTATAATTTACCAGTCATTTGAATGACTCTAGTTGACTACATATTTGAAACTATATACTGATCATTTCTTAGAATGTTAGGATATATGCATCTTTAATTTGTAATCCATATCTATGGAATCCAAGTATTTATTACGGCCATGGAGGTGAACTAACCTCCTTCTTCGTGGAACTAAAACCTTTTCCTTAGGAAGGAAGATGTGTCTGCTCTTTCCTTCATTTTCTTTCAGATCTGCAAAACAGCCTGGATTTAGGATCCTGGGACAGTGTTTCGAATACAGATATGATGCCTAAGTTACTTGTGCCTCCATTGTCCTAGCAAGTCTTCCACACACAGCAGTCAACTGCACTTCCCACTGCCTACATAACAAACCATTAGGGAGTTAGACCCATTTCTCTGGTGTCTCATCATATGGTGCATATTTCCCTTTGCTAATTAAAGGACCTATCCTCATTCAGCCTTAAAGCATTTAGTGCCACAGCCTCTGAAGTTTCATTGACAGAGCCTTACTCCCTTTTTCCAAGAGTCATGGCAGGGTTCTGGGTACTACACTTCCAAATAAAGGGAGAGGAATGTATTCACTCATTCACCATCTTTGTTCTTGTTGCCTCCTCACAACTCTCCAGGAGAAGAAATGGCAATTTAAAAGGCCTTATGCTGGAATGACTTGGGGAAGTCCCTGCAGGAAGGAGTACTTTGTGAAATGTGGAGTGACATGAATTTGTAAGGCAGACTTACCCTTCAAATGGAGAAGAAAATCCAGCTTCAGAGAGAGGGGTGGTGGCTCCGTTTAGCTTGGTTCTTGACAGATGTTATATTTCTCAACTCTCTTCCCTCATGAGACTCAACTTTGTTCTTTTCATTGAATTCAGCCAGACAAAGCATTGCACATCTTCCCTCTGAAAGCTTGCCTGTGATGCACTACACAGACATTGTCTTCTAAGTCACATTCTTGAGGGATACCACAGTGACTGCAATTATGTGTTCAATGCACTCCAAGCATAGACATTTCTTCAGGGTGCAGGGGTAGAGAGGGGGTTAACCTCTAACAGCTCTTATGCCTGGTCTTCACTTTCTGATTGGGGCATTGCCTTCCTCTCTACTGCATCTTTCATTCACCTTTAGCATAAATCCTTGAAGAAGTTGGACTTTGTAAACACAAAAATTTGGAAGAGGATTAACCTCAGGCTTCCTCTGCTGTGTTTTTGCAATGTACCCCATTGCAGGACAAGGGAAGCAATATCAAAATAGTCCTTTCCTAGAGTGGATAAGGAAACAACACAACAGAAATATAAAGTAAATGAACATAGTTAACAAACAGTATCACTTCAATAGTTCAAGTGTGAGTGAACTCGCGAATGAAAAACTATTGACTAAGGGAAAAGATTGCTGAAAATAATAAATAGCAGTTTTATGGAATCATCAGCAGAGCCAAGCCTGATGAATAAGGTGGTGTTCGAGATGGGTGATTCAGTTTAGGGTCCAAAATGAGCTGTAACTGTAAAGTAATTAAATTGACATTATTAATGACTTGCAAGCTGGCTCCTAAATCAATTCTAAACCCTGGAAATAATTACCAAGCCACCAAAACACTATTCTCAACAGCTTTTGTTTGCATACAAAATTGCTAGTGATATGTGTCTTTACTTCCTAGCAATTTAAATATATAACAACTTATTACCCAATAAATGTTTATTAAATTCTATGTGCCCAAATTTCTTCTGAGTACTAGAATATTTCAGTGAGAAGAAAAGGAAAAACAAAACAAAAGAGCAGAAATGTTTACTGAAGCCAGGCATGACACTGTATGCCTGCATCCCAATTCTCTGCAGACAGGATACTGAAGCAGGGAGACTGTGAATTAGAGTCCAGACTAAGCTGTGGAGTAAGACCCTGTCTCAGAACAACAAAGAGAAAAAAAAAATGCTGTGCTCCTGGAGCTTGCATCCTCCTGTATGGAAACATTGATAGAGAAAATAAATATGTCATATAATGATCAGTGGTGATAAGCGCTTATGAAGCTTAAAGCTCAGAACAAGCAATGAGAGCAGAAGAGTAGGGACAGTTGATAGAGCTCTAGAAGGTTGATCAGAGCCAATCTTCCTGGGGGACAGATAAAGATGGAGAAGAGGGAAATTATAGACTGTGAAGAGAGAGAAACAGATCAGTAGATGTAAGCAGGTGGCAAAGTGAAGTCATCAAAAAGGCCAAATAGCTGGCATCAAAAGGGCAAGGAAGAGCAGCAGGAGTCAAGATTAGGATGCTAGCCGAAGACCAGCACAAGCTGACCTCTTGGAGGATTTGGTGGTGTTATTCTGGTGAGATGAGAAGACTCTCCAGAGTTTGATTTGATCTGATTGATCTGATTGCCTTTAATGGGATCATTATAGCTGTTGTGTTGAAAATGGACTAACTGGTGTGAACAACGGGGGGACTCGCTAGACGATGAACACATTCATCTGGCGAGAAGATCAGCATGCATGGGACCAACAGGTTAGCAGGGGAGGTGATGAAACCCGATCAAGCCGAGGATGAAACTAGGTGACAGAATTCAGCAGAACTTGCTGCCAGACAGGATTTGAAATGAAACAGGAAGAAAGGACCCAAAGATGAGCCATGGGAAAGATCAATAGGCCATTCAGAGCCACATAAAATTATCTGTTGAAAATATTGGGTGAAATAAGTTTGGGATTCATTTTTGGACAGACTGTTTTCATGCTATTTGACAATAAAATAGTACTTCCTAGTCTAAGATTGGAGGTTTAAAACTAAAGAGGAATACTAAAGACCAATGATCTTAAAGAGTGTAGAGATTTTTAAGAGACCAGGCTTAGTGAGATTATAAATGCAATTTAAGAATTTTGTCTGGTAGTGAGACAAATAATTTCTGTCCGTAGAAAACAATTCTGACACTAGTTACATGAAATAGAGTGGAGACTTGACAGGTGAAGGGCACTGTCCACCTCACCTCAAACACAAATGTCAAAGATCTAGGAGCTTCTCACATTTGATAATTCACTGAGATTCTCTGTGGAATTAAAAAAAAACACTATATGTACAATTACATTTTTATTATGAAAGATGCAAATTAGGACTAAACAAATAAAAAGGATCTTATAGATGTGAAACAGGTTCACTGAGCACTCCTTGCAAAATTGTTGGGGTCTCATAAAGCCGAATATATACATAAAATTCCATAAAGCAGATTTGTTACTAACAGATACCAAAAGAAAGTAGACACCTTAGAATGTCTGTACACTGTTTCTCCAAAGCTTAGGAAAGTTGTCCAGAGAAGAAGGAAAGTTGTCAGCATTCTACGTTGGTCTCATGTGCCTCACATTGAGGGTCCCCCCAAAATGGCTGACCTCTGATTTTACACCCCCAAACTACACGAATCTCTAGGCCAAGGCATTGAACAACATTTTTTTTTGTAGTAAATGCTAGGCTAGGCTGACCAATCTATCTCTGTCTTAGGGTCGTACATTCTCAGCACATTCTTATAGTTTATTTGTGAAAACTACAAACAAGATGAAGGGACATAAAAACCAAGTCAGTCTGGGCTACTTGCAAACAAAATGTACTGCAATTGCATGTCCCAAGTTCAAGATGAGTCAACATCCTGGCATTTCAGTGTGTGGCAATGACCAGGAAAGCTCAGCTAACTATTGGTGTTTAGTGTTTTGCTGAGGTTTTATTACGTAGGCAAAAAGTCAACTTCTGGCTTTCTTCTGCTTACGCCAGGCTAATATCATGTAGTTTGAAGCCTAATTACAGGGTATATCTTTCCAACATGGTCCAAACATTTGAAATTACTATTGGCTTGACATGAGTCATTTCATGACTAGAAATTCAAGTGTGATCCCAGTAGCCATCAGACATATCAAAGACCCTCCTACTATTCAAGAGATGCAGAATGCATAGAATGCCTTCCCTGGAACCAGAGACAAAGACCAGGCACATATTTTATTCTACAATATACTCTTTTACTGAAGTGCCTATAAATACATAACTCTTCAACTGTTCCTTTGAAGAAGTTTTAATATCTTACTGGTCCCCTCATTGATTAATGAGTATAATAAATATTGGCCGTGTATTCATTATATAATTGCATGAAAGTAATGATTTAACCTTTTTGAAATTTAAACTTTACGAAGGGTATTAAATGAAATAACCAACAGAATAAATCAAGAAGACAGATGTTCCAAGGAATTCCCCTAGGTAGTCTGTGTCAAGGTTTAAGAGATAGGATACTATCAGCAGAAAAGTCACAGAAATGACTAGTGACCCCTTCAAAAAAAAAAAAAAAAAGCCAAAAAAGCCAAGAAAGTAAGTTTCCCTGAAATTCAAGTACAGAATTTAGCTCCAGGGGAAAATTTTTCATCAAATGAAGGGAAGTTGTTTCAAAGGAGGATACAATGTGAGGATGGTGGGTAGAAGAGAAATACTGTCAAGGGAAACATTTATTCATTTTTTTAAAAAGGAAGAAATAAGTTCCTGTTTATAGTTTGATAGAAGCGATCCCCTGCAAGGGATAAATGGATGAGGTAGCAGGAGTAGAAGAGCTAGAAGGCTGCACAGCTCTCAGCTTTCTCTGATTCTCTGATAATCCCTGATTTATTGTGGGACCTCAAAATAACTTTATGAAGTCAACTCTTTCCACATTCACATCATTGAGTTCCTCAAACTTCCTTTTCAAAAAAAAAATAAATTCAAAGCTATCCTGATTTACAGCAGATTAAATGAAGGGAACACATGAGATGAGAAAAGAAAAGAAGTTAAGACCAACTAGATGCAATCAGAGACATCTGGGTGGATTTGCCACCACAGCTTACACACATCTGGGGCGGTTGAGCTCAGGCTCTGGAAAATCATACATTCCTAAATCTGCTGTTGCTTTGGAAGAGTGACTCGTATCCATAAATTGCAGATGCTTCATTTAGGACAGGAAATTCTGATAAACACGGGACAAGTCACAGTAAAAAAAAAAAAAAAAAACCCAGAGGCTTCTAGCGTGTGATGGTGCAATCTTTCAGCAAAAATTAGCTGAGATATAGCTATGAACAATGTGTATTTTTGTATGACATCCAAGTATGGGATAGCTCACTTGCACACAGATGGAGTGTACCTGGGCTGAAAACATCCTCTTTTCCATCATTCTGCAGCATAACGTATGCCTGTCTTCACAGCGAGAATCATAATGAATACTTTCTTCCTCTCTAGACCCTTCTCCTACATCCAGTCATCTGATGACATGGAGATTTCTGTCCTCATATATGGATTCTGACATTTTCTCACAGGGTTGCTTCCTTTCTGCTATCTGACTTCATGCTATCCTATGGCAAGTTTGCTACAAAACTTTCCTAACTCTTCTCCTGCTCTCGAGTTTCTATTCATCCAACTTGGCTAGTTAATCTTCTAGCCAAAGGCAACCTTCATAAGAGTATGACAAAAAGACTGTGTCTGCCTCCAGAGGATTTGTGTACTGGTAGAAGTGAGCATCCTAAAGACAAACTGATTGTTAGCATAGGGAGAGCACAGCAACAAGACACTACCCAGAGCAGCTCTCCTGGTACAGCACATCTACCCCTTCTGGGTAAGGCAATACAGAAGTAGGGGTAAGGTAGTTCCTGGAAGAAGGGAGATAGACAAAGCTGATTTAAACCAATGTAAAGAAGCACAGTGAGAGAAATTGCTCTTCAGAGAACCCCTCATAGCAAAACCCCTGTCTATGATCTCATGTGATGGCCTGAGATGTTCAGACACAGGCTTAAAATTATGGGATGTGCAGCCAGCACACTGCAGATGTCCCAAAGTTAAAACAACACACCTGCTGATCAGAGTAGGGATCTACTGTGTTTCTGGCCCCAGAGGGCCAGATTCATGAACCTAGAACCCCAAAATAATACAGAACTGTTGCGCCATGTGCTTTGCCATTCTGTGGAGTGTATTGTGTACACTCACTCCCACTTCAGAAAATATACTCAGTTCTGTTCCTGTGTCTTGTCCAATTTCCTTGTTTAAGATTCAAAAGCCCTAAACATTGAAGGCATTTTGAATATAGATGATTTTTAAAGAAGCTCTGAGAGGTAACTGGAAGAGTATTACTGACTCACTTGGGGAAGGTCAAGGTTGGAAGCAGGAAGTGGTCCACGAATCCCTCCACCTAGACATGTCAATGGGAGCTCCTGGCATCCCCAGACAGTCATTATTGGATGTGATTCTTCTCTGGTAAGACAAAGTCGAAAAATTCATAAATGTTTCTTTCCCTATCTTCTTATCTAGAGAGCCAAAAAGACAAAAGTTTGAGTGAGAGACTCTTCAAGGTATTTTTCTTTTCAGTGAGATCTGGCAAGTGACAGAGTCTCAGTGAGAATGACTAAGTATGTCAGTTTTGCTGCATGTCACCACGACAGGAGCCCCCTTCAGAATCATCTGCCACTTGGAAATTTTCTTCCATAGTTCAGAACGGTGGCGATAAGGTGACTATGGCCATTTAAACATGGTGACATGCAGGATGGGGAAGCTGGCTCAGTGGATAAAAGCTCTTGCTGCCAAGTGAGATGGAATAACTTCAGTCCCTGAGATTCACATTGTGAAATGAGACAGCTGGCTCCTACAGGGTCCCCTGTACAACCACTTATGCATGCACACACAGAAACAAAGAAGAGAGAGAAGAAGAGACAGAGACAGAGAGAGATGGAGTGGCAGAGAGAAAGACCTGTGGCATCCATCAACAATGTCAGGTCACATTTAAAACTCACATGGAGCTAGGAAGGAAGCTTTCCGAGCTCCTCCAGCCTGTCTCCTCCACTCTATGGTTTTCCAACAGTTGCTTCTATTAAGTAATTATATTTGTCCCTGATAGCCCAGTAAGAGCAATTGGGGCTGTGGTTAAAAAGAACAGAAGTAGAAGCAAAGAACAGGTACATTGTGTAGAAGAATTTGGGGGATAATGACAACTCAGGCTTCAAAAAGATGCTCACTGCAGATAGCAGTCAGTTCCATCCAGGCAACTCAAGAAAGTAAGAGTTCTGTTTCTTGTTAATTTGCTTGGTTTTAGTTCTTTAAATGAAATTGTAGAGCTGTCTGATAAATTCTTTCTTTAAGACCGGGTTCTTCTGGGCTACTGTCCTTTATTTATTTTCCCAACTTTTGGAGGCTGGAATATCTTGTTTTATGGAATACATTTTATTTATCCATTCATTTATGGGTAGACTCATAGATAGAACGGCTTTATACCTTGGCTGTTGAGGGTGTTGCTTCAATGAACATGGAATGAAGACATCTCTTTGATGTGTTGATTTTATTTCCTTTGGGTGCGTGCACAGTAGTAGAAGTTTTAGACACTTTTTAGTTCTATTTTTAATGTTTTAAGGAACCATTTTCTATTTTCCATCATGGCTTTACTAATTTACGCTCCACCAACACTGTACATTGTTCCGCTTTGTCCACATTATCGCCAACACTTGTTTTCTTTAAATCTTTCTCAACAATAGTCATCTTAAGAAGGTGAAGAGGATTTGATTTGTATTTTCTTTTTTTTTTTAAGACTTATTTATTATTTACAGGGCATTCTGCCAACACATGAGATCTCACTATAGATGGTTGTGAGTCACCATGTGGTTGCTGGGAACTGAACTCAGAATCTTTGGGAAAACAGCTAATGTTCTTAACCTCTGGACCATCTCTCTAGCCCCTGATTTGCATTTTCTACTAATCATTAATGTTCGTAATTTTTAGAATAGTTTTATTCTAAAAATTTGTCTTTTAAGAAATATTTATTCTATTCCTTTACCATTTTTTAAAAGTTAGATTACTCTTCCTTTTATTATGTTGAGCTGTCTTTGGACATCTTTATCTCTCTTTTTTGTTGAAGGTCAATAAACTGGGGTTAAATAGTCTTATTTTTTTCTTTTTGTGTGTGTGTGATAGGGTTTCTTTGTGTATCCTTGGCAGTCCTGGAACTTGCTCTGTAGACCAGGCTTGCATTGAACCCACAGAGACCTTCCTGCCTCTGCCTCTGGGAGCGCTGGGATTAAATGTGCACCCTACCATTGCCAGGCAGGGTTAAATACACTTAGCTGGTAGTTTTTTTCTATCAACTGTTTGAAAGCATCATCTAACTTTCTTCCAGCCTACAGGATTCTCATCCTTAAACTCTGTCTCCTCTCAGTTCTAAATACATCTTTTAACAAGCTTTAAGTTGTTGCTTTATGCCATTGGATTTTATGAAGTATGACAAATGACAAGCCACATCACAGTGCAAGATAAAAGTTCCAATTGAAAATCAACTTCAAATTGGGTATCAGAAATGTTTTGTCACTCCACCCTATGAAATCATGCCTTGCTTGCACATGTCAACTGTGTTTCTTGGACTGAATAAAACAAGTCAGAAACATGGTAGGATCACATGCTACAAAACAAGAACACACACGGAGTTTCCTCAGCTCTCAAGAAAGTAGGTGGGATCAACACTGTCTGTGTCTTCCCCAGTCTCACTACTCTGGGGAACTTCCACTGGAAACATTAACTTGAATCTACAATGGATTCAAAATTATTTTCTTTCCACCCCTCATTCAGGACCCTTCTCTGGGCTTTGCCTTTTTCAGCAAGTATATAAATCTCTGTTTACTCATTCTTCTAACAAACCTTGACATTCAAGGGCTCAAGGTATCCAAGCTACTGTTAGAGATTCATCAGTAAACAAAAACATACCTTAATGGATTTTTGGCCTGGAGAGAAGCAGTGAGTGTGTGAATAAATTCATAGCCTTCTGTTGAGAAAAACAGAGTGGGGAGATGGGTATGTGCGTGCGATTGTTGATAGGACTGTCAAGGAAGAGCTATGTGAGAAATGTATCACTTCGTAAAGGAATATAGAGTACCCAACTTTGGTTTTGCTTGTTTGTTTTGTTCTGTTTGCTTTTATCATGTCCACTGTAATCTTCTTGGTTTAACTTAAAAATGTTTTTTCAGGAAGATTCCTGAGTGTTTAAGGAGCAAAAAAATCTCAAATTGGTAATCAGAATTTTACAAAAAAAAAAAAAAAAAAAAAAAAGCCTCCAAGAAACATTTGACCCAGTTCCAGCCCCCTGGGAGTTGGGGATAGCAAACCAGGTGAGATTTCTGTAGAAGAGACGGGACCTTTACAATTTGATAACGACAATGACTTTTATGAATCTCCTTTATTCCTTCTTGCTGATGTCCCCACTGTATCCTCAGGACTGGCCTCCTTGCTTTCTTCCTAGTTACATTAATGTCAGCACAATCTTCACAGAAGGAAGGAAATAAACCAAAGTAAATATACAAAATCACCTCTTTCTTGCAACATCGTATATAAATCAACTTAATGAAAGGATGGAGGAAGTTGGATGTGGTCACACATGCCTTTAATCTCAGCACTCTGGAGGCAGAGGCAAGTAGATTTCTGTGAGCCAGCCTGGTCTACATAGAGAGTTCCAAGACAGCCAGAGCAAAATAGTGAGACTCTGCCAAAAAAAGAAATAAAGGAAGAAAGAAGAAGAAAGAAAGAGGGAGAGAGAGAAAGGAAAAAAGAAAGAAAAAGAAAGGAAAGAAAAAACAAAGATAAAGGAAAGTAATAGAGAATTCTGCCAATATTAAATGATCATTCTAAATCTAGATTAATCCAACCAAACATTGCTGATACATATGTTTTCATTCTACACTACAAGTTACCTTCAAAACTACCCAATAACCGATAGTGTTCATCACAGCTGGACTTTGCCTTCAAATGTAGAAAACAATAGGCAGTAGAAAATCAAGTCTGATTTCACTGCCAACATTCTGCCCATGGTGATGAGAAGTTGAGAAAGACAAGAAGCCACCGAAGAAGTGGGAATTTCCTGTCCAACCTTGATCATGACGTCACCCCAAACTTGATCTGGTCTGTTTTGTTTTTCCAAATTAATTTTAGAGAAGTCAAATAGTTCAAACACGCAAAGACAAAATTATGTGATAAGATGACCAAAGATCGATCCAACCATGTGGAATGTTGAATGGAGTGATTGCAAGCTAGCTCTTTGCCTGTGGTGTGGAAGCCTGACAAACTTACTGTGTTTACTTATGTAACAAACTCTTTAGCCCAGATAGACAACATTAGATAGAAGGCAGAGGATGACCACCGAATTAATTTCCTGCATTTGTTAAATTTTAATTTACAAAGAAAATTCGTTTTGAAAACAACTTATTTTTATTTATATTTGGATAGACACGTGTGCAGTTGCCTCAGAAGCTGGAAGAGGGTTTTGGGTCCCCTGAGGTTACAAGCAGTTCTGAGCTGCCCGCTGTGGGTACTGGGGACTGCACTCAGGTCTTCCGCGACAATAGCAAGTACTCTTAACCACTGAGCCATCTCTCCAGCCCCAGGAAAGGCTCTTTTTTAAGACCTGAAAATTTATCTGCTTCTACACTTGTTTTCTGCTACAGGGTTCTCAGAGGTAGAGCAAGTTCAGGCTGACCTTTCTATTCAAGTGTCACTCCTAAAGATAATGGCACTTGATACTTTTGACAGGGATCACATACAGGTTTGCCTACTTCCCCAACACATCTTTGAAATCCCTTCAAGGAAGAACCAAATTCTGACCTCACACAATACCTACTGACTCCTCTGTCCTCCATGTTGATTATCCAGTGTGTCTCCCATTGGAATTCTCACAAGAACAGTAGCCTCAGTCAGCAGCTGCTTATCTCCTCTTCCAAGCAGTTGGCACTGTTACCTGTAACCGTCATAATGATGGAAAATTCAGATTCTATCTTTATTTTGTGGAAAAGTAAACTGCGATTGAGAGGATTTATATCCTCTGTTTAAGTGTATACAGCTAGCAGAAACTATATGGCTAGGAGCCCACCCCAGGCACCCGTGACCCAAACCCATATTCATAATTGTAATTATGCCCTCGATATCCTACAGACCCATAAGTAAGAAGACATGTTAGGAGCAACTGAGAGTGATGGCGTTTGTCTCTGCTCATGGCTTGCAGGTTGAAGAGAACACACCTGGGGTGTATTTGCATGTGCCTATGAGAGCTCCGTCTCCCCTCACAGCTCACTCTGAAAATGCTAAGGATGCAAAGCCCAGTGGCTGGAACCCTTGCACCTCAGTTGGGTCCACCATTATTTGAGCCCTGAAAAGCTTTGATTTCAGTCACATTCAGAGAGAGGTGAAACAAGTCAAATGGGGTTAAATGGCTTTTTATAATAGGACCCACAATCTCTATTAGAGCACTTCAAAGACTATCCTTTATGGAGGAATTGGCGGGAAGGACAAGCCAAAACAAAACAAAACAAATAAACAAAAACAGCAACAAACAAACAAAACAAACCTAGCAAGCCATACACTAGGACTAGAAGAGTATGCAAAGAAAATGGGGTTTTCATTTGGCAGACCCGGTGCTACTCATATTTAAGGTTCATGGTACCAAGAAGATGCCCCACAAAACTAGTTAGAATTGGGGACGTTGGCCTGACGACTCTGGCAGGGTCGAGCTATGTTTGAGTCTGCCTCCAGGGTGGACCTGTGGCTTACTCATTTTGTTACAGCCCTGGTGTATTGTCACTCAGCTAGCAGGAGGATCTTTGACATGGGGTATATGAAGAGCCCTGAGTTATGAAAAGCTGTTACATCACAACCTGCCCAAGCATCTTTGCAAGGCTGTCAGCCAGGTTCATTTTGAGCAGAAATAGCTAAAGTCCAAACACCGAACAAAATAACCTTAAGTCCCTAGGATTGTTGACACTGGTGTTGAAGTGGGAGGGGAGGGCAGCGATGTCAAGTGTGTTCGATGTGTGGCTGTGCTGATTAAAAGCCTACTTAGCAGACACTGTATCGCCTCACTGTAGCTATAGCAAATGTTCCTTGTAATGCATTTTCAACTACAAAAATAGCTCCAGAAAAGAGCATTTAGAAAACTAATTCTATTGAAACCAACGAAGTGTTGACGCATTGCCTGATGCAGATTTGTTTAAAGGGGCTTGTTTTAAGGTATAAAAGTCAAATCCTGGAGGCAAAAACCAGTGACTGTTTGGTCTAGTGACCAGGAGAACAGTGTGGCACTTTGTGTGGCCTGCAGCCCTTCATTAATCCTCCCCCTTACTCTCCTTCTTTCTTGCCTGACACTATAGAATTTCAAACCTGCCCCTAGTCCTTGCTTATGCAGGCAAGGAGATTGCGATGTTTGCTGCTGTGCCCTGAATAAGAACCCCACGGTCTGCACTCCAGAGTGCTCTTTTTCATTATTTGAATTGTAACTATGTGATGTGTCTCTCCAGGGGTTCAGACACTTGCAGCTTTGGAAAAGTACCATTTCACTACACATTAACTCCAGGAATAAAAAAAGGGGGGGGGGACCCATAGAAGACATTTATAACTTAGGAGAGAGACATAGCATAAAGTAAAAGCTGATTATTTACCTCGAACTAGGCCATTGGCTCCCACAGACAAAGCCACTGATGCTTTGCCTTGCCTGCTCCAAGCAGACATAAAAGCAGGCACCCCTGGCATTCTAAATAGGCACACAGGAAGCCAAATTCATCAGTCCAGGGATGAAAGAATGTTCATGAATGAAGGGAGTGGTCAGAAAACTGGTCACGTCTCACCAAGATAAACCATGTCAAAGGGAAAGCATACAGCAGGCGTTAACAGAGGGCAACTCTGTCTCTGAGCTATTTGACCCAGTATGGTAGTTGAGAGGCATCCCGAAGAAGCCATGTGGAAACAAGGCTTCTCATAGAGTGGGTGGAGGTGCCCTTCCTCTTCCTTATTCACTTGAGTCTAAATGTGTGGATTTCCTATGGCTCTATATACACAGTGATCTCCGAAAACATATATACACTGCCTGCTATATACTAAGGACATTGTACCAGCCTCACACCATCAGATTTTTTTAACTGAAATAATGCATCCTAAATAAGCATTTTAAAGTGAGTGCTTCTTTGGCATTTAGTATAATCATTGTGTATTCGTGCATGAGAGAGAGTGTGTGAGTGAGTGAGTCTGTGTGTAGAAGAGAGACATTGGGTTTAGCTGGCTCAAATCATCATGGAGCTTGGCAAATCAAAAATCTGAAGGGGTAGAAGGAAAGGTGACTGAGAAGAGTGGCTACTCCAGTCCAAAACCAATTATCTGGGAATATCTAACCTTTCTCAGAGAAGATTTTCATTTATAAAAGCTTTCTCCTGCTCAGAAAGAGCCCAGGTACGTTAAAAGAAGGCAGGTCCATAGATTATGATTTTTAATATCAATCTCATTCCAAAAAAAAAAAAAGGGCAAGTGACAGACAGATAAGATTTGCTGTCTACTGCCTCTGCTAGGACATCATCCATGAATTTAAAATCACACATACCCAGATTTCCACCTTGTAAATTCTGTGTGTTTTATAATGTGTTCAACGCAATTCTTTCTTCATCCAACAGCAACTTGACTTTTTTTTTTTTTTGGTGAAGAGTTCACTTTAAACTCATGTGCCTGTGTAGCTAAGCTACACCACAGGAATTCAGTGTGTGCATGGGTGCGTGTGTGTGTGTGTGTGTGTGTGTGTGTGTGTGTGTGTGTGTGTGTGCACGTGCGTCTCTGTGTTTATTTCAGCACACTGGCCTGAGCAATGAAACCATCTATGATTTCTTCTGAGGCAAAAAGGCAAATACTTTGGTTAATTGGTGTAGTCAGGTCTCGGTTAAGAGAGACATGTTTTCTCAGCCCATAGTTTAGGATTTCATGCTGATCTGGTTGACACAGTTCAGATCAGCTCGACCTACCACTGCACTGGTTATCCTTTGATCTGCAAGTTAGGTTTGTAATTTGACCCATTCAGATGGCTTTCCTGTACCAGCCAAGCAAGACAAAGCCAAATAACCCATTCATCTTAATGTGTTTTTCTTTTTTCCTTTCTGCCTTTCTTTCTCGCTCGCTTGCTTCTTTTTTCCTTTCTTTCTTCTTTCTCTTTCTTTCTTTCTTCTTTTCAGAAGTGAAGCTTTGCCTCTCCTTTGTTAATTTGTATCCAATGGGCTTTGAAATCCCATCTGGAGGTCACTGTGCTCTGTTCTCACTGTGGTGAACTGAATCATATCTTAAAGGTTCAACAACTATTCAGTCACAGACACCATTCACTACACTGTGTCCTTATCAAAGATTTGGAGTTACAAAATGCTCCCTAGAAACAAAGCCCTCTTGGCAGGCCTCTGTCCCCAGGCTGGTTCTGCTGCTTCACACAGGACTTCTGGTGAGAAGTCTCAGTCTGACATTTGTCACTGCCCTTTGGATACTCAACAGAACTTTTAACCTTGAAAAAAAAAAAACTGTTCCAATGATACGATTTTATGTGACAAATGGAACACCTCAGCCTCCTTCTAAGTCTGGGCATGCGGGACTTTTTCTTTATAAACACCCACGTATTGGCAACAAATGTGCGAACAGATAAACTTCAGCTCAGCGGTTCCATGTGCCAAGGAAGTTGAACCTTACAAGATCCTCTCTCTCTGGATGGTAAATGCAGGCAGAAAGCCCAGCAGGAAACCAACACTGAAACATTATTTTGTTTCAAGGGTTAGGAGGGCATTCCTCAGAGAAGGATGTTTCTGGAA
The DNA here is from genome assembly GCA_028658305.1 of Pachyuromys duprasi. Lineage (NCBI taxonomy): Eukaryota > Metazoa > Chordata > Mammalia > Rodentia > Muridae > Pachyuromys > Pachyuromys duprasi. The sequence continues at coordinate 126,786,892 of CM053764.1, forward strand.
TGCATTGCTTGGCAGGTAGGAAAACCTTGTAAAAGGAAACAAACAAACAAACAAACAAACAAAAACATGTGTTGAGTATAAGCAGGGTCAGCAAGAAGCCTGTGCTTTCAGAGTCTCCAAAAGGTGAATGCTTTTTTTGACCCAGTGGTCATGCTTACTTCTGTGCAGTCGCCAGAAGCAACCACACCTACAAGGCATTTTTGCTTTTTATTCCTCAGTTTGAGTAAATAATCTGTCTCTGCATTATGTATTCCGAGGGAAGATCAGCTGTGGAGTGCTGTTTTTACAAACTGGAGGTCTGCCAACATTCTCTGGGCAGAGAATGAGGACGTGGAGGCTAGCACATGATCTCCTTTGGATTGGAGACAGAATTTAATCTTTTTGCCTCTCTTCCCTTTCCCCACCCCCCTCCAGATTCCCTGTCTTTTCTTTCCCTTGGTACACAGTCTCTTTTCATGGAGGTAACTTAAGCTATCTCAAACAGCATGAGTTAATAAAGGAGGGCATTTTTAAAGGGGGAAGGGGTGTTGGAACATGGAACGTTTAGAATTCCTTCTGTGGTCCTTAGTCTAAGAGCATAGTGATTAATGAGTTTATGTTATCTACGAAAGAGCTTCTATCATGCTGAGGATGTGACGAGGGATTTATGGTCATGAAAACCCTGCAATCCATCCTGTGTACCTCAAGCTATCAGACTCACATTCATAGAAAGCACTAAATGACATATCTGTAGCTATCTGAAAGCAAGATCATTTTTAAGAGATTATGGACTGCCAAAAGGGAATATTCCTAAACCGTAGGGCAGGAAAATATTTCCTTTCCAACCTCCTGCTCCAGAAGTGTCCCACTACGGTTAGCAAGTGTCCCACTATGAAAGAGAAGAATAAAATGCTGAGCGGATGACAGTCACGTGACTTGGCCAGTGGTGCTCAGTGAACTTCCTGTCGTTTTCTCAGAATCAAGCTGTAGAAGATTGGCCGGGAGATCGCCCAGGTCTCCACTGGGCCAATTGTTCGCAGTACATAGCATCTAAGAAAAAAGAAAATCCACCCTAAGCTTGGGGGGAAACTTGCTTGGTTCTCCATGCACTAGGCAAGGGACCTCCAAATAGGCCAGTAAAAAGCTGCACTTGTTCTCAGCAACTGAAAGGATGCATGCACGGTGGGAAAGCCACCCCCTCGTCCAGGCGGAGAAGGCTAGCTCTTTGAGTCCTGAAGCGCATGTGAAGCCATGCTTTCGGAACATACCTGCGTATTGCTTTCCAAGACCCTCTCCCCACAATAAGGCAGAAGATATCCAGGTCTCACATGGGTGTACATATGTGTGTTCCAGCAAGTACTGTTCAAAAATGAACCCCCTCGATGTGTTGAACAGTGTTAATTGGCTTCAAGACGCACTAAAGAAATTTGTGCCTGCAGATAGTAAACCCACTCAACTTCACCATTTGGTCTTTTTGGTAGAAAAGAATTTAATAATAAATAATAATAATTAGAACATGAGAATAATCACAAAAACCTCAACTTCCATTACACCCTGAAATACCCTGGTAAGTGAGAGGAAAAGGAGGGAGAAGTTGAACCTAGGTAAAGCCAAACCTTTTTCATAGCCTAACTGAACATAATTGTGTGTTTTATGAAAATTTCTGGCAGGGTGGGGCTTGGGTGGGGGGCAGAAAACCACTGTTCTGGCCGTCAAGAGAACCCCTCCAGTGGGGAGACATTTTTGTCAAGGTCATCCACATGTAAGGCACTGGGAGACCTTTGGATATAAGTGAATTCTGGTTTGCTTCTGTTGCTGCTTTGGAGAGTAAAGAGCCCTGTAGCGACACATTGTACTGCATGCAGCATTTCGACCGCAGCATGGACACTGGTTCGGTGTGTTCTGGAAACAGCGCAGGCTTGTTTCTTTGCCATTGCCATTCCACTGTGGGTACTTCTGCCTCGGAGACAGGCAAGGGACAGAGAAAGCCAGCTAAGGAAAGGAATCCCACAGGCCACAGAAGGCAAGTGGTGACAAGC
>CM053764.1:126789009-126808800 GCA_028658305.1 Pachyuromys duprasi
AAGGCTATTATGACAGCTGTGAGGTGGGAGGAGCCTCTGTCCACCCCGCTGTCTGTCAGGCAGAGCATCAGAGAGCCTTTAGATTAATAGGGTCATACTAAGACTGAACTCCTGTTGCTGCAACTCATTCTCTTTCTGTGCCCCCTCCCCTCAGACACCTCCAGATGCCCTCAGGCTTGGCCTTGGAGGTCAAAGTGACAGAGGGAAAAATGTCATTTCCTACTGATAAGACCAGTCTTGTCTTTTTTTCTAGTGTCAGAGTTTCCGGCCTCAGTAGTCTTGCTTGTGACCCAAAGCCATACATCATCATTCATACTCTCACAGGACCCAAGCTAAGAAAGCAGCAAGCAGTGAGTCACTCCAGGTTGAAGCCATGGTTTTGTAGTTCACACTAAGAGTGTCTTTCAGTTTCAAAGAAATAGTAGAATGTCAATACAACTATCTCTACCACGTATTACGCTCTTGATATTAAAATGCTAGTGTTTGCTTAGTTTAATTTGGCTTGAACCTTGTGCGCACATGTGTGTGTATGTGTGTGTGTGACTATGTACATACCTGTATGTGAGGGTCTTCGGAAATGTACACTATGCAGAGACCAGGGGAAGTTACCAGTAAGTTAGTAGATGTTCCCTCTATTTGTCCCTACTTTAGCTTTTGAGATGGGGTCTCTTGATGAACCTGAAGCTGTTACGGCTACTGCATGCCTGCTCTCCGCACTAGGACCACAGACCCATGTAGCCATGCCTGACTTTTGCTTCCATTTTGAGGATTCAAATACAGGTTGAATCTTCCTTGCACACCAAGCGCTCTTATCCATGGAGCTATCCCCCCCAGTCCAGTTTTTCCTATGTTGGCCAGAAAGTCCAATCATTTTTGCTATCTTTCAATGGAAAAGCTTTTTTGTTCCTATCACCATAAAGAGTAAAAACAGTTACATTTGTTGCATAATCTTCAGAAAATAAACAGAAACTATGTAAGGAAATAATCCTTGCCAGGTAGTGGTAAGCATGCCTTTTAATCCAAGCATTTGGGAAGCAGAGGCAGGGGAATCTCTTTACTTTCAGGGCAGATGGGTCTACTCAAAAAAACCTTGTGTCAAAAAACTGGAAAAAATGAGAAAGGAAGGAGAAGAAAGAGAGAGAGAGAGAACTATCCTTAACTGCAGAGATTTCATAAGACAAAGAATGGAAACAGTTCTTCACAGAAAACCTGATAATACATGTTTGCTCTTAGGAAGGACTACAGTGAGAAGAAACTAATCAAACCACACAAGAGGAAAAAACTTTAGCTGTCCCATTCAGTAGTTGGAGGCTTGTCACCACACACATTAATCATTCTCTCAGTAACAATAGAAGAGTCCCAATATCAGCCAAGTCCACAATCAGACAGAGAGGTGCCTGAGGAGAAATGAAAGGCAATTTTATTATAATTTTTATATTTTGGTGTGTGTGTGTGTGTGTGCAGTAAAATTGGATTTATCTAGATTACCTAATTACCTATCTGGGCAATTCCTCGATTTAGCAGCCAAGGCATGTGTCCAAGTAGCTTTACCCACTTCATCTTAACCTCCTGATTGGGGAGGAAAAGAAAACAAAATAGAAAATGGATTTGGCAAGGACTTTACCAAGTGAGAAATGTTCTCAGCACTAAAAACTAGTTTTAATAGTTGGAACTAGCAACACTGGTTTTCTAAAGCACAGGCCAAATTTTATAAGAGTCTGGGACATTTTACATAAAGTAGGTGACTCATTTTGAGATAAGATATGGGAATTTTTCTTTCCTTCTTATTTATTGCCACATTATTAATACCACATCCATATTTTCCTTTGTGTAAAAACTAATTCACTTAATCTTTATGTCAGCTCTTTGAAAAATTCAGGAGGCTACCTCAAGTTCAGACATAAGATGCAGAAATATAAACAGAGACAAACCACATTGTTCAATGCAGTGCAGTTATCAAGTGGTGGTAATAAGGTTTGAATCAATGTTTGGGTGCACAGCATCCCCCAGGTGAAGTGGACAGCATGGATGCCTTGGTCAGCTTTCCATTACTATAACTAAATTCCTGAGGTATCAGTTGAGAAGGATGAAGTTTTGGGTTTGATTTTAGCTAATGGTGATTTCAGTCCATACTTACTTGTCCCTTTTATTTTCACACCTGTAGTTAAGCAATATATCATGGTAGTAACATGGGCCAGAGGCCTGTCTACATCATCATAGCTAGCAAGCAAAGACAAGAAGACACTAAATGCCCAACAGACCCTTTCAGGGTACGCCTCCGCTGATCTAACTTCCTTTGATTGGGACCTACCTACCAAAGGTTCTACTGCCTCCCAGTACTACAACAGACTAGTGACCAAGCATCTTACAGCTGTGCCTTTGAGGACCATTTACCCAAACCACAATAACGAGTGAGGAAAAACCTTACCTAGCTAGATCTCTCCCCTCCCCCACCTTTCTCTCTGAGCTTGGCAAACATGGAGAACAGCTATTTAGTGAGTGAGAGTAGACAGTCTGAAAAGAGACCAGCTCAAACTGGACAAAAAGTTAAATGACGCTATGGGACAATACGCCATAAGAGAAAGAAGAAAACACAGTGCTAAATGTGAAGGAATAAGACTTATAGATATCCTGTGAACCCTCTGGCATATAAGAAGTAAGAGGGCTTAAAAATGATAGAGGAAAGTAATATGGGGTGGATTGGAAACACCCTCCTCTAGAGACTCCTGGGTCAGAATCCTAGACCTACTATTGAAGTGACTTACAGCCACATGGTTTCATTGTGATTTAGTTTATACAATAGTTATAATATATATTATAGTTTAATATATTATATATTATATTCATATATATATTGGAAATGACAATATGACCCTCTTATATGATTAAGTTAACTTTTATCAAGTATTAAGATTACTATCATATGGCTAATAAGTAATGTTTGATGTTTACTACTAGAGAGTCATATTGCTATAGTTTCAAGGAACACAAAGAAAAAGTAGAGGAATGCAAAATTAACTAAAATGTATAACCTCAGAAATATACTTCAGGGCTGATGAGAATGCTCAGTGAGTAAAAAGTGCTTGTTGCACAAACCCAATGACCTGAGTTCAAATCCTGGAAACCACAATGAAAAGAAAGAATTCCTGAAAGTTGGTAAATGACTCCTATGCTAATATCACACACATACACACATGCCCTCTTATACACACGTGCCCTCACACATACAGACACATACTCACATATGCATGTGTGTGCAAAGACTAATAAAATTAATAAATTTTAAGTTTTACTTAAAAAGTAAATTTAAAGTTACTTAGTTAACCTTGAGCAGGTGAAGTTTTATTTTAAGGGGTTGGGGATTTAGCTCAGTAGTAGAACAGTTGCCTAGCAAGCACAAGGCCCTGGGTTTGGTCCTCAGTTCTGAAAAAAAAAAAGAAAGTTTTATTTTACATGATGAAAAAAAAAAGGATATTACAACATTAAACTTAGTTTAATTACAGAGAAATGTAGAAAACAGCTCAATGCCTGGGACCCTTAATGAATAAACTGCTTTTGTTTGTGTGCTTGCTTGTTCATTGTTTTTTCGAGACAAGGCTTCTCTGTGTAACAACAGCCATGGCTTTCCTAGAATTTGCTCTGTAGACCAGGCTGGCCTTGAACTCACAGAGATCCACTTACCTCTGCATCCCAAGTGCTGGGATTAAAGGTATGTGCCACCACCGCCGAGCTTGCTTTTGATATCTTAAAAGTGGAGCAATTTTTAAACTTTTTTTCTAAACTATATTTTCAAGAATGCTTATAAAATTTTAAAAGAAAGTTTATCTAGGAAAGATCTTGGAAAATACATAATTCTCCTCCATTGGAGGAGAGGGGAATATCGTTCTATTTTCCATACAGTAAAAAATACTTCATGTTATAGAAGACTGGAGATCTCCACCATAACACAGCCCGCTATGGTATCAGGTATCAGGCACTCTCTGTGCAGCCCCACAGAAATTCATGGAGGTTTACAGAACAAGGGAAAATGTTAATACCATAGCTATTGTCATTGCTTTGAGCAAAAAGTGGTCCTTTGTATCTGACCTAGGGTCTTATGCTTTTACTAAGATGTATGAAATTGTGACCAGGTAGTTTGTAAAGAGTGACATTTTCAGAATTGTCACATTCTATTGAGTATATCTTTCATAACATAACTAATCAAATGATATAATGTTAGGCAATATGATTTAATACTTTATAAGTATCTCAGTGTTTTGTTATCAGAATGTTCAGTATATGTAGTTATTTTATGCTTTTCCCATAATATATTCTTCTATAAAAATCTGGATCTATAATAAAATAGTAATTAAAGGTTTATACTAGTGATCATAGAGGCCTAAATGTAGGGCATTCAAAACACAACCACTGCCCAGGGTGTGTCAAATAAAAACACTATAAAATATAAAAAGGACAAATCCCACTTCTCCATCTGCCACATTCAGATGAGGTAACAGAATCAGAAAAACATGAACATTCAGACCCAAGGTCAAGACAGTGCCACAGGAGAATAACAAGAGCAAATGGTGAGTTCAAGACAATTATAGCATTGCTGTTTTATCAACTCTGACTAGAACATGAATACTGTATGGGGTCACATTTTTAAAGACTATTTAAAGACCCAAATATCCAGTCTGTTGATGGCCTTCTAAACTTAAGCCATGAGCTCATCAAGCAAACACACAGGGTACAGTCTCTTACCACTGTGGCCATGGAGGAAGGAGTCAGTGTGCTTCCCCACTCCACCCAAGCTTGGCTCTTCTGAGATAACATGTTTCTTCCATCTGTCCATTTGTGAATGACTTGTAGCAACTGACATCTAAAATAACTTGATGGGAATAATTAAACCTACCCAGTCTTGGATACTCTCTCACATGTCATAATAAAAGGGGGAAATTATGTACCAGACATGGTTGTTTTCCAAAGTGGAAAACATAAAAAAATGTAAGGAAATGACTTATAATGTTATACTAGCAACATTTTTCTGAGTAGACCAATGAGTGTGGTACTGCTAAGAGAGTTCCCATCCCCCAGCTGGAGGGCGGTGACTCCCTCTGCTTTTTTCCTCCTCCACTTTCCTTACTCAGTCATTATCAAATACAAACACCTTGTGGAAATAATACGCTTGATATTGAGAATGGACAGCTGCTGGAATTACAATCAGAGGGACATGAATGTGAGAGAAAAGGGCAGGGAGAAAATTTTCACGTCCAGCCTCTTAAGTTCAAATTTTTATTTTAAGTTTAAATTGTGACATCTATTTCTGGAGAGAGGAAACCAAACAGTAAGTAGATACTTTAACCTGGTAGAACTGTAGACAGGGGTAGATATTTACAGGCTGACCATTTATTCCAGGATTGTAACATAATCACACAGCAAGTAGTACCTGGTGCCCATCTAAGAAACTCTGCTACCATCACAAAATCAGAAGGTAAGTCAGTCAAGAGAGTCTAAAACAAAAAGTGACTCAGAAAGGACCCATGGAGAATCACTGACCTGGCTTGTAGAAGTGAAGTGGTTTGAAATTTTCCAAAAAGGACATGGACTTCTGTCTTCTTATGTAGAATTACAAAATGTTCATGGAAGGCTGTGACCTGCAAAGCATCGACATGACCCTGCTTTGAGAACTGAGCACACAAAGGTCCTCACAGTAAAACAGAACAATCATTCTCAACGTCCAGGAAAATGACTGAGTTCTTAGTTTATCTAGATTCTTTTCCCAAGTAAAAGGAGGACCTGTGTTTTCCCTCTCACTACATGGTTCTTCTGACATCCAGGAACTCATGAGTAGCCACATCATGTACCTTTTTAGTTTTAGTGCATATGTGGCTAGTTCAGGCTTGACTAACTGGTATTCTGTGAATTATAAGTTAAAGTTAATTATGTAGAGTTTGTGCCAAAATTTATATTTGTTGTCCAGCATATCCCAATCATTGGAAGGGTAGAGGAATAAAGCTTAAAATTATCAGGATTTAAATCTGGATTTTCTTGGCTTTCTTTCCTTCATTTTCTACCTGACAGTTTTTCCTTGAAGCTAAAGTGATGCCTGCCTGTCAGTAGCATGTTCCCAGCTTCTGCCACCAGACATTGGAGTGTTCAACCTTTATAAATAAAAATTTTAAAACAAGAGAAAAAAATTTTTTCTTTGGTTGGCTTAGACCTTGAGGCCATTCCCAGGGCCATGCAAACAGGGAATTATGGATAACAAACCCAGTGACAACATAGTGGGAGTATCAGGAAGGAATTCCTCCAAGCCATCACTACTTATGTCTTAGTAGAGGTTTGTTTCTATGGCATGCAATGTGGCATGTGCTACGCTTGTCCACTGATCACAAAATGTGCTTTCTTCAGTTTTGGTTACTCTTGGTTCTAAACATAAGTAAATAAAAAATAAAAATAAATTTAAAAGTTGGAAATACTAGAAATAAACTGTTCATAAGTTTTATACAGAATCTGATTCTGAGTACCATAAGAAAATGTTGCCCCTTTCCACTTTTCACAACCAGAGAGTGGATGTTCCCCAGTCCATCACCCAAGCTATATAATCTTCCTGTTGTCTGCCACCTGGTACCTGTCTAGGTTATCAGAGAAATACTGTAAGGTCACAGAGCTCTGTTTAGGTCAGCTCAAAATGCAAAGACACTTGAGCTGTCAATTTTATAAGATATTGTAATTGTTAGTCTCTTCGTGTATCTCATTTGTAATCAAATTTTATCTGGAGTGTATATGCATAGAAAAACAAGGTGTATACAGGAGAGCCTAGAGAAATACAAGGTGATCCACACGTGAGAATCTTTAAAATAACTCAAGTAAATCCAGTGGCTTCCTCTATACATTGTAGATGATGACCTGATACCCTCCTGACACAAACACACACACGATGTAGGTGGGGAAAGTCTAACAATGTCAGTAAAAAACCTTTTTTACCCACTCAAAAGCAGAAAGAGGTCCAGAAGTGTCCAAACTAGGTAGTTCTTTATAATAAGAATTATAAAGACATGACACTCTAACTGATTTGACAAACTTTGAAGAGGAGAGACAACCACAACCCAGAGCTGCCTCTGTGTCTGTCCACTTCCAAACCCTGAGATACCCCATCCCTCTTTTCCCATTTCCCTGAAAGTGGAGCTACTGTCTCCAACAACTACTTTTAGATGCTGAATGGAGGGCTCACACATGTACCTACAGTTTTAACCCTACAGCCCCGATAGATGCTCATCTTGCTCTTTTCATGGATGCTAACTGAAATCAACTAATTAGAATACAATCTTGATATTGAGAAGTCAGTTTCACGCCTTAGTGGGAAGACTTTGAGCTAGGTTTATTTCAGCTTAGAGAAGAAGTATAGTCATGGTTCACAGCACAGGAATTTGTCCAACCACACTGCTCCCATCAGGCAAATAATAATGCAACTGGGCCTTCCCTGTCACCTGGTGACATCGCCACTGTTCTGCCATTGCACTCTTGTGTTGGTAGAGAGGCTGGCACTCACAGCCCTACCATACTTCCTGCTGAAAGTTTAGCCCTACCATACTTCCTGCTGAAAGTTTAGCCCTACCATACTTCCTGCTGAAAGTTTAGTATGTACTGGTACAAAAAGTATATGATGTCTGGTGACACTAAAAAATGACCATGTGGCAGGGTTATGTGTTCAATATACTGCACTTCCTATTATTACTTTAAGGTATTCTCCCATTTATAAAAAATGGCTTAGTGTGAAACAATATTCCATGTAATGCCAGCAGCAGCCACATCCACCTTGTGTCTACCCATGTCTGTTACTGGCATCTAGAGACCACATTACCACTAACTTGCTCCATTTAGGCAGGTGTGAATATTCTCTATAATGTTCACACATAGACAAATTGCAGTTGTCACTAGAAACCCTGTAATTAAAACACATCATCAGTTCAATCTCTTTAGGGTAACACACAATCAATTCAGGGTTGAGACACTCCCAAATTCATCTCCCTTCCTCCCTGTATGAGAGTAATCTTACTTCTGGTTTCAACAAAAGACTTCAAATAGCACAGAACTAAATGAGATGCAGTGTGCTCAGTCAGGTTCTAGAAATAAGAAAGAACGTTAGTCAGAAAACTGCTAAAATCATAAACTACTTAGTTGATAATTATATACCAATATTAATTGATTTGCTCTGACAAACACCCTCTGGTGTTTAAGATATGAGTAATGAGAAAATGAAGTGACAGGTATATGGAATTTTCTCTATGCTAAGTTTACAGATTTTCTGTAGGTGTTAAGTAATTCAAAAAATACATGCTTATATAAAATCTAATGAAAACCCAGGATGTGGGTGGAGGTGTGTAAGGGGGACCAGATTGTGCATGGACTGATCATCATTAAGATGGGTCATTAGCATAGGGTTTAACGTACTGCTCAGCCTACTTCGAGTCAGTTGGAAATTGTTTACAATAGTAAGTTGAGTAGGTTAAAAAATATGTCTCGCATCTGCTGTCTACTTTTTTTCACTCAGGCCTGGGACACCAACAAGACAGGCAAGTGCCATCGGGTCTCTACAATGCTAGGAAGCTCTGCAGTCAATGACGGCACCAGAAGTGGCATGATAAACATACAAGAAAGCCTAGTTGAGCACAGCCCTGAAGGCCAATCCCTTTGTAGGTCCTTCTCATGAAAAGGGAATTGTGCTGGGTAAAGTAGGTGTTGAAGCCAAACAGCCAAATTCTGCTATCGGGAAGTGTGTCAGGGAACAGTTCATCAAGAATGGCAAGATGATCATGGTGTTTGTGCCCAGTGACGGTTGCTTGAACTTCAGTAAAGAAAACAATGCAGTTCTGGTGGCTGGATTTTGTTAAAGTGGTCGTGCTGTGGGTGATTCTCCTGGAGTCTGCTTTAAGGTTGTTACAGAAGCCAACGAGTCTCTTTCAGCCCTGTACCAGAGGGAAGGAGAGACCACACTCATAAGAGCATACATTTTGACAATGGAAACACTGTAATAAATTTTCATATTCTAAAAAATTTAGTAGTCTTTTCATATAAGTTACATATACTTTTAGAGGCCAAGAATGTGATTCTCTATTCCATTTGCCTCATAAACTTGTAAATACTGATGCTTACAAGATGAGAACAGCAGGTAGAACAGAAAAATTAGGGAAAACACAGAGTGAAATATCACTCAATGCATTTTTGTTAGACTACATGAAATTATTTATTCTTTTATATGTTTAAAAGCATTCTTCAACTGCATACTTATCCCTTTGTAGGTATCTTCTGTTTCCATGTACTTATCAATTTATCACTTAAGGTAAGGTCTCAACTGTGTGAACCAAAACACCCAGGAAATAGGGATTTTAGCAAGGTAATATTTTATTTCTCCCACAATTTAAGTGCAGTGGTCAGCTGCCCAGTACTGTCAGCAAGCTTCACTGAGGTTTGGATGACCTCATCTCCTTCCTGTCATCTCCACCTGAATTCCAGGATATCACCCTCTGCCAGGAATACATGTTGGCTTCTAAAATCCAGGCTTCACACCTAAATCCCATACATACACTAGAAACAGTGGTGAAGTCAATTGTTAAAAAAATAAAAATAAAGAAGTAAGGAAGAAACAAACAAATCCTAGGCATCACTTTTTATTTCTACTAACCTTTATTTGACCATCAAATAAAGCTACAAAGCCACTCCTAACACAGAGCAAGAGCATAGAAAATGGTGCTTCAGCAGTTCCTTGGGCCTCCTCTACAAAACCAGGGTTCTGTGACAAGGGAAGCTCATTGGTAAGGAAATTAACAGTCTCTCTACCACAATCAGTCAGGAGAAAAAAATCGTAGCATGTCCTGGCAGAACAATCCAAGCATGACTTATGCCCAAATTAATTATCTAGCTACTGACATCAGCAAAGATCTGCAGGTGTCTGTCATCCCACAGGCTCTGCTGACTAGCTCAGAGTGAGGCTTGACTGAAAGCTGACACTCGGAAGCTGTGGCGTCACCCTTCACAGTGAGACATCGTCTGTCTGCATCACAAGCTTGTGTGTGATTATGTGTCAGCATCAGGTACAGGATCACACACCCCTGCTGTGGCTACAATGCACTCTAAGCCCAAAATAGAATCATTATGGCTTCCTCCTGGCAGTCTCTTGGCCCTGTGGGAAACCTTCTGGCCTCCTGGCCAATCTCCAGAGAGATTCCTGTCCATCTGTGTGGGAGGAGAGACATTCAGGGCTTGATGCCCACATTCTCACCTGCTGCTCATACAGCAGAGGGCTGTGTCTATTTGGGTCAATCCTTCTGAGTGATTATTCCATTACCTTAGGTAAGCACACATGAATGTCCCTCATATATCAACTGTGAGCATCACATGTTTAAAAGATGCCTACCCAATAAACACAACGAAATGTGCTGAGAAGGGACAACGAAATTTTTGACAGAGCTAAACTTAAGTTTTTTCTTGGTGCTAATGTTGACTTCTTTGGAACTCAAATGGATTTGAGATCTCTACTTTTCCTCCTTTGTTGAATACTGGTATTGCTATCCCCTCTACTTTTCTTGCAAGCATATTATGAAACCCAGTTACAATGACCTATTACTTGGAAACATGCTACATTTGCCCAAAGTGCTGCCATAATGAAAATAGCAGTCAACTGACTGTGATGGCGTATGCATTTAATCACAGCATTTGGGAGACAGAGGCAGATGGATCTCTGAGTTCAAGGCCACCCTAGTCTATAGAATCAGTTCCAAGACAGCCAGAGCTACACAGGGAAACCCTGTCTCAAAAAACAAAAAGAAAAGTAGTCAGAGCCAAATCAGGAAGCTACAAAGGATGAGACAAAAGAATCCTGGAAATTATATTTTTCCCAGAAATTATATAGTCTACATAACTTATTTTGTGAAGCAAATCATGAGGAAAAATTCAGAACTCTTCAGGTTTTGTCAAAAGAAGGAGCTTTATTTTCTGTACGGTGGTGATGGGGTTGCTTCTGCTTGCTAACCATTTAAGACAATCCCTTTGATCTAGAGGTGGATCCATTGCTACACTTCTAGGAGTGCATTTGACATAACAAATTGCTTCCCATATGGAAAGCAAAAGTCAATGAGGCTCTTAGACTGGCACTGGGCCTTGCTCTGATCTAACTTTAGACAGGGATTCTTTGGAGGTCTGGGAAACAACACAACCCCCAATTATACGGCAGAAATCAGAAAAGCCAATAAGCAGATTCGCTGATCATTTATGAACTTCTTATGTGACCCACAGCAGGAGCAAGGGACCTCTTAGCTGTGAGTCATTTTTCCTGATGGAGATTAAACAATTTTTATTCCTTTCCCAAATATAGAAGAAAAGACATGTGCACCCCCCACACCGCAACAGGAATCCACTCCAGATGTGCCAGAGGCCTTGTATGGTGGTACCTGGTTAGGGAATCACAAGGGAAATTATGGCAAGTGGTCACAACGGTATTTTGTTCTTCCTAGACTTGGTACTGTCAAACTGCAATAAAATTCACCTAATTTCCATCCTACGACTTTTCACTAACTAAAGGAAGAAAGTAATATGAGAGTTAGCTGGATGTGCACCAGATCACAAATCAAGAATGTGTACTTTCTGAAACACAGGTACAGAAAGACTTCTGGATCAATGAGTGGCTCCATGTCTAAGTACCGGAACGTGTGAGACACTGGGTTCAACTCCCCATCACTCAGCACACACACAGACATGTGCCCACTGTCCCCAGCACTATTCTAGGTTGCACAAAGTGAGAAATGGTAGGAGAAACTGCCTCAAGTCCTGAGAACCTCAAAGGACTTATGAGCAACATGGCTAATGAGAACGAAACTGCCCACATACTTCCATAGTATCTTATACCCAGCACCACTGTATGTAAAACACATGGCCACTGTGATCTGTCTGTGTGACTGATGACTCCCCACAGGCCCCCTTCCCTACATCAAAAGCATGGCATGTCTGTCATTGAAACACGGAGCCCACAGCATATTCAATAACTATTAAGTCAAGGAACAGAGCTAACAACAGTAGTGCCAGCTAAAAAATGTAAGAGCTGGGGGGGTTAAAATGCTGTCAAATATAAACCTGTTGGGTTTCTGGAAATTGATCAAGAGTCACTATTTCTTCACTCTGCTAGTAAAGCATTTCTGCACATTTGTAAGGAACAATTTGGATTCCCTGCCCTTGTTAGTATTAGCTACTGAAGAACAATGATAGCCAAGCTGAGTATAACCTCTACTCTGCCAACCTGTTGCTTTAAAAGTTGGAATTCTAGTACTGCAGATGAAGGGGAAAGGAGATGTTAGCAGACAACAGTAGAGGGGGAAAGGTGTCTTCCCTGCTGTTTTGGTGACAGTTTATCTTTAAGGGAGAGACAGTGTACTGCTAGGAAAATAGGTTCAGTCTCAGAAGAGGGCTGGAGCACTAAAGAAACTTCCATAGCATACAGTTAAGAGAGAGTATGAGCATCTTCGATTTTAAACATTATCAAAGGAAGACACACAGGTGAGCCCCGATTCTCCAGCATATCCACCCACAGTCTGCTTTTGGGGAACATTAATAAATATCATCCTGGTTGGGCAGTGGTGGCACACACCTTTAATCTCAGCATTTGGGAGCAGAGGAAGGCACATCAGAGGCCAGTCTTGTCTACAGAGGGAGCTCCAGGACAGCCAAGGCTACACAGAGGAACCCTGTCTTGAAAAACAAACAAAACATAGACAGATGATTGAAGATAGATGAAAGAAAGAAAGAAAGAAAGAAAGAAAGAAAGAAAGAAAGAAAGAAAGAAAGAAAGAAAGAAAGAAAGAAAGAAAGAAAGAAAGATGGGTGGATGGGTGGATGGGTGGATGGGTGGATGGGTGGATGGGTGGATGACACATACACACATAGAGATAGATGGATAGACAGAGAGCAGATGTGGATAGCTCCTTGTTTGTCAAGCTGCTTTGTTATTAAATGTTCAGCGAAAAACATATTTTCACCCTGACCTTTACCTTAAGACAGAGATAAGAGAATGTTCTGCCAAGTTCCTTAAAACTTATTTGTGTGACCTTAGACAATATCTGCTACAGGAACTAGTTTAAGAAAACAAGTTTGGCAGTTCCATGAACTTCTTCCTTGTATTGATGTTACTTGGTTTTGCATTGCCTATAAAAAGGAATTGTGGAATAAACTTGCTGCTGCAGTCTTACTAATAGCCTTCTCGAGCTGATCCTGTGCATAGTGTGACTTGTTTTAATTATTTCAGTTCTCACTCCCCACTCAGGTACTGCTCCACTCATGTCTGGACATATAGACAGATAGATGATAGATAAATAGATGGATAGAGAGATAGATAAAGAGACAGACAGATAGTTGGAGAGAGAGATATTATCCTAAGCAGGGTAGTTTCATGATATACCAAATTTAGAAAACATTGATTATTCTTTCTCTCTCTTTCTCCCTCCTTCGCTCTACCCCTCCTTCCCCAAAATATGGTTATACTGTATAGAAACTGTCTTTCATCATTGGAGTTGAAGACACCCCCTAGAAACCTCATCTTGACTAATCTAAGTTTTCTTCCATCAGAACATCCTGGGAATACTTTCAAAAATAATGGATCAGATCTAAGGAAAGTTTACTACTCCTATACAGAACAGGTGGAAAAATGAGGCCTAGAGATGGGAATGTTTGAGACACCATCCTGAAACCAAACAAAAAGAACAGACAACAATTGTCATTGAAGTCTGAAACTGAAGCACAGAGGATGGATGAACTTGAATCTGCTCTAGTTTATCTACATCTTTTTGCATTCCCAGGGATGACATTAGGGAATACAATCAACAAAACCCCAGTTGGAGAAACCCCAAGAAACAAATAATCTCTGGCCTTCAACAAATAAATTTCATGAGAAAGATAATGAAAGAAAGGAAGCATTTATAGTTCAAAAGATGCCAGAAATGTACTTTAACCTGCCAGTGTTCTGGTTTTATTAGGATCATGATGTGAACATCAAAGTATTTATGAGACTATCAAGTTTTAAGCACTCCCTGAATGTTAGATGATAGCAATTGCTGTTAGTCATTGCAGGTGTGACAATGGTATTGTAGCTGTAATTTTGCAAGCCATTAGAGTTAAGAAAAAAATTATGCTACCTTTATGCAGAAATTGTATTTAGTCCAAGACTTGCCAAATAACAAGCCTTAGAAGGGGATATCAATTAAAAATGGAATATACCTTGATTAAGTGAAAAAATCAGGCTTTTTATTTTTTCTGTTTTTGTATTTTTTAATGTCTTTTTAATAAAGTTTTCAAAATGTTGTTGGGAGAGATGTAAAAGTGGTGATGACATTGCCACAAACATAATGAGTACAAGGTTTTAAAAGCTACAGAAAGAACTTTAAGAAACTT
Organism: Pachyuromys duprasi; assembly: GCA_028658305.1. NCBI lineage: Eukaryota > Metazoa > Chordata > Mammalia > Rodentia > Muridae > Pachyuromys > Pachyuromys duprasi. The sequence goes on from CM053764.1 coordinate 126,803,425, forward strand.
CCATGGACATAACAGAGGAAGGTACACACATACAAGTACAGACATGCATAAGCACACACACATGGGCATAAGCACATGTATGCACATCTATATCCACATATGTACACACTTATATAGGAATCATAAATGAAAATACAAGTTTCACAGGACTCTTGAAAGAAAAAATTTGTAGAGGGCTCAGAGCATGATGCTTGCTGACAGAACACTACTGCGCACAGCTGTGCCCCTTCCTTGTAGGAAAGAAACCAAAAGGTGGTAGTTGGACTTTCCCAGGGTGAATACCACTCTTCCTCAAACCCGGTGCTGACATTTTAGTCCTCCCACAGTCTGCTATGTGACTGTGTTGGAGGCCCAGCCTTTGAGAACAGAGCTCAATCCAACAGAACTAGGGTCCTCACAAACAGAGGGAGGGACATTGCAGCTATCCCCACTCGGAGCCCAAGCACACACAGAAGAAATGTCACCCAAGGCATAGGAAGTACCTCCAGGCAGGGAAAGATCCTTTAGAATTGAGCTCAGGTTTCTACTCTAAAGAACGGTGAGGAAATGAATTCCTGTTGATTAAGTCACCCAGTCACAGTGTGGAGTTTTAGTAAATAATGGAGATAAGACAGCCAGAGTTCCTGTGGAGTTGGGGTTGTTGTTGGATTTTTTTGTTTGTTGTTTGTTTTTTTGTTTGTTTGGATTTTTTTTAATATTGTCCACCTATGAAGTATTTTTCTTATTATGTTGGGATTAGACATTTAGAAGCAAATGTCACCACTGATACTGTTCTGTTTACATGATGGTCAGTCAGAGGCAGCATGGAGGGGCCATGATGGGGTTTCCAGAAGACAAAGTTTATTATAATCTTAGGACCTAAAGAGACAGTGACTGTGTGACAAGAGAGGACCACACAGCTGAAACACCAAGAAAGTGGATTCAATTCAGTTGGTCGGCAGCCCAGACAGGGCCAGGACTTAAGGTCAGCAGAGCTCTTGTCTGGGACTGGTGTCAAGTGCACAAGACAAACCTGGAGGAAATTCCACTGGTGTATGATTATGACTGGGACATGGAAATGAGGGGTAGAGACAGACCTGACAACGGAGCCACTTATCACCCTTGCTTGCCTGTCAGCGGGCACCTCAGCAGGCTGCTGGCCCTGAAGTGTATCCAGGGCCCAGTAGCTGCCTCTTTGAATTGTGTCCTTGTATCTTGTTTTCTCCTGGCCTTCCCCTTCTGTTTCTTTAAAAGAGACTGGAAGTACTGAGTCTCAGCTTCAGTGGTAATCAGAAGCTCAGACAGACAATTGCAACGTAATCTTTCTCGCTTATTACATTCAAAGTCCTACGGCCCCACTTAGTGCAGCTGCTGGGGGAAATATGTAGCATCTTCATGAGGGCCACTTCAGGATCCCCTCATTTTCCTGACTAAATTGATGCTCTCATTTTTCCCTCATTCATATCGTGTCAGGGGTCCCGAGGCACCCCTAATTTGAGGTGATTTAGAGCTTACTAGAAGTCACAGAACATGCATAGTCATGACTACGGTTTCTTACAGCAAAAGGATATAAATCTACACCAAAAAACATCCATACAAAAGGTATGGACATGAGAAAATGGTCAAAATGTCTATAAAGGGCTTGATCCCAGATGACGGCAACCAGTGCGAACCATATTCAGAGGAGCTGAAATTCCAAATTGGTGAGTCCAGGAGCTGTGGAACCCAAAACAATGGTAGGAGGAGTCCGGGGAGAAAGGGGACAAACCGTGATCTGAGTGCGATAGGACACAGGTCAACCACGGACATTTCCAAGGACTTTTCCTGGGGAATGAATACGGGGGCACTTCACCGTAAGGGCTAAAGCACCATCAGAGGTAGCCAAGCCTGCAGCAGAGGAAGCAGTGGAGATATCGCAGCTGGCAGGGAAGCAGCTGTAGCCCGCTCCCTCATTCCCTCCCAATCCTGCCCTCCCTCCCTCATCTCCTCCCTGCCCCTTTCCAAGTCCACTGATAGGGGAGGACCTCCTCCCCTTCCATCTGACTCTAGTTTATCAGGTCTCTTCAGGGCTAGCTGCAATGGCCTCTTCTGTGGCCTAGCAAGGCTGTTCCTCCCACAGTGGGGGAGGAGGAGGGTCGAAGAGACAGCCATTGAGTTCACGTCAGAAATAGTTCCTGTTTCCCTTACTAGGGTACCCATTTGGATATTGAGTTACCATGAGCTACATCTGAGCAGGGGTTCTAGGTTATATCCATACATAGTCCTTGGTTGGAGAAACAGTCTCATAAAGACCCCTGTGCCCTGATATATTTGGTCCTTGTGGAGCTCTTGTCCTCTCCAGGTTTTACTAACTCCCCCTTCTTTCATATGATTCCCTGCACTCTGCCAAAGGTTTGGTTATGACTCTTAATATCTGCTTTGATTTCCTGCTAGATAGAGTCTTACAGGGGCCCTCTGTGGTAGGCTCCTGTCCTGTTACTTGTTTTCTCCCGCATCCAATGTCTATCCTATTTGTCTTTCTAAGTGAGGATTGATCCTCTTACCCCGGGTCCTGTTTCTTGTTTATCTTCTTTAGGTGTATAGATTTCAGTATGTTTATCATATCTTATAGGTCTATCTAAGTGAGTATATACCATGTGTGTCTTTCTGCTTTTGGGATACCTTACTCAGGATGATCGTTTCCAGGTCCCACCATTTGCTTGCAAATTTCGTGATTTCCTCATTTTTAATTGCTCAGTAGTATTCCATTGTGTAAAAGTAACACAATTTCTGTATCCATTCCTCAACTGAGGGACATCTGGGTTGTTTCCAGGTTCTGGCTATTACGAATAAAGCTGCTACGAAAATGGTTGAGCAAATGTCCTTGTTGTGTACTTGAGCATCTTTTAGATATATACCTAGGAGTAGTATAGCTATATCTTCTTGAATCACTATTCTTAATTGTCTAAGAAATCCACAAATTGATTTCCAGAGTGGTTGTACAAGTTTATATTCCCACCAGCAATGGAGGAGGGTTCCCCTTTCTCCACACGTTCTCCAGCATGTGCTGTCACTTGAGATTTTTTATCTTAGCCATTCTGATGGGTGTAAGGTGAAGTCTCAGGGTCGTTTTGATTTGCATCTCTCTGATGGCTAAGGACGTTGAAAATTTCTTTAAGTATTCTACTGTCATTCTATAATCCTCTACAGAGAGTTCTCTTTTTAGCTCCATACCCCATTTTTTAATTAGGTTACTTGATTTGTTGCTTTTTAACTTCTTGAGTTCTTTATATATACTGGATATAAGCCCTGTGTCAGATATAGGGTTGGTGAAGATCCTTTTCCAGTCGGAAGGCTGTTGTTTTGTTTTGATGACAGTGTCTGTGGTTTTACAGAAGCTTTTCAGTTTCATGAGGTCGATTTATTTATTGTTGCTCTTAGAGCCTGTGCTGTTAGTGTTCTGTTCAGGAAGTACACTCCTGTGCTGATGAGTTTTAGGGTCTTCCCCACTTTTTCTTCTAACCAATTTAATGTATCTGGTTTTATGTTGAGGTCTTCGGTCCACGTGGAAGTTAGTTTTGTGCAGGGTGATAAATATGGATCTAATTTCATTTTTCTGCATGTAAACATCCAGTTGGACCAGCACAATTTCTTGAAGATGCTGTCTTTTTTCCATTGAATGGTTTTGGCTTCTTTATCAAAGATCAAGTTTCCATAGGTGTGTGGGTTTATTTCTGGGTCTTCTGTTCTGTTCCGTTGATCCACTATTCTGTTTCTATACCAATACCATGCAGTTTTTATTACTATTGCTCTGTAGTACAGCTTGAGGACAGGGATGGGGATACCTCCTGATCTGTTTTCATACAGTATCATTTTGGAAACTCTAGGTGTTTTTTTTTTCTCCTAATGAAGTTGAGAATTTTTCTTTCAAGGTCTATAAAAAATTGTGTTGGTATTTTGATGGGAATTACATTGAACCTGTAGATTGCTTTTGGAAGAATGGTCACTTTCACTATGTTAATCATACCAATCCATGAGCACGGGAGATCTTTCCATCTTCTGATATCTTCTTCAATTTCTTTTTTCAGAAATTTGAAGTTTTGCTCAAACAGGTCTTTCACTTGCTTGGTTAGAGTCACCCCAAGGTACTTTATGTTATTAGTAGCTATTGTGAAGGGTGTTGTTTCCCTAATTTCTTTCTCAGCACTTTTGTCTTTGGTATACAGGAGGGCTTCTGATTTTTTTTGAACTGATTTTGAATCCAGCTTCTTTGCTGAGGTGTATATCAGTTGAAGGAGGTCTCTGGTTGAATTTTTGGGGTCACTCATATATACTATCATATCATCTACAAATAATGATACTTTGACTTTTTCCTTTCCAATTTGTATCCCCTTGATATCCTTTAATTGTCTTATTGCTCTAGCTAGGACTTCAATATGATGTTGAAAAGATATGGAGACAACGGGCAACCTTGCCTTGTCCCTGATTTCAGTGGTATTCATTCTCTCCATTGAGTTTGATGTTGTCTATAGGCTTGCTGTATATTGCCTTTTCTATGTTTAGGTATGTGCCTTGTATCCCTGATCTCTCCAAGACTTTAAGCATCAATGGGTGTTGGATATTGTCAAATGCTTTTTCTGCATCTAAGGAGATGATCATGTGGTTTTTCTCCTTCAGTTTGTTTATATGGTAGATCACATTAATGGATTTCCATATATTGAACCACCCTTGCATGCCTGGGATGAAGCCTACTTGGTCATGGTGGATGATATCTTTTATGTGCTCTTGGATTCGGTTTGCAAGTATTTTATTGAGTATTTTTGCATCAATGTTCATAAGAGAGATAGGTCTGAAGTTCTCTTTTTTTATTGGGTCTTTGTGTCATTTAGGCATCAAGGTAATTGTGGCTTCATAGAATGAGTTTGGTGATGTTCCTTCTGTTTCTATTTTGTGGAATAGTTAAGAGAGAATTGGAGTTAGCACTTCTTTGAATTCTGTACTGAATCCATTTAGCCCAGGGCTTTTTTTGGAAGGGAGACGGTTGGATGACTGTGTCTATTTCCTTGGGGGATATAGGTCAATTCAATCTTTCTACCTCATCCTGACTTAATTTAGGTAGATGGAATCTATCAAGAAAATTGTCCATTTCATTTAGATTTTCAAATTTTGTGGCATGTAGGTTTTTGTAGTAAGACCTAATGATTGTTTGGATTTCCTCAGTGTCTGTTGTTATGTCCCCCTTTCATTTCTGATTTTGCTGATTTGGATTGTTTCTCTCTGCCTTTTTGTTACTTTGGCTAAGGGCTTGTCTGTTTTCTTGATTTTCTCAAAGAACCAGCTCTTGGTTTCATTGATTCTTTGAATAGTTTTATTCGTTTCTAATTGATTGATTTCAGCCCTGAGTTTGATTATTTCCAG
>CM053764.1:126809300-126848622 GCA_028658305.1 Pachyuromys duprasi
ATGTTGATTGAAAGCTTCGCTGGGTATAGTAGTCTTGGTTGGCATCTGTGTTCCCTTAAAGACTGCATGACTTCTGACCAGGCCCTTCTGGCCTTCATTGTTTTTGATGAGAAGTCTGGTGTGAGTCTGATCGGTCTACCTTCATATGTTACTTGACCCTTTTCCCTTGCTGCCTTGAATATTTTTTCTTTGTTTTGTAGGTTTAGTGTTTTGACTATGATGTGATGAGAGGTATTTCTTTTCTGGTCTAGTCTATTTGGTGTTCTGTAGGCTTCTTGTATGTTTATGGACATTTCTTTTTTTAAGTTGGGAAAATTTTCTTCAATGATTTTCTTAAAGTATTTTCCGGTCCTTGGAGCCTGGAGTCTTCTTTTTCATCTATTTCAATTATTCTTAGGTTTCGTCTTTTGATGGCATCCTTAATTTCTTGGATGTGTTGTGTTTGAGACTTTTCCGATTTTATTTTTTCCTTGAGTGAGGAATCCATTTCAGCCTGTGTATCCTCAGCTCCCGTGATTCTCTGTTCCATCTCTTGTATTCTATTCTTGATGCTTACCTTTGTGGTTCCTGATCTTTTTTTAAGTTCTCCAGTTCCAGGTTCTTCTCCCTTTGTGTCTTCTTTATAGTTTGTAATTTCGTTTTCATGCTTTGTACCGTTTCCTTCAACTGATTGACTGTGTCTCCTATTTTGGTTGTTTCCTCTCTGTTTTTCTGTGATTGTTCCTCTATGTGGGCAGTTAAATTCTTCTCCATTTCTTTGAGGGCCTTGTTCATTTCCTCTTTTTTTCTTTCTTTTTGTTCCTCCAATATATGCATAACATAATTTTCCTGTGTCTTTGCTGAATTAAAATATCCACTGCTTTTGGGTGTTTCTGGTGGGGCCATGGTGTCCTGATTGTTGTTGGGTGAGTTCTTTTGCCAATTTCTGGGCATTTGCTTACATATAATCAAGGAGCTGTTTGTGCTTTAAGGCTGAACTTCAGTGTGGAACTGTCAATCTCTTGTGTCAGGAGTATTCTTCAAGAAGATCAGGGAGTTCCAGTGGTTTGTTAGTGTGTGTTGTTGTCTCAGTTGAACTCTGTTGTGGGTTCTGTGTGCCTGGCTTCGTTCTCTGTGCTAGAGGCTGAGTGTCCCGGTTTGAGATGTCAGCTGGGGGCTCTGTGCTCTGCCCTAGGCTTGCTGCTAAGGGCTCTCCCCTGGACTGGAGACTTGGCGCCCCCTTCTGAGCCAGGGGCTGTGTATGATGGTCTGAGATGATATTTGGGGCACACCCAGTGGGTCTGGGTTGGTTGCAAGCATTGCCGAGCAGAGTGCATCCACTGTATGCAGGCCTGTCTGAAATGGTGCCCGAGGCCTTCTCTGTCTGGCTTGTGGACACACACACTGACCAAGGTGGTTGCTGGCGGACCCGAGCAGTGTGTGCCCGCAGTGTGCAGTCTGCTCAAAACAAGTCCCCCCCACCCCCGTCCCTCTCAGTCTGAGGTGGTTCCGTGGGGGTGATCGGTGTGCGCCTGCCTTATGCTGCCAGTTAAAGCAGAAACTGGGTCCTTCCCAGACTGGCCAGTGGACTCACACATGGACTGAGGTTTCTGCTGGCGGATCCGGGCAGTGTGTGCCTGCAGTGTGCAGGTCAGTCAAAACAGTACCTGTTCCTCCTCAGTCTGCCCCAGAGACTGTGTGATCCAGTCTAGTATGGCGGCTGCTGGCGCCCAACGCAGCTGCTTGCTCAGATCAGAGCTGTGCACCGCCGGAGATTTTTCCGGGGAATAACTGGGTGTCCCTAGGATTTTCCCACTTGATTTTCTCACCGTAGGACTTCCGCTCACCTGGGAATCACATATGCTGGCATTTTAGGTCCCAGCGTTCAGTCTCCTTGTCGCTGTGTTGTTTCTGCTGTCCTACTCCCTTACCTTTTATTGATGATATATTTATCAGAGTATATCAGCACCCATAAAACTGGCAATATCTTTAGAATGGAAGCGGGTGTTCAAATGTAAGAAAATAACATGATTTATGTTTTCTTTCTTTTCTTTTCCTTCTTTCTTTCTCTTCTTGCTTTCTTTTTTCTTTCTTTCTTCCTTTCTTCACTTTACATTCTGATTCCAGCCCCCTTTTTCTTCTCCTTCTGGTCCTACCCTCCTACCCTTTCCCAACTTACCCTTTCCCTCCTTCCCCTTCCCCTCAGAAAAGGGGAACTGTTCCACTAACTTTCCCCAACACATCAGTCTCACCAGGACTAAGCACATCTTCATCCACTGAGGCCAGAAAAAACAGCCCAGTTAGGGGAAAGTGATTCAAAAGCAGGCAACAGAGCTTAGTCAAGGATAGTCCTTGCTCTTCTTGCTAGGGCACCCATATGAAGATCACGCTGCCTGTCAGTGTCATAAGTGTAGAGGCCCTAGGTCCAGCCCATGCATGCTCTTTGGTTGGTGATTCAGTTTCTGTGAGCCCCATGGGCCTAGTTTAGTTGACTCTGTTGGTCTTCTTATGGAGTTCTCATCACCTCTAGGTCCCTTAATCCTTCCCCTAAGTCATCCACATATCTCTCTGAGCTCTGCCTAATGTTTGGCTGTGGCTCTCAGTATCTGTTTCAATCTATTGCTCGGTGGAGCCTCTTAGAGGGCAGTTATGCTAGGCTCCTGTCTGTAAGCATAACAGGGTATCATTTATATTGTCAGAGATTTCCTCTCTTCTATAGTGTGGGTCTCAAGTTGGGTTAGCCATTGTTTGGCCATTCCCTCTAGGAAATCATGAAAATTGGAGGCAAATGGATGGAACTAGGAAATATCATCCTGAGTGAGGTATCCCAGACCCAGACTTATAAGTGGTACTGACTTATAAGTGGATATTAGCCATATAACATGATTTATTTAATCAGATTCCCCAATAGGTTGTCTCTACTATAATTTACAAAGAATACTAAAACAAACATTCCTCAATAAATATCACATTATAAAGCATATTATTATTTACTATGATATTTGTTTCTGAATAGTTAGTTCTGTTTATTTTTATTCATTCTTTTGTCCAGCTTGGATATATAATAGGACTATAAATATTTACATAATCATGTGAACAATGTATATGGTTGAATTTTTGTTCTTGGCATTGCATTTTGAACTGAAGCAATTAAAATATCTCATTAACTTGAGCAAATCATATTTCTTCCTGAAAGAAAAATTACAAATGACAGCAATATCTTGAAGGATAAATTATGTTCTGGAGCCCATAGAAACCAGTCTTGTACAAATGTGTCGCCATTACCCCGTAAGCGTAGCTTATATCAGAACTCATCGAGCAGTGTGAGACATGTCAGTGTCTCAAGCGATGTATGAGAGGAGAGCAGACCTGCAATTAGGATGCTGTTTCAATTGATGTAATCCCAGCAAGAAGGAAGTACCTTATGTTGATTTTCCTACCTTGTAATCTGACTTAAAATAGTAGTTTTTAAAGAGGAAAGTGATCCAGGAATTAAGTTCATGGAATAGTTTAGCACTGAAGTTAATCTTGTTTGCAGAATACTATCCTGAACCTGAACTGCTAGGTTCAAGTTACAAGGTCAAATTCAGTACAAGATAGATCAGCAAGGGAAGAAGAAGAGGTCTAATGGTCTACAGTAAATAATATTAACACCATTGAATATATTGTAATCAGTTCATTTTTTATTAGTTCATTTATGCTTTATGGCATTTTCAACATACAAAATGCTACATATGCATGCAAATTCACACAGCCCAAATGTACTTTAGAGTAAACTGACTGTCTTTCTCAAAGCCAGGACTAGGAGAAGTGCTGTACGTACCTCAGAGTGGACCTTGACAAGAGCTTTAGCTTTCTTTTGGTCCACTGTGTGTGTTGATTTTATCACTTCAGTTTTAGTGAGTTTCTTCTTGGGTCACTACATGGATTGACCAAATCTTCTTAGGATTTTGTGACATTTGACATTGACTGTTGTACTGGCTGGTTTTATGTGCCAATTTGAGACAAGCTAGAGTCAGAGAGACAGGAGCCTCAGTTACAGGAAATGCCTTCATGAGTCATTTTCTCAATTAGTGATCAATGAGAGAAGGCCCAGCCCATTGTAGGTGGTGCCATCCCTGGGCTGGTGGTTCTGGGTTCTATGAGAAAACAGGCTGAGCGAGCCAGGGAAAGCAAGCCAGTCAGCAGCACCCTCCATGGCCTCTGCATCAGCTCCTGCCTCCAGGGTCCTGCCCTGCAAGTTCCTCTGCTGTCTTCCTCTAATGTTAGATTGTGATGTGGAAGCGTAAATCAAATAAATTCTTTCTTCCCCAACTTGCTTTTTGGTCATGGTGTTTCATTGCAGCAATAAAAACCTAAGACAACCATGTTTATTTAAAAAAAACTCGGTTATACAAAATTGAAGCTACTGGAATGGAAAATTATTTTGGAAAGTTCAGAGTTGTTAATCATTTCTCAAAAGTTTAAAAATAATATAGAGAAATGGGAACCTATAAACATTACTATCTTTCATAAGTTAAATGTATCCACAACATTTATCAGCTCCATCCTGATTTTGAGAATGAATAGTGCGGAAATCTGAGTTTCTGAATGAATGCAAAGACACGCAGTGAAGGCTTTGTGTAAAGGAACTCATCAGTGTCGAAGGGTCTATCTGCTGCACAATGAACATGCTATAGACTAAAATGATACAGCATGCTTTGGTGCTTAGAATGCAGCTCATGCATTTGAACCCTTGGCACTAGTTGTTGTTGCTTAGGGAGTTTAGGAGGTGTGGCCATGGTGGAGGAGGTGTGTCACTACAGGGCAGGTTTTGAGAGTTTAAAGACTTATTCCTGCTGCCTGCTGCTGTATCCTTACCATCATAGACTCACACCTTCTAGAACTGGAAACCCAGATGAACTCTTCTGTAAGCTTCTTTGGTTTATGGTGTTTTATCACAACAGAAAACTAATTAAGGCACAGATTAAACTTTTTAAATAATGTATTTGAGTCAGACATATTGACACATGCTTGTAATCCCTGCATTTTGGAAGTTGAGACAGGAGGATTGCCAGCTTAAGGCTAGTCTGGGTTCCATTGTGAGATCTTGTCATTAACAAAAAGCAAAACAAACTTTAACAACAGCTAAACAAGATATATATGGGCTCAAATTGGCGGGATTTTCAAGATAAACCTTTAAAGAATAATAACAAATGGGAATAATATGGTTTAGTCTAAACTTATATTTCAAAGAAAAAACTGAACCATCTGTATATGCACATACGAAAACAGGTTTGAAATCACACATTGCCTTTGTCAGCAGGTAGATGATTCGCAGCGACATAATTGGGCAATGCGATTATATTTTTCTTTAGAATGGAAATAACAGTTATGTATTACTTTCATCACTTGAAGGTAGAATAAAGAATATGTCAAATTGAAAAGTGTGTGATTGGAAGAACAGAGTTTACAGAAAATACCTTCTTATTGTCCTATAAGGCTTAATGATTTTAAAAAGAGATGCTTCAAATATTTGCAACCATAGTCTAAATATCAGAAGCAACAACAATGGTTTGCAGGTAGATGTTGTTCAGTAATAGTTATTGTTTCTATTTTTCACTTCAGGAATTGAATTTAGATTCTTGGTTCAAACTAAGTATCATTTTTTCCTCATAAAAAATACAAACACGCACACACACATAAACACATACACAGACAGACAGACAGACAGACAGACACACAAAACATATAACCAAAAGAAGCAAACCCCATAAAACATCCAAAACAACAAAAATTTGCTAAAAGAAGGTAAGGAAAGATCACATTATTACCAGCTGGGCCTAAATATCAGTGAAAGACCCCTGTACCTAATAGGGGTAACCTGTAACCTAAAGTCACCAAACCCTGACTTTCTTTTTCCCTAATCCACTAGAGTAACAGCAGCAAAATTACAATTACTAAGTAGCACCAAAAACAATTTTATGTTTGGGGGTCAACACAACATGGGGAATTGTATTAAATGGTGGCAGCATTAGAAGGGTGAGGACCACCGCACTAGAGGCCTGTCAATAGAGTAAGCACAGGCCTTTTAGGAGATGGGTCTCCTACCCTTGATGACTGCTTACAGTTTAGCAAGAAAGAAAAATGATCTAAAGAAGGAAGGAAATCCTGTTTATTAAAAGATTGAGGTTAAAAAATATACAAACAAACACAAAATGATATGCTTTCAAAAAAATGATATGCTTTCAAACTCTGAAACAATACTTGGAAAGAGAACAAAATTAGCCTTCAACTACTTTTTAAACTTTGGTGGGGTTCATGAAAATAAAAGCCATGTTTTTTTCCATGCATTTCTAGCTTTCTCAAACCATCTGTGCTTCAAGGAACATTCAGGCCATGTGTTTTTAGTTAATTTACACTTAACTCATCAAAATGTTGACTTGTTACTGATGTCTCAGAAACCTTACATGCGTTTTAATATATGTTTAAAAGTCTTTCCTGTGTTTGGATGGAAAGTGATCATTAGTGAGTGGCAAACACAACTGAAGAGAGCTCAAGCCTGATTCTTTATGAGGAACCAAGAAAATACCAAGTTTTTTTTTTTGTTTTTTTTTTTTGTTTTGTTTTTTCTTTTTAACTTACCAAACTGATTTTCACACACACTCACAAAATTCTTTAAATGATAAACATGAGAAATGACCATGAGACATCAAAATCATCACGAGTACAAATGGGAGCATTAGTAGAGTGAAAACATTAGCTGGAGGAGTGGGAATATGGGTTTCTTAGATGAAGGAACATCTGAGTTGCCACAAAAGCTTCCTTGCCCCAGGCCCCCAGCTTGCCCTCCCTGCACTAATTGTCTTAACTAAACACTGCAAAGAAGCCACAAAGCAATTTCCCACAGGAAAAAGGAAAAAACGACAAATGATAGTCTACTGAGATTTTGGTGACACTTTCTTTTAAGGAAAAGAAAATAAAACCAACCAACTGCAAAAAAACACAAAAACACAAAAAACCAAAAACAAACCCCCAAACAACAGCAACAAAAAAACCACATACTATAATGTGGCTTTGTAGTGAAGGAAATATTTTATTATTTCTCCTGTTATGTAAGTTTTTGGCTAGAATGCTTGCCTGGACAAATTTAGTGTCTGCTTGCAAACCAGATGACAACGAATCCCCAGGACTTCTAGAGCTGTTTATTCAGGGAATCTTTTGTGGCTAGGAACAGGAAGGGGCTTGAGAGATCAAAAATAGGTGAACAATTTTCTGGGGCCAAAACTCATGCTAAGCCAAATGGCTCCAATTCATATCTGAGTGCTGATCACAGTCAGCAGATTCGAGCAGATCCAAGCCACGGGTCATGTACAACCTGGAATGGAATCAAGTCAAGGGGAACATAAAAGAAGCAACTCAATAGAGGAGTGTGAAGCTGGGGAAACTGAAGCAGCCAGGCAATTAGAAAATATTATCGGTGAAGTGTAGAGAGAAAGGTAGAGGTCAGTCACATTGGGGTGACTCACGTGACCACAGATCCCCTGAGTCATCTGGCTCGCTTTATTTTCATAGCACAATGGTTCTCATTCTGTCACTCATGGTGGCCCCTTCGGGGGTTTGAATATCAGATATCCTGAATATCAGATATTAACATTATAATTCATAACAGTAGCAAAATTACAGTTCTGAAATAGCAACCAAAATAATTTTATGGTTGGGCGGGTCACCACGACATGAGGGACTGTATTAAAGGGCCTCAGCATTAGGAAGGTTGAGAAGCACTGCCATAAAGTAATAAGCTGTCAGGGACAGAAGTGCTCACATGGAAATCATTTCAGCCAACACTGAAAATTCTGATCTTGATCTTTTTGTTACTGTTTTGCTTCTGTAAGTGTGAGGTTTGTGGCTCAAAGTGGATGAGTAATAGGTTCACTCAGCTATACCGTAGCTGAACTGTGAGGGACAGATCTAGAAAGACCCTCTCTTCACTTCCACCTGCACACCATCTGGAGCCTAGCAGTCACTTCCCTTCTCTGGAACTTCTCTGGAAGTTCAGGCTTTCTTGTTTGTTTTCCCTTTGTTTCCTTTACTCCTGCCCTAACTCTATCTCTGGATTGAACTAAAGATGACAAAGTGTCAACCCCAAAGCTTAACTAGAGTTATTTTTAGAGAGGGTCATGGGGCACATTTGTTTTGTGAAGTTTCAGGCTTATTCTTAGCACGTGAGTGTTCAGAGCTTTGAACCAACCTTGAACCTTTGGAGCTGTTTCAATAAGGTGGAACCAAATGTGTAAAAGAAAAGAAGGTTCTGAAGACTCACAGGCGGTTCCTTTCTTCTTTAATTAATTAATTTTTTTAAAGAACATTGCAGTGAGCTAAGTGTAAATGAATCAGAGACACAGGGATTTTATTTCCCTCACCACATGCCCGAGTTTAAACATTAATGGAAAGAAAATGCTCAGCACAACATGTTTTGAATTTTCTTTGTCCTTTTCCTCTTATGATGCCTGGAAGATGGAAGGTGAAGAATGCTGAAGACAATGCAATCAAAAGCAAGCATGAGTCTTCTGTTTTATGTAGCACACACCACTCTGTTAGACCGGCTTCCCTTCTGAAAACCAGACAGTATTTTTAGTCTTTGACCTAATTATATTACCGAAAGAGACTTATGAACAGACTTGGATATGAATATACTGTGAAGGAATTGGGCAATGGATGAGACGTCATTTCATGTAGATTCCTGAGGAAACCTTGCAAATGGGCAAAGAAACTAGTACATACTGAACAATTTCATTTAGAATTTTAAGATTTAAAAAACAAAATTAAAAAACTTATCTAATTGACCCTGTGTGTGACCTGTGAATATCCTGCTTTACATCCTTCCAATGATTTAATATGTAAAGCGTTTTGTAGAGCTTAAATAGATCTTTTAGAATATTTCTAATAATATATATATATATACATATAGCAATTTTTAGGATTCTTATCACTTATCATTCTTGATTCCCACTCATGTTGAATAATTTGATGGGGAAGCATCTTACAATTATCCTTTTGTTTTCAGGGAAACAGGGCTGGTCTTAGTTAAAAATTTCTGTCTAGTTATAGGAATGCTAATAATTGGCTGAATAAGCCTCAAATATTCTCTGTAGGCAGTGCTTACAAACAGATCTTTTATTTAAACTTGCATCCTTTTCCTAGTTTACCCAGAAGCTTCTAAAAGAGCATGCAAGTTTAAATAAACCCTCTCTGGTTAACCTGTGGTTTGGCTTTTGGGAACCCTCAGATGAGTAAAATTAAACCAATTCAGACTCTAACATTGGAGGAACACACAACAAAGCCATCCTGGCAATTTTATAAAATGATAAGTTGGTTAGAACACAAATATTCAATTCTATGGACTGCCAAGAGAGTGTGTCCTCCAAATAGCTCATCTTCAGCACTGGTGAGCTGTGCTCACCCAGGAAGAAATCACATAAGTCACTGTCACATCTGTCATTAACCATGTGATTTTTTTTTTATATATGTCGCTCCACATATTTTAAATAGAAGGAAAACTGGGCTAGATTTCAAAATTTGAATATGGTACATGAAAGGGCTGTGTTCACATTTAATTAAATTACAGTCTATGCGCCATATGTAGAATCAGACATCACCTCCATCACAGATGGAGGTGATGAGTAGGACTAAGGAGTAAAGGTTCCCTTCTGCCTTCTGAAAGTGCACACTGAGATTGTTTTCTAAGGAATGCTATCACAGTGACAAACTCTTTGGCAGCTGTTGTGGCAGAAGCCCTGAAAGGACCACTCCGTGGCTCATTAACGCCCAGGGCTGTAAACCATCCCCTGTGAAGAGAGGTGGTACCCTGAACTCCAGACTTCAGCTATTTTCAGTTCCGGGATTGGGACTTCCTATGGTGCTCCATACCCCACCTTTGCAAGTCGCTCCAGGAAACAGAGAAGCTTCTCATTCACCTCGACGTGTAAACTTAGGTTACAGACATTTCGATGCAATGACTAATACAACCTGAACTGAAAACAGTGGACACCACAGTTGGCTCGCTGATCCTGAAACACAGAATACACTTTGTTCAATCCTGAAGTGTTCGGGCCTCGCGAGGGGCGGGGGAGGGAAGAGGCACTTTTCCATATGAAACCAACATGTGTTTTTCTTTCCCCTGCCGCTCTGCAGTTTTTGCCATATTTTCTGAGTTCACATCTCTAATCAGTTGGTGGGAGTGTAGATTTAGTGACATTTATTTTGGAAAACATGCTCTGCTAAAATTTCATAGTAATGTAAGCCATTTAATTCTAAAATTGGCAGCTGAAACGAACACTGAGTTCACTTAAGCAGCTACTGAAGTGCTTCAGTCAAAAGCATTTTGGAGCACAAATGGTTGAGACAGTGTTGTTTCTACCTAGTTTCAAGAAGGATGGGAGTGAGGCAGGAGCCCACTTTCAATGGCAAGGATGGGGAGGTGGAGAGAAACTCTCCTGGGATTACTACTCTCTGTGCTATTTGCCATGGGTGCACACAGTTCCTCAGTTGGGAAGGATGACATGATTGCTGTCCTGTGGACTTTAGCTTGGGTGTCAGGAACAAACTTTCTATTCAGGGCCTAGGAGGCACCAATGACAGAAAAGAACAATTCTATCTGCGCATCAGCCAACGGGCTTAAAGGTGGTAATATGAGCAACTTGGGGTTGGCTATGTCATGGAAGGCCAGTCTTTAATAATAAAGTCTTTATTATTAAAGACTTTAATAATAAGCTGTCAATAATTTCTTGCATATTTTAAGGGAGGAGCAGGCCTTGTATGCTCCGTCCCTCATGATAGAAAATTAATAGGCTCATTCTGATGCAGGTATCTTGTGGTAATCTCAGCCACTGAGGGCTCAAGAGAACAATGGCTTGTCACCCCTGGAACCCTGATGACCACATTCAACAATTGTAATCCTAGCGCTCGAAGATCATTAAATTGAGGCCAGATTGGGCTACATAAAAAAAAAAAAATCATATCTTTTCTTTTAATAGTCTTAGTTTTATTTGTGTAGCTGTATATGGCACATGTTGAGATACACACACACATAGGAGCCAGAAGAGGGAGTCATATATACCTTGGAACAGGAGTTATAGGCAATTGGAAACTACCCAAGGTGGGGACAGGAACTAAACTTGGATCCTCTGGAAAAGCAGAAGAGGTCTTAACCTCTAACTAGCTTTATAGATCACTAAAAGAAAAAAAACAAAACCAAAAATGTTTGTTTGTTTTTTAAAGAAAAACAATGGTAAATAGAGGAAATATAAAGGTGAGTGTGTGGGTGGACGGGGTGTGTGCCTAGTGTCTAATCTGTAATCTGTAGCAGGGAAAAACCAATCAGTAGGAGACAGAGGTGGAATGAGAAACGCACACATAGTAGGCTCAAATTAAAACAATGTTCTCTGGTTTGCCCAAAGGATGGAACAGAATTACCTCTATGTAGGTGTTCTGCAGCTTCTGCCACAAACTAGCTACTACACCAGACCTTTTGAGTAACTACCCCAAATGGGAGAACCACACAGTATGTAGGAACACACAGGGGAGAATTTGGTCTACTTGTCAGAATCACACAACTAGCAAGTGGACATGACTGGGACTGAAATGATGGTGTCAGATCCTTTTCTCTCTTTTCCTTACTTTGGTGGAGATGAAGTGATGGGGCAGATTGCAGTGAAGCAATCTGGGACAGGAATGAGAATGAGAATGAATGGAGTTAAGGTATAACTGAACCTCAATATTGCATGTTACGGGGTAGGTCATGATGGTCCTGAATATATGATAGTGAACTCCTAACGACTTTCAAACAATGCTATCAGCTGACCATGACTGATTAGTTCATCCTTTCTGAGAAGACATAAATATATCATATTCATGGAGTCTTTTTGGAATAGAATCCAGAGTCCTGGCCAGTAGTACTCGTCCCTCGATTTGCTGTGACTCACTCTTCCCTGTCCTGGTACCCCTGTATTTCAGTCACAAACCCTACCAACTCTTTTGCTATACAGGTCTGCAAAGTTATCTTTCACACTGGAATATCAAGTCCACTTCTGCTCCGAAGTATGTGCTGGGTCTGGTTACCTTTTGCCATTCCCTACATCATACCATTAGTACCTGGGCTTCTCTGAAATTTGTGTACACCTGACTTCTGATGCTTATCTCACAGGATGGAACTTCACACATAAAAGAAAAAGTTCTACCACTGTATTCTTTAGTAATACAAATCCTATCCCATAAATTTCTTATTGAAATCCTCCAGAGACTGTAAGGATTGAGAAAAAAATCTCATGGAGAAGGCCAGTTTCTCTCATTCTCATTTTCTATAACTCCTTTCTCCTATCTTTGACTCAGTCACCTTGATTTTCTCATACAAGTCACAACCTTCTCTTGTCTTGTGGTTTTTGCACATGTTTTTTAGTCTGACTAGAATGTTCTCTCCCAAACCTCTCTCTTCGTCCATCATGTCTCCTTTAACTCATCCTTTAGCTAGTTCAGTATCTCCCTTTCCCTTGCTCAAGACACCATTTTTCTGTATGTCTTCCATTACCACCTCACTCATCTCTTTCATCTTGAAATCACAGTGATGAGATTCTTTCCCGTGTGGAGGTAAAATCTGTGAGGGCAGGCCATGTCTGTGTTGCTTGCCACTTTACATACGATGCAGAATGGTGTTTCAAACACCTTTTAAAATGCATTTAAGTGTATTCAAGTGCATGTTTTCTAAGCAGACCGTGAGTAAACCTCTCATCTATTAGTTTCAGTGTGAAGAGTTTGGCTTTCTTAGAACTCTGACAGCAGTTCAGCTCTGTATCCTTTTCTCACTGTTCCTAGTGACTGAATGAGGAATTTACTGATTATATAGATTATGTATATCTTGACACTCCTTAGCATTTAGAAAAGAATGGCTTCCCAACCATCATGTAAAAATGAGCCTTTGTCTTTTATACAAACTAGGGAGCTCTAAGAACAGACTTAGATGATACAGGTTCCTCTTATTTTACTCAGGGTTCTTTAGAAAAATAAAATCAGGCAGATATACTCATGTCATTTATAACTTCATGTTTATATGTTGGAGCTTTACATACACAAAATATGGGAAGGAGTTGGCTTATGCAGTTGTGGAGGCGGAAAAGTCTCATGGTCTGTTGTCTGCCAACTGGAGAGCCAGGGTAGCTGGTAGTGCAGCTTGAAGGTCTGTGATCCAGGATTTCCATGGTATAGTAACCAGTCTCTGCCTGTGTTAAGAACAGGTGATGGTAGATGTGCCGTTTTCAGTAGTCAGGCAGGAAGTAAATTCAACCTTCCTTTTCATTTTGCTCTATTCAGACCCTGAATGGAATGAATAATGCTCATTCACCAATACTGGGAAGGACCTTCATGTTTATTTGTGTGCCAATTCAGTTGCTGCCTTTCTGAGAAATCCAGAAATCAAATTTGACCACATATCTGGGCATCCTGTAGCCCTAGCAATTTTGCTTATAGATGTAATCATCAACTCTTTGTAGCCAGGTATTTTTCTTTATTGTATCTCAAGAACATTTTTTCCATGTGTCAGGATCCTAGGGATGGAAGATTCCTATGTTCTCCCAAATGTACAGCTCATTTGTGTGGTTCTAGTTGCAGTTCTTATGGAAATTATTCAATGGTGAAAAAAATACCACTGACATTTTTGAAGAAATACCACAGACACGTTTCCTGTGTCATATTTCACATGTACCACTTAAAGTTACTACCAATATAAAGCCTCAAAAAATATAAGTAGCTGGAATTGCCAGGTTTTCTACAATATAATAAATGTAATTCAGTAATTAAAAAATGCTAGTTATGTCTTAAATTGAGATAATATTTCTATTTCCTTAACCTGTCTGGGAAATACTAATGCAATGTGTTTGTTTGTGTGTATGTGTATGCTTGCATGCATGTGTGGACTTTGAAAGCGAAAGCTGTGCTTAATTAGTTTAACTGTGTGTTTATTCTTCTTCTTTCTTGGTTTAGATTTATTTTGGTTCTTATTTATGATCAGTGTATATTTGTGACTGTATGTATGTGTATTCACATGTGTTGGGGTGACTACAGAGGCCAGAAGACTGTACCAATATTCTGGAGCTGGAATTACAGGCATTATGGGCTACCTGATGTGGGTGGGGTAGCCTTGATATCTGAGATAGCATCAAGTGTTCTTAATCAATGAGCCATTTCTCCAGCCTTTACATTCTTCTTCCTTGAGATCACATCAAAATATTATTGTATATTTTAAAGATATCAGATACAATTAACAATGGAAGACGATGGGAATGCTACACATAAAAAATGCGCCCTGATTTAGAAAAATTACATTTGAAAATAAGAAAAAATTAAAATGTTGTCCTTGGATCTGTAAATCATTTGTCAACTACTTGGTGTAACAGTAAGCTTTGTGTCGAGTAATTTTTAAGCTACTTGAGAGAAGTAATTTAAAATTAAGACATACTTTTTCAAGGTTACTGTCCACAGTGGGTGGTTTCCATTGTTCCTGGGCTTGTGGTGAGGCACACCATCATGGCACATGGCTGTAGCAGAGCAGAGCTGATTCCCCTCATGGCACCCTGGAAGCAGAATTGGTGATCGACAAGATAAAGCTTTCAGGGACATGCCTTACCATCATCCTATCCAATTGTAACTCCTTCAGGGGGCTGAAGCCTTGATTCGGCTAGACTCCAGGAAACATGCTCGTACACAGACCCTGAAGTACTCTTCTCTGGGGTAGCTCTCAAGTGAACCAAGGTGACAACCTAGATCCACCATCCTACTTGGTCTCAGGAAAGCTGAGATATGATGATTGGTTCTGGCGCTTTGCTATCTCAGCTTAAACATAGCACAAACTTAAGCAAGACAGACTCCTGATTGAGTCACTTATATAAGGTCCCTTAACTTTACTCTTCTATATAAAACTAGTAAAGTTATTTTGTGCCTACGCTGGGCTTCTTATACCGAGTTCTAGTTCAAGATGAATAATTCTCTACAAATGTGTAAACTTTTAAGAACACAAAATTGAAGAGCAAATATTATTATGATTATTGTAAGTGAAAATAAGAAGAAAAAAGAGAGAGACCTTTCAGCCTCATCAGCCTATTAGTGGATAAGGATAAGGAGAAAACACTAAAGAATAGTACAAGAAAAAGTTTTTAGTGGAATTAAATTTTAAATGCTGAAGATTCAGTTTCAAAGTTAAAATAGAATGAACAAACAAAAAAGAGTGTAGCTTCATAGATTTGCAACTCTTTGCCAGTGGAGTCCTAGTTTGTCCTTGAATTGACAAAGTACTTTCTGGCTACATCTTTGTTCTCACTGTTAACGATTATTCGTAGAATTTAAAACCTGAGCGGTACCGCAGGTAAAATCCATGCTAAACATTGTGGTTTTTGTTTTCTTTACGTATTGCCTTTTAATGCTTGTTAATAATTTGACAATAAATGGTGCTTCTTTACATAGTCATCACGTTCAAATGAGAGTTAAGCCAGGTATAATGACTGACACCTTGAATCTCAGAACAATTGAAGCTGATGCAGGAAGATTGTAGCTATGAAATGAAACACTATAAAAATGATAGAGGTACATTTCAAATATTTTAACACGGGATACTAAGGATACTGACTGCCTGACATAACTAAGTGTTCCTATTTAAAACAAAAACACTGTTCCCTGTATCCTGTCCAACTCTATTCTCCCCTCTAGCCATCGAACCATCTGCTTGAAAAGGAAGAAAGGTTGATGATAAGTCATAGTCTCAACAGGGGATTTATGAAATCCCCAGATGTCCACAAATGTTTTTGGAGGATGTGTGTGTTTCAAGTCCTGCCTTCATTTTTGAGATGTCAGCCTTGAGAACCAGAGAGTTTTCAGCTTGGAAAGAGCAATTTCCCTAAGCAGGAGATGTCCAGGACAGTAAGATTCTCCAGAGTCTCTGGAAGTGACTTACTAAGACAGGTTCCCAATGTTTGTTTGGTTTTATTTGCTTTTTGCTTTTTACATCTTTGTTTTCCAAGACAGGGTTTCTGATTGTATTACTAGCTTCCTTAGAACTAGGCCTCCAGATTAGGGTGGCCTCAAACCCACAGAGATCTGCCTGCCTCTGCAGGGTTACTTTGGTGGTATCACTTGAATCATGCTTTTGAGCGGCTCCTTGCTTGTAAACTCTGTGCATTTGAAGTACCCCAGGAAAATCAAGCCTTTTGAATCCCTCTCAGCCCTGCACAGCTTCTGACACATGCAAAATACAGTAAATTTCAAGCATGTTTCTCTAGCCAGACCTATTGCTGCTATTACAAACTTTGAGATAGTAACTTCGGCCCTTTGAGATTGAACAGCATAGAGAGTGAACTCTCAGTCACTGGCTTAGCCAAGCCCTGTGCATTTGCTGCTGATGTGGACTCTTTACACATCTTGGAGGTTGGCAACACCCAGAACATCTCTATTTTCTCTGTTCTGGGGCACTGTGCTAGTGTGCCTTCTGGTACCCTTTGATCTAAAATCTATTTATTCATGCACACCAGGAACTGAAAGTAACGCCGAGGGTTAATATCCCCTTGCTTGATCATCTTTGAGTCTGCAGTCACTAGTCTCCAGTAAACAGTCCACTGCTTATTTTTTTGAGGCTTCTCTTAATATTATACGGCACAACCAGTGCTTAGTCATGACATGGGAAAATTTCCATGATCTCCTCCCAGCCTGCCTTTTGGAAAGCATTTGGCAGTCAAGCTCTGTTTTCGATTTTCTCATACAACCCTGTATCGTAGTCATCAGGCTGTTTTTCTCTTCTAAAGTGAGGAAATTTAATTTTATGCCAGCCTCAGGCTTGAGGACATAAATGCTGTAACAGCATAGCCTTTCAGAGGCTTTGGGATTGTGGTGTGTGTTGCTTTCACTTGAATGTCTACAGTAAGCAAAGGAATACAGATGACCTCGGCAGCAAAGTGCAGTACTGCATAAGGAAAAAAGCCCCATGAGGTCCAACTCCTCCCTCTCCTCTCACAGCCAAGAGACATCCTATACTTTCCTCTCTCTTTCTTCCTCTACCCTTCTTTATACTTTATTTGTCTTCTTTCTTTCTGTTTTCTTATGCTTTTCACAAGTTTAGGTAGAAACATCAGTCTGTCCTAACCTGTAGAGTTGGATCTGAATATCCCAGATTTGGTGGCCTTGGTCAACCCCAAACAATGCACTCCCAAAGGAAGGGGCCTACTCCTTTAACAAGGGCCAGTGAGGTGGCCCTGAGACTAAAAGTTAACTGAATATGTGACAACAAGCTCCTTGTTGGCAGGCATAGTTTTCATGAGGCACTGTGCTACTAACTGGGATAGCAGGGCATTTGCATAGAGAACTGAAACCCTGGAATGACAGTTCACTGAACATGGATCAAAGATGTTTTATTAAAACTTTATTTTTCCTGGGGGAAAATCATCTAATTCTAAGAAATTAAAGCCTAAATCCTAGTCCTTACATGTCCAATTATCTTTCATGGCCATATGTGTGAAGCAATCACATTTAAAAATTACAGAGCTCAGCTGTAAAAGTAATTGCAACAATAAACATAGTAGGAATTCAAATCTTGCTAATCAAGCCATGCCTTATCATCTCAAGTGGGTCTTGGTGGAGTTCTTGCTCGTTTCTTACAAAGGTGTTTGCTTCTTGCTTTATGTGAAAAGATCCTAAATCACACACACACACACACACACACACACACACACACACACACACACACACACACCCCTTCACAGTTTATTTTTATATTTTTCCCCACTGTAGTGGCACATAGCTGACTCCCAGGACTCAGGAGACCAGGCATATAGATCTCTATAAGTTCAAGGACAGCTATTGAGGTCCATTGATGTATGACCAGGTCTCACATGGAGAGATGGACTCCAAGTTATCCCAAACTGCAGCACATTTCTCAGCAACACTATCCCTGAATCAGAGAGATAGCACTGAGAAATAGGAACACTTGCCAGCCTGGCAAGGGAAAAACAACAGATTCGGCACCTTGTTCTACTGACACACCAAACTTTCCTTGAGTTTCTGTTTCATTCTCTGCACTGTGTGTAGATTAGAGATTGTGTGACCAGGAAGAAACATGGACATAACAGAAAGAGTAAATACAAAAATAAATGGTGAGATATCTGAATGCTCAAGACAATAAAAACAAAACAAAAAGACTGTGATGAGCATGTTGATACAGGTAGTAAAAACCCATGTTTTTCTCATCAACAGCACCTCTTCCTGTACTGTGGGGATTTATATCAGTGTCTTTCTTTAGGAATGATATAGAATGCATTTTTGTTTCCCGAACTGTATCAAGTTTGGTAATCTGACATAGGTTAGTAAATGCAAATTTCTTGAATGAAGTCTATACAGTAAACTGATTCTAGGAATTTGCTAAATGTTGTAACTTCCTAATAAGTCAACTGCTTGTTTACCTTCAAGTTACTGATGGAATGCAATGGGGTGGTTCTGTCAGTGCTGGCCTGCTACTTCACCATCTAAAATGCTTCACGTTGTATCTCTTCTTCAGAACTAAGCATCTTTCTCTGAAATGAACCACATAGCAAAAAAAAAATTGGAGGTGGCCCTCTCTACATACAAAGGAAACATCTCAGAAGAGGGGGTGGGAAGATTTAACAGTCAGGAAAAAGAGAAGTACTAGGAAAAACAGGGTCTTCTGGAAATAGCAAGGCAGCTTCTCTCATGAACTCAGAGCAGTTGTGGTTGTCTGTGTAAGACCTGCACAAGATCAAGCTAGTCAACACTCCAGTATGGATGTGGAGGGGTTCTCTTGCTCCAACCCTTGGCTGAAGCACTATTTTTAGTTAAGTAATTAACTTTACGTCCCAACTTTCCTCTTCCTCCTCTCCTCCAAGTCATCTCCCTTTTTCTCCCTCCCAATCCACTCTTCCTCCGTTTCTTTTCAGAAAAGGGGAGGCCTTCCCTGGGTATCAAATGATCTTGGAATATCAAGTTGTACTAAGATTAGGTGCATCTTCTCCTGTTGAGCCCTAGATGAGCGCTATTAACAATTGATGGTTGCTGTGGAGAAGTGGTTTTCTTTAAGTGTGTGGTCCTTGGTAGCTTGACCACGCTCTAGTGGGTGGTCTCACACTTATGTGTATAAAGGCAGCATAGAGTAAACTCAGCAGGTTACTTTTTAAAACAGGATTTGAAGTTGGGTTATGGGTGGGTGTCAAATGGTAAATATGAGAGACTATGAGGTAAATAAGTAGATGGATATGTTCAAACTGCCTAATATACATGTATGAGATCTCATAGTTTTAATAAAAATGTTATATTTTTAATGATCAAATGAAATTGGCATCTATGTCCTATCTCATATGGTTTACTATGTTTATTTAGTTTTCATCAACTTGTTACAGGATTTTCTGAGAAGGGGGAATCTCAATTGAAAGAATGACCCCATTAGATTTGCCTGTAAGCAAGCCTGTGGGTATTTTCTTGATGAATAATTGATGTGCAATGGCCCAGTCCAGTCTGGGCAGTTCCTGGGGTACATAAGAATGTAGGCTGAGCAGGCCTTGGAGATCAAGCCCAAAGCAGTATTCTGTCATGGTCTCTACTTCAGTTTCTGCCTCTAGGTTTCTGCTCTGCTTTAGCTCCTGCCGAGGTTTCCTTCAGTGATGGACTTATATCAGAATATGTTAAGTCTGATAAACCCTTTCCTTGCCATATTGCTTTTTGGTCATGGTGTTTTAACAGAGTAATAAAGAAAGCAAATGAAGACATGTTCTCTTTATTTACATAAATGCATATAAATATATGTATATGTGTGTGTGCATAAGGTCTCTTTCTATGTTACAGCATTGAAGCATTATGAGCTAAGTAATTTGTTTCAAACATTACAAGGAGATGCTGACATGAACAGTCCAAGATGTTTAAGAGCTGAAGCAAAAAATATCTGTGTTAACTGTGGTAGAATAAAGACTTACTAGATGCATATGTGGAAGGAATTGATCCTAAACTTAATTGTATTTTGGTCATGTTGCCTTCAACTCATTCTTCTACTGAGCTCATAATGCAAAGGGAAGATAGTATTAGGGAATGGATTTTCTTAGCATGTAAAAAATTGAAGATGTACATAGAAAAGATTTCTGAATTATAAAAGGTAGAATAAGACTACGTCAATTGTCAAGAACAGATCTAGTCAAAAGGTAGTGCCTCTCACTAATACTGAGATTATGTCATTGTGGGTAATCAATGAAGCATTGACAAAGAGTTTGTAGTAACTACTTGGGAGAAATTAATAACACATATCCTAAAAGCAAATATATACAGTTTATAAAAAGAACTAATTGAGTTCTATGTATTATAAGGGAAACACCAATTCCAAAAGCACCAACTTTCTATACTGGTGCAAACTAGCTAGGAATGGCAGGTTGTAAATCAGACAAAATAAGCAAGGTGACCCAAAGTCCATATTCTTCAGTTTAAAAATCAAAATTGCATGCAATCCTTATGGTATTATTAGGTTTTTCTGAATATCTTAATATAATTACTGACTTTCAATATGCAGAAAGAGTGGTTTTCCATATAAAAATTTCTGAATTTTTTTCCTGATAACTCAAAACAAGCTGTTATTTATGCAATTGCAACAGGCCACCAGAAGTAGAAACTAGCTATCATATATTACTCATATTATGTCTCATACAAGTTTTCCAGGTCCACTGGCACAAGAAAATGAGGAAAGAGTCCATTACTAATAGGAAATGTGTTAGTAGCCTCAAAATTTCATTAAAAAAAAACTCACCATGTTAACAGTAAAGGTTTAAAGAAAAAAAAATTAACACCTGGCAACAAGCCAAAGAAAAAAAAATAATATCCTATGTGTTCTCTGTGTAAGCAAACTCCACTACATGCTAGAAGCAACCCTAGGGGTACCTAAAGAAATGAAATCTGGCAAATGGATGTCTTCCATTTTGCAGAATTTGGAAAACAAAGGTGTGTACACCATACTATAGACACATATTCAGGGTTTCAATAGGCAAGTGCTTTAAGTTCTGAAAAGGCTGATTGTGTAATTACACAGTTATTGGAAATAATGGCAATTATGGGGTTACCTTCACAAATTAAGACTGATAATGCTCCTGCATATGTATCTGGTAAAATGAAGCAATCCATTGCATATTATAAAATAAAGCACATTACTGGTATACCACACCTACAGGACAAGCTATTGTAGAAAGAGCTAATCATACTTTAAAAGAGATGCTTATTAAACAAAAGGGAAGAGCAAAGACCCCCAGGGACAGACTAAATAATGTTTTGTTAACTCTAAATTTTCTTAATGTTGAAAAAGGAACAACAACAGCCGAGAAACACTGGGTTATAGAAAAAAACAAAAAACCAAAAACCATAGAACTAGATCAACCCATTTACTATAAGGATGTTTTGACAGCAAAATGAAAACCTGCAATAGTTGGAGATGGGGATGTGGTTATGCTTATGTATCTATGGGGAATAAAAAATGTTTTTACCAACAAAACCTACAAAGATTAGATTTGACCAGTGAAGACCTCCTCCTAGCTGAGACATGAATGTCTTCGCATGTAATGAATCTTATTTGCTTCCTGGTCCTCATGATGCAAAAATGTACCTATCATATTGCCTTTAAAGTTTATTTTTCAGAGAAGAAGACAAGACAGCAATGAAGATAAAGCAAGTAGACGAGGTGATTCAGCCTCAGAGACTAACTCAGTTACTGTTTCCTCAAAAATCTATATGCAGGTCAACTTCTAAAAGCGTTTCCAAATGATCGATACCACAAAGACTGACAGAAACACAGACTCTGGACAGACAACACAGAGACTAGATAGAAAACTCAGAGACTGGACAAAAAACACAGAGACTAGATAGAAAACACAGAGACTGGACAAAAAACACAGAGACTAGACAGAAAACACAGAGACTAAGCAGAAAACTCAGAGACTGGACAGAAAACGATATAACTAGCTTTTCCAATATCCTAATTTTCTAAGAGTACCCCAAAATACATTTTACCCCCCATATAGCAAGAAGTAATTTTAAGAACATGATGCCCCCATTACCTAGGTCTGGGGTCAGTGTTTTTGGGTATTTAACGGGTTATTGATTGGTTGTAGTAATGAAGAAAATAAAGTAAAGGTTGGAATCAGGGATTTCTTTCTTTCTTTCCCTTCTTTTTCTTTCTTATGTAGTGTTATTAAAAAAGAGGAAAAAAGGGAATAATAAGGGGGGAGGGAATATAGGATTATTGGATAAAACCTTCTATCCTATAGACTAGAATCTATAGATTATTGGATCTACAGATTATTGAATCTACTAGTCTCAAATATTATGGTTTATTGTATGTAGATAGAAATTTAACATTGTTTTGTTCAGCTCTTTCTTAATGTATTGTACATATGTAGCTTATTTGAACATGTGATGTAAAGTTCTAGTCTTATAAAAGCTAACTATTGTAAACTGTTCAGGATGATTGGAGATGCAAATTAGTAGTTAGTTCCCTATAAATAATCTTACTTGTAATCTTGTTAGTTACTAGTTCAGTTAACTATAGAATGAAGCTTTTTTTAGTCTCATATATGTTTTCAAGGTTAAGCAGATAGTGCATAGCTAGAAACAAGCAACATTATTCTAATATACTATAGATAGTAGATATGGATATGCCTATATAGTGGTAAATAAACAGGTGGTCTTCAAATACTTCAGAAATTTGCAGAAAACGACACTTAAAGATATTTTAATAATAGAAGCCTTTTCTGACAGAGAGACATCTTTCCTGACAACACCTCTAATCTACTTCAAAGCAGATGATGGCCACCAAAGAAATAAATGTGTCAAGATAGCCATGGGAGAAAAAAAATGTTCAACTGCTGATAGCAGGCCGTCTGTAGAAACCGCATGAGCAGGACACTGGGAAACTTGACCATCCAAGTTTACAGAGACTATGTGGTCAGTTCTTCCAAATTCCCGCTTCACAGAAAAGCCTGTCAGATATTCGGGGCTTGTCGGCAAAAGATTGGCTACCCCAATGATACAAAGAAACCTCTGGTGACTGTTCAGGCAGTCAGCTGTCTTTCTCATCTCTATAGTTCTGGAAGCTGCTTGTTTTACGCTTTCTACATATTTAGGTAATATTATTTCCTTCTAAAGTTTCTGATGGGGCTGAAGACTAGATAGTCATAGTCTTACTACAATTAAGCTTAGTTGTTTAGAAACTAAGACAATGTTTTTGATCTAAAAAAATGTTGGAAAGTCTAGATAAATGTTTTTAGGTTGATAGATACAAGATTTGATAAGAAAGTGGTTTAGGTACAGAACTTTGGACTTGCCAGGATAGGATAGATAATAGAATGCTTGTTCCAAGGATTCCAAATACGAACGGACTAGATATTGTAAATGTAATTCTTACCTGATATTTTTCATGATTATTCTTATTGTATATAGTTTATTGATGTTAAAAAACCATTTTTTTAAACCAAAAGAAGGATATGTAATGGAAGCTTTGGTTTCTTTAAAGCTCAGTTATGTTATGTAAACACGTTTTTGGTTTAATCCCAAGTGTGGGATTTTAGTTTAGGCTTTAGTCTGTCCACAGCTGATAATTGTCCCCTGTGGGGTGTGGTATTTGTCAGCTTGTAATGGCCTGCCTCTTGCAGCATGGAGAGGGCCATTGTCTAGGACTCAGCAAGATAGAAATACAGGAGCCTGGAGGGAGAAAAGGTGGTGTGTGGTGTGTGGCAGTTTTAGAGAGACCAGAGAGGAACGGTGTGGTGGTTTGGAGCAGACAGACGAAGAGAAACATTTCAACTCTGAGGCTTGGAGGAGATGAATGGAGGAGATGGCTTGCTGCATTTGCTGTTGCTAGAGACTCATATAGTTCCCTAGGCACACATTACCCTAAACAGTCAGGAGAAGTAAAGGGGTCTGGGCCCCCTCTCCACACTAACCTTCTCTCTCTTCCTCAGGGTTATGGAGTTGTAAGCGAGAGGCTTTAAGGAATCCCAAATCAAATAGAGTTAAAAAAAAAAAGAGAGCGAGCTCAGCCCTCTAAGACAAATGACGTTTGTATTTACTGTGATAATTTTTTTCTACTTCTGAGATCATGGAACTCTTTCTTAACTCCAAGGTTCTGCTAGGTTTGAATTTACTTCCAAAGTAGTGTAACAGACTTTAGGGAAGTAAGTGATTAAAAACTTAAACAGTGTCTCTCAAAATATGGTCATCATCACGATATCACTTGAGAATTAAAAGACACAAATTCTTGGGCAGCACCCTGGACCTGTGGAGTCAGTACTGAGATAATGCTGAGTGGTCAACATTTTCACAAGTCTTCCAGGTGATTCGTGTGTACCAACAATTCAGAATTAGTAGTGAATGGTACAAGCCCCTAAATGACCCCCTTCAATATTGGATCATTAGACTTGAGCTTACCCAAGAATCTCCTAGAAGATCTGTTAGGCACTAACTGCTTGCCCCATCCCAGATGCTCTGATTCTTGCCATCCATGGACAGTGAATTTTTTAACTTGGTCATTTCTGAGGGACTCTGTACCAGCGAAGCAGCTTATGTGGCTCATACCTCAACCCCTCAGCAAAGATCCTCTCAAAATGCCCCTGAAATTGCATGCTAAAAGAGCTGTAAAAATTGTGTTGAATCTATAGATGTTCGATGCACCAGTACTTTATCTGATGAAAAGTGTAGTCTTGTGAAATCTCAAAACCATTTGCAGGATAGTCTCAGTCAAACTAGCCCAAGGACATGCCATGGAAGAGTCACTCTCCAGCCTGGCAAGCACTGATTCATGGTATGTTGCAAAGCTGAGGCTGAAGCAAAACTTAGCAAACCAGATTGAAAAAAAAAATCCCTTCTGAATTTGAGATTCAGCTTAATAAAACACCGTGTGCAGCAGCACGGTGCTGAAATCTGCTTCCGGACACCAATTTGTGGGTTGCTGGAAATCACGTCGCTGAAGAAACTGTGTAAGTGTCCTTATCAGAAGAGACTAATTGGAAGCTACAATTACTGAGGCAATTAATGCCAGGGATTCTGATTCACTGTTGCAAAGTGACTTTCATTTCACTTCCTAATGCATGGGGACAGTGATGTTCGCAGAAAAGGAGATGGTGTTCTTTGCTTGCAGGAACCCATTCTCTTGAATATCATTGGACATTGTGGACTGAAAATGTGTTTCTTTTGTTTAGTTCTCTCTCTCTCTCTCTCTCTCTCTCTCTCTCTCTCTCTCTCTCTCACACACACACACACACACACACACACTCTTTATTAAAGTTCAAAAATGACTAGGTGGAAGGTAGGATGAAATCAGTGGTGTGGAAATGGTCAGTGTGTTTGATGGGAGTTAAACAATTGGCTTCCTTTTTCACATTACCATGACTGTTGTGGGTTGGATCGCAAATGCCCTCCAAAAGTCACAGCATTAAAGGCCTCATCCAAAAATGGTGTTTTTGTGAAGTATTGGGAGCATCTGGGAAATGATGTACCCCCCACTGTAGGTCTCCAGATATATATGACCCCTTAATTCCTCAAGGCCAAGGCTAGAAGTACATGCTTCCCTTTTCCCCGTCATCCCATAAATGGCAGGGAAAACTATAGTGGAAATCTCTTGGAGATTTGAAAACCTTTTGTTCCATGCTATATTATCATTCTAAGGGATGATCTTTTTTAGGGCATCAGTTAGAGATGAGAAAAGCTGCATTTCAGAAATACTGTTGTAATGGTTTTTTAGCACATTTTACCCTAATTATTGATGCTATTTTGTAGAAAAAGAATAACCTTGACACATTTGGGGGCTTTTAAATATAATACTCTGTGAAAAGAACTGCAGACTTCTATTTTTAAGTGTAACATTTTCATTACATTTTTTTTTAAAATAGAGCCATGTCACAAGTATGGGTAAACTGGAACTTGTTTCAATGATTTGCTGATTTTTAGACTGAAAGCTGAAGATAGCTGAAATTTGTTTACCCTTGTGTTTAATTAAAAGTGTAATAATTGGTGCAAAGGAAGTGAATAAAAAAGATGTCAACCACTTTAATCCGAGAATGTAAGAGGATTTGTGTAAACACTGGTTTTACTGGGTATTGGGAAAGAATTAAAACATTTTTCACAAAGATTTTACAAGGCGGGAGAGACAAAAAGATTTGACTTCCTCTCATAAACACACATTTTTATATTAGTCATTAGATCAAACTTGTGTCTGTTATTCCCTACATTCTTGGACATGGTCATTCATTTAGAAGCCATTGCCTTACAGTGGCTTTGGTGATAATGGACTGTCTTTAGGTC
This sequence comes from Pachyuromys duprasi, assembly GCA_028658305.1. NCBI lineage: Eukaryota > Metazoa > Chordata > Mammalia > Rodentia > Muridae > Pachyuromys > Pachyuromys duprasi. Next base: position 126,835,626 of record CM053764.1, read on the forward strand.
CCCCATTAAGCTCACCAAGAGCTGCGAGCATTTCTTTCTTTCTTTCTTTCTTTCTTTCTTTCTTTCTTTCTTTCTTTCTTTCTTTCTTTCTTTCTTTCTTTCTTTCTTTCTTTTTTTTTCATTTAAAGAACTCACATGAGAATGTCAAAAACTTTCTGTTGGTAAGTCATTTATCATACTCAGGATGCAGACTCAGTATATAATTAGCACATATAGGGGAGGTCACAGAATTTGTAAACATGACTTAATTGCCCAGTGCCTTTCCCTAATCTCTACTCCTAAACTGCCTTTTAGAGGGTGTCTTCTCTGGGGAGACCCTGACATTCCAGGGTTTTCTTTATTATATTATTATTATTATTATTATTATTATTATTAGTCTCTGTGTGGCCCTGGCTTTGTAAACCAGGCTGGCCTGGAACTCACAGAGATCCACCTTCTTCTGCCTCCCCAGTGCCATGACTAAAGGCATGTGCCCCTGAGCCCAGCTATTCCAAGTTTTCGTGGACACTCTCTCATTTGAGTTTCTGTGTTAGTAGAATGCAATTTTTTTGTATATTTTCTTTCTTATTCATTGGCTCACTCATGTATTCAACAAATACGTATGAAGCATTCAATCCACTTCTGGCAATTTCCACAGATAGTAAGGGGCACTCTGTCACTCTCTCATCATTCCACAGAGCGGATGCTTCGGTCATTCATCATACTTTATGGCTAGTTTTGATATCTCTGTCTTCTCACCTACATCGTTTTTTAGAAAGTTTCCTAGTTTTGCATTCTTGGTCCAAAACCTGTAATACATTACAGAAAGTAGCATCGTGGGTCCCTGAAAGATGAAGTTTTACCATTTAAAGCTGGAAAAATAAGTGATTTGAAAGTTTTTATTTATTTTTGCATTGAATTCAGAAAGTATTTGTTTTTATATTTGTTCTTTGTTTTGCTAAGGTATCAGCATTTATTTTTTTTCAACTCATTAGTTGTTAAAGCTGTTGTGGAATGTCAATGTCAATCACTCTTCAATATCCCAAGGATCAATTAGTGAACAAAACTGACAGGATACTTGCTCTGGCAAAAATCACATTCCAGATAGGGGAGAGAAATCCCACTGATACAGGGGTCAGATTTTTAGCATGTTAGGAGGTGGTGGATAACAAGGATAAAGGGACGCAAAGATTGGCAGAGGTTAGGAAGCCAGAGGGCATGTCAGAGTTCTCAGTGCAGAGAGAAATTGTGCTGGCTCTGAAGAAAATCTGTGGTGTCTTTCTGTAACTAGAAGCAGACATTGTTCCTGAAATGTTACCTATAGCATAGCAAAGTGGACCTTTCTTCAGATACAAAGGCTAGATGCAGCATCTAGACTGCAAATCAGCGGGAATGTACCATCTGCTTTTCAGGTCCTGGTACTCCTGTGTAAAACAGGTCTTCTTCACCCGCTGAATGGAAAGATGGGGATGGAAAGATGACTCGGTGCTTTAGAGCACTGTAGCAGCTCTTCTAGAGAACTAGAGTTTGATTCTCAGCACCAATGTGGAACTTAACCTGTCTGTAATTCTAGTCCCAAGAGATCCTGTGCTCTCTTCTGGCCTCTGACCGAACTGCATGAACTTGGGACACTGACATGCATGCAGGCAAAACAACTGTACACATAAAATAAAAAGGAAGGAAGGAAGGAAGGAAGGAAGGAAGGAAGGAAGAAAGAAAGAAAGAAAGAAAGAAAGAAAGAAAGAAAAAAAGAAAGAAAGAAAAAAAGAAAGAAAAAAGTAGCCCGGCCTCTGCTTTCTGGTATAATTATGCATGAAAGTCCTGGAGCTTGGGACTGTGAGAATGTGGGACTGTGGGATGGCGGGACCACGGGACTGTAGAGAACTTCTCACTCCTTCATATGAAATCACTGTCTTTTGAAAAGCCTGAAAACTCCTCCTTTGCTCAGGACGTGGGAGGGTCTTTCCTCTGGAGATGGACAGGGCCAGTTTCCTTTTAAGGCAGTCAGCGGACAGAGCCATCACGTGCAGTTTCAGGGACACCTTGTTTTATGTGATGATTATTTCTGAGTGTAAGTCTAGAAATAGAGGGGTATACTTTTCATTTGGCAACTGAATCCAGTTCTAACTGATGTCAACATACTAATTAGACACTCGAGAGAATCACTTTCAGCTAGTGTAAAGTATGACTGCTCGTTTCATCAGGATTGCTTGTTAGTGCTCCAGAAGTTCTGACCTACACTAATAAGACATGAAACATGAGGGAAAGCGCAACTATCACAAGAAAAGATTATTACTTAGATATGTCAAAATAATCAGCTGAAAGACCATCATAATTCAAAAGACCCAGTTACGTGCATGAATACTAGGTACTGCTTAAAGCTCTAGGAAATTATGCTATGCTAATGTGCCACTTGAAAATATACTAAGCAAAAAGAAATTTCATTGGTCAAATACAAATCATAAACCTCTTAGTGATCACTGCACTAAGAAATATTTAGAGCTTCTATATTAACAATGTTAAATGCTCTCCATGTGATGCTAAAAACTAGGTAGATGGGAATCCAAGTTATAATATACCATTTCACCTGCCATTATGTTTTAGGTGTAAATCAATTCTATTTAGAGAATGACTATGTTAACAATAATTTTAGATTTGTTTAGTTTTATTTTATGTGTGTGGTTGTTTTGTCTGCATGTGTATCTATGTACCACATGCATGTAGTGTCCAGAGAGGCCAGAAGACATCAGAGCCCTTGGAACTGGAGTTGCCGTATGTGTGCTGGGAATGGAACTCAGGTCCTCTGTGAAAGCTGTCCATCCTCTTTACCACTGAACCATCTCTACAGCCCATGTCTTAACATTTTGTTGCCTCCATAGCACCAAAACAGTTAAGGATACAAAATAAGAGTTGGAGTCAATGTGACTGAGTCGTAGTTTTATGAGGTAGTGAGTAGGAAGTAAGCGATCAAGTGAAGACAGCATGATTTTTTTCTGTACCACACATATTTGTTCCTGCCTTTCTTCCATTATCCTTCCTCCTCAGCAATCTCCAACTTACTGTGGCCAGCTCAATACTCCTTTCTCACAGTGACTCGGAACTTCTTGGTGAAATGATGCTGGACTTAGCGGTCCTATAGACACCATCATTTACTCGATGCTATTCATGACAGTTTGGCCTGGCCTGCATTTTTATCACAGCATCTGAAAAAGCACTGCCTGAGGCTTCAGAGGCAGCGATGCAAAGGTGATGATGACTTGAGAGTGCTTAGGAGTGGGGAAGAAGGGAGGGCTGAAGTAAGTAGAAAGACATAAATCAGGATGGGAGTAACACTCAATATCTCCCCAAAGATTGTTAATCTGCCTTCACGAAAGGCAGCCTTAAATGTCTCCATTTATGGGTGGATTGTCAGCAGCTCTTTCATATGAAAACCTGCCTTCAAATGTAGCCAAAGCAAGAACATGGAAGTGACTAAGAAATGGACTCAAAGAATGTATTGCAATGGTGACTAACGTAAAGTATGTGTTAGGAAAACTTCATTGCCAATGAATTGGTTGCATTCAAGTGTCAGCTAATATTGAGAAAGCAAAGAATAAATGTCTTTCAGGAATTTGTGAAAAAAATCAAACTTTGATTAGAATGACTAAATTTTTATTTTTAAAAGAGACTTAGTTTCTATGCCTCATTGTCTCTGATAGTGTGTATGGAAGAGAGTTTTTTTCACCTCTTCTCCTTAAGAAAAGCATTATGGATAGTACTTTAATTAAGCCTTATTTATTTATTTATTCATTCATTCATTTAATATTTATTTTTGTACTTCAAGCTATGAGCTTGTGATTCTGCAGACTCAAGCTCCTGAGTACAGAGATAACAGGCATGTACCACCGCACATGGAACACATTTGGAAACTTTAGTTGGCCAGGCACAGTGGTTTATGCTTGTCATCTGTGTACTCAGCAATCTGAGTCTGCAGAATTACAAGCTCAAGGCCTACCTGGGCTACATCGTAGGACCTTGTCTCAAGAAAAAAAAAAAAGAAAAAGAAAAAGAAAGAAAACTAAATTAAACAAAAGCATGCAACACAAAACAAATCGAACTAAACCAAGACACAGAAACAACCAACGAAACAAGCCATTCAACCAATCAACCAACCAAACAAACAAATTGCATTTATTTCAGAGTCAGAAAGTTGGAGCACCATCAGAAAATAGATAAGAGACAACTTATTTTAATGAAATGGAATCCTGCTGAAATTGACATTTATTAAGCACTTTCAATGTACCATGCACTGGCTCAGGCCCTTTCTTCATACAAAAATATTTGCTTTTTTTAACTCTGGGGCAACAAAATCCTCATGTTACCAACAGAGGCTGTTGCTTGTAGAAGCTGAGCACACATGAGCTTAAATTCAGATTCCAGGCAAGTGTATTTGAAGGTTCCTTTTTTCTTCCCCACACTGGAGGCAAGCACATTTTTAGTGATGTAGATTTATTACTGCTTTCATCCCAAACAGAAGTTTTCTGAATGGAAGCTTTCTTTGATCCTGCAAGAATCCAATGCCAACACCACACTGATGGGAGGCAACAGGAGCAGAAACAGTTGTAATATTCAATGGTCTGCGACCAATGTGCCAGCATCGCCGTCTTTCATCCAGACTGTGCAGGACGTGTTTTAAAAATGACATCTATTACCACATTAGAGGCAGCCCATAATAGTCCCTCATAGAATGTTTGTCTCAATTGTGGTTATTTAATGTTGTTATGCCAAATTTCACAGAGCTCTTATGGTAAACAGACATAGTGAAATAGATGGAGAAGGAGTCACTTAGAAGTTGTCAAAGTCTGGGCCTCCCTCTCTCCTTCTCTCTGCCTCTCTCCCACTTCCCTTTTGTAATTTTCTAAAGTCTTTCCCAGTCTTAGGAGTTTCCTGTCTATAGAAGAGAGTTTTATAATTTCTTGATAAGCAGAAGTAAGACTCAAGTGTTAATGGCATTGTTATTATGAAGAGGGAAAAAATACATACATCTATTTGATCTCGGCACGTGTGCAAAGGCACAGTAATTTTCCCCAGGTTAAAACGCCATGTTAAGCTCTGACTCAGGGTAAATTTGAAAGCTAAGCTAAAGCCACGAATAAAGAAGCTGACTGGAGTTGATGACAGCCCTCATCTTCGGCAGGGTAGGGACTGAGATGGAGCAAGCCACAGCAGACAGTGACGTGCATGCTGCTGCAGATCCCCAGCCTTCAGAAGGAACAGAAGACTATTCTGTTTCACACTGTGGTCACATCTGTGGTTTCTAACTGTTTCTTAGTTGCCTTTCTCTTTTCTTTGAGCACAAGGCATAGTTATAATGATGTGTAAACAAAATAAAAAATAATGAGCAATATCTTTTGCTGTTCTAATTTAACATTATTAAAATGACACAATATTGCCTTGGAAGAAAGTGGTAGAGGGCAAATGCTGTTAAACAGAAATTAAGTACCAATATGCTGGCATATTATTATCTACACACTTGGCTAGATTGTGCTCTGTATGTCTGCCACAGGCAAGCTATGTCTGTGAGAAGATAAAAGAAATCTAGAAAAATGGCTGACATTTTCTGAACTGTTTTGACACTTTTAAGACCTGAAGGCAGAAGAATTTCAAGTATACCAAACCTGTCCCAAGGCAGACACTCAACATTTGCTGCCAAGGATTCCAGGTAAGTGAACCAATCAAAATACCCAAGTGGGTTCTTGAAAGAACCATTCACAGGAACATGAACCAACTCTAAATATTGACAGATGTTGACTTTGGATTCAGTGTCAAAAACATGTCACCAACTTCAGCAAAGGAAAGTAAAAAGAATAAACAAAATAAGTATAACAGGCTTGAATATTTGTTGGATCTGGGGCTGTGGAAATTTATTGTCTATGATTTCTATTCTGTGTGCTTTTGACATTTTTAATGGGAACATTCATTTTGAAGAGTCATCACTTCAAGAATGGCTTGTTTGATGAGCCCTTCACTTTCCTATGTGCCCGGGCATGGGTATGTGTATTTTGTTGGACTATTGTCAACAAAGTGCCTCAAACCTTTTCACTGCACTTGAGTTCTTTGCATTGCATATGGCGTGAAAGAGTGCTTTTGGGGATTCTTTCAAGAATGGCAATATTTGTGGAGTGCTGGGACTTGCCAAGTTTTGATTATGGACTTTGTGAAGAAAAGTACCTTGTAGACAGAGCTCCCATCTGTACATGAACAACTGGGACTTTTCTTGAGTGGTGGGATCCTTACAGTTGTCAACACATTTTGAAAGCAGTGCTGCAAACATCGAGTTACCTCAGACATGAGCTAAGCACTGTAGCTAACACAATGGGAAGAACAGTATAGTTAATAGGTGGGAAGGAAGATACAGAGATAGCAATTGAGAAATGTCTGCAAGCCAGCGAACACTACTGAGACCTCCATATCCTTCTGCATAACCTCTGATTTTAATTTTAACCGAGAATGGATCTTCTTTAGGTCTCTGTAGTCATCTTCAGGTTTTCATTCTCCAGCAGTTGATCCACCAATCTCACCTAAGCCAAGCTCACTGAAATAAAATTTCATGTCTTGGCAAGTTTCCTGGGTCTCCGGGGCCAGGGAGAAGATAACTAGATATGCACATTTTATGGATTGTTTAATTGTTATGTTGCCTCCCTGAATATGAGTGTCAAGTGTCCACCTCTCTGGATTCCAGCTTTTCTCATTTATATTTCTTATGTTCTGTCATTTAATCTCTCAGATAGCTGGCTGGTTTGCCAGGCCTACTGGCCCTAGATGGGGTGTTCTTTTCCTATTGAGATAGATGTTTTGGGGGACATGATGCAACCTCTCATTTCTACTCTGTATATCTGTAGGCATCCTTGCTAGCGCTAACAGATTGGAATTCTTTTTTCTACTCTTTTCAAACCTGGTTGGGGACTGGTTTTTCTCTGCTGATGTCACTACCTTCTCCCCTGCTGAGTTTGGTTTGCTTTTATTTCCAGCTTGTCCCATGTGGAACACTTGAGCCCCCTGCCAACAGTCAATCTTCTCCTTCTATTATGTGAATCCTGAATATCAAACTCAGGTTACCAGGCCTGGTAACCTGTGGCAAGCACCTTTACCTGCTGAGTCACCTCACCAGCGCCTATACAATGTTTAGCGCAGCCAATTGGCATATAAAGGTCTTTTTACTTCTGTGTTCAGTTGAGAAAATAGTGGTGTGTTTTAATCAGAAGTAGGATGCAGAGATGAGATCTCTAGTTTCATTTTCACACACATATAGACATCAGAATGAAGTAAACAGAAGGTTGACTGCCTTTTGTACTGAGAATTGTCATATGACACCTTCCTTTGTTCAGTTTTATAAGGACTTGGCTTTCAAGTCAGTCCTTTGGAATTGCTCATGGGCTTGTTTTGTGGAAGTATGGAGAAGTTTGACAAATTTACCTGTCAGTAATAAAGAGGGGATGGGACTTGCCCATACTTCTGAAATGGGCGCAGCCTTCTGTAAAGTCTTGTTCATTGAAACGGGTGATTGCAACAGAAGATAGTGTGGTTTTGATCTCTAGGGGTAGGGCCACTGATCTTTGCTCAGGGAGTGGACTTGTAGCAGGTTCTTCCTGTGAACTTGAATTTATACACCATCCTCCCTCACACACATGGCGGATGAGACACACTGAGTGATGATTTCGATATGTCTGTTCTATCTGCTAAGATTTACTATGTCTCTGCATCAGAGTAATGATCTACCTAATTCATCAGCTTTCTAATCTGAGTTGAGCAACCAAATAAAGCATATTCACACACTGTCAGTAGATCCTGTGTCTGAAAAAGATAGTCATGTTGAAAATTATGATAGGAGTAAAGAAAGATCCAGAATAGTTTGGCTTTTGTGTCAACATAGTAGATTTATTTTTCAGTTTACCATCTATTCAGAGAACAAAGTCAACATCATCCTGGGCCTGAGTTTGAGCTCTTCTGAGGTTGTCTTTGTAACATTGTTCCTCTGTCACAGTGGCTCTCAACCTTCCTAACGCTGCAACACATTCGTACAGCTCTTCATATTGTGGTGACCCCCCAATCATAAAAATTTTTCCGTGGCTACTTTGTAACTGTATTTTTCTACTGTTATGAATTGTAATGTAAATATTTGATTTGCAGAATGTCTGATATGTGGACCCCCCGAAGGGATCATGAACCACAGTTTGAGAAACACTGCCTGCCACTATGCTTCAGGCTCAGAGTGGAAGACACATTGTCGTCCTATTCCTTGTGGCCTTCTTACAGCCATATGCTCTGTATAAATAGAAGCACAAGATTGACTCAGGCACTCAGGTTCACCCATTCATTTCATTGCAGGAGAGATGCAAGTTTCCAAGTTTGTAGCTATAAGGTTGACAGATTACCCCTTTGGAACTTATATCCTAGAAGATACAGTTCTTAGAGAAATGAAGGACTAGTCTTACCTTGCTTTGTTTTCTTCTCCTAAATTATTGTTGGAGGAGGACTCCATAAGTCCATAATATATAAAATATAATACTGAATATAGTATAAAATATAAGCATTTCATGGATTAATTCCTAAATATTCAATTTAAAGTAATTGTGCTTCGTAGTACTCACTGTGAACAACTTTTTTGATTCATTTTGCATATTTTACATTAACTAAGAGTTTTCCCATTTATTTATAAAATCAAGAACCCAGTTGCAACATTCTTGAGATGATCACAGTCACTCATATGCAATAATTGATGTTGTATAAAAATAAATGGCGAGCAAGCAATGTGCTTTATTCTGCTGGTTCTGCTATAACATAATGTCATAGACTAGGCAATTTAGAAACAACAGAAAGCTATTTTGTTTTAATTCTGGAAGCTGGAAGTTCAATGTGATGACGGGTTTGGTGTTTGGCAAGGTGCCAGGCTTTCTGCTTCAAAAGTGACACTTTAGGAGAGACATATTCAATATGATGTTAACATTTAATAATCCAGTGATAAGCAAGTCTTGAGTGATTACTGTGTGTCAAGTTCTGTGTAGAAGCAGCTATGGAGAAGAATTAAGCATGAGAAGGATAACTTAAACTAGCTTGCTGGGACCAAAATGAGTCTCATTAGGAGGAAACCTCAGAAAGCAAGGAAATCCCATTCATAGTAATAGGAGCAGGTTGATGGAATCTGAGATTGAATTCCTGACACAAAGTGTAATCAATATACAATGATGTGAAGTGGAATGTGCATCAAATAAGAGTGTATGTGTGAAGTGTTTGAAGTGGGAAATCCAATGTGTGACTCTGAATTCTGCAGGTAATATGTGGAAGATATTCTGATTGATTTCAACCAACCATGATAGACCATGAAATAGGAAAAATAGTTAAGCCAGCAAGGTTAAGCAGATTCCTTGTGCCTCTCTTTCAGGCAGTTATTTCACCTCTGGAATTCAGAAAGGAACTCTGAACATTTTTTTTTCCAGCATTTAGGATGCTTGTAACTGAGAAAAATGATAGGATTCTATGAAAAGATTCATGGCTTTTTAGGAAAAAGATAAAATCGTGGCTGTCATACAGACACAAAAATGAACACTAAGCATCGTTGGAATCAGGCACATGTTATAATTGGCTCTAGAGAAACTTAAGAATGAATGCATCCATTTGTAGCTAGGAGATTTGAAATGTGTGGGCAAATAGAAGGCTGGAAGTTCTGGGGAGGGAAGTCAGTTACCTACTCTTGGGACATAATTTGCATAGCTGTTAGCAAAAAGTTATCTTTGTAAGATTTATCAAGTTTTAAAAATACTTCTGTGGAATTTTAATCAGATACCCCCTTGGGGAGTCATCTAGGATCTCAAAGGTAGCTTTTTACTGAAGTACAAATACCTCCCTGTGCTTTTAGACATGAAACCAGAATGTATTTCTCAAGCCATGCTTAGTGATCATTAGATAAAAATAAAACAATTTTTGAAGATGAAGAAATTTATAAAAAATATTAACTTATGTCTAAAAGGTAAGTTCGTGGTATTTTTTGTTTGTTTTGTTTTATTTGAGACAAGATCTTACTTTTCAGGCTAGTCTGGAACTTAGTGTGTAGCACAGGCTGGACTTAGACTCCTGTTCCCCCTACTTCCAAAGTGCTGGGATCAGTGTGTGCTGCCATGCCTGACATGCTTTCTGTTTTGTATTTGAGTTATTAGAGTTCCATTGTATTGCAACGATGTTCACCTCACCTTTCCCCTAAGCACCTTTCTTGAGAACTCATGGTGATCATTGTTAAGCAGTTAGAACAACCCTCTCGTCATTGTGAAAAATAAACAAGCTGTTTTTGTCAATAAGATATCCTGTCCCTAAATATACAAACTCAGATTCCTGAGTGACTGTAAAAGTTCAAAGGTCAACTTTTAGAGTTCGAATTTTGGCTGTGACCATGGAACCATTCAAATTCCTCCTCCGTTTTCCTATTTAGGGGATGGACAATATTAGTTTATCAGGCTGGACAGAGGCGTAAGTGGGAAGATGAAGTAGAGCCTACAGTCTCATATTATTCTAAGAAAACAAACATGTAGATCTGAGCCTCAAGAGTTCACTCAGTGTCAGCCAGTGTTAAAGGTACATATGTACTTGAAAAATTTATTTTATTTTGAATTACATGTATGTGTGTGAGCGCGTGTGTGTGCATAAAACTTCTAGCACCAATGCCCACAAACTACAAAGGCATCGATTCCCCTGAGGTTGGAGTTAACAGGTGGTTGTAATCTGCCTGATGTGGGTACTGGGGACAGAGCTCATGTTCAACCCTCTTTACTACTGAGTAAAGAGGTACTACTCTACTCAGTAGTACTGAGTAGAGTACTACTACTACTCTCCATCTCCAAACTCTCAATTTAGTGTTATTCCAGTAATCTTTGCCATTTTTGGTCTTCACAAAATGAAATGTGTTACAACTACTAGGATTTCTAGAATCAATTAATACACCATGTTTAGAAAACATTTGGCATAAAGAAATGTATCTATACATATAACTGCAAAGAACATCTGTGATTCTGCTTTTTATTTAATTAAGGCATATGAAAGGATGAATCTAGCATGTCTTCTCAAAAACAAGTCATTTCAGATGAACTAATTTAGTTGTTCAACATATTTATTTAGCTTCAGTTGTTGGGGCTGCTGAGATGGTGCAGTGGTTAGAGTCCTGGGTTTCATTCCCAGCACCCACATGACGACTCAGAACTGTCTGTTAACTTCAGTTTTGGGGAATTTGATACTCCTTTCTAGCCTACAAAGGCACTAGTCATGGACATGGTGCACAGAGAGACACACAGGCAAACAGGCATACACATAATTTTAAAATAAAATCTTCAGCTGTATCCTAGTTCTCAAGGCTATTGTGATTAATACACAGATTTTTTTTTCTCTAACATGTAACATTTTTGTGAGAAGTATTCTGAGAATTTTTCAAGCCATACAGATCTTAGAAAAATACTTGCCTAGCCCATACCAGTAACAGGCACACACAGTCTGCGGTCCAGTGTCAGATCCTGAGTTACATGAGGTTAAGACATTTCATACAGTTGACTCAGGATCACTAATAGCAAACCTGAAGAAGCCAAGACAAGGCTATGGCTGATCCTGAACTGGCATTATATTGATATTTATGTAAGCAGATAAATACAAGATTAAGTAAAGTCTTAAATGGTTTCCCTATGCACACACCAAAACTCTTAATGTCCCATTTTTCCCTGAGGTATTAACTATTGAAAAGAAGTTTCCTTATAATTTTAGTGAGAAAATAGGAGGAATGAAAAAGGAGGAAGGAGCATCAAACCTCGATCAAAAGCAACCATCTAGCTCACAGAAGATACATCTGCAAAATGTTAAAAAAAGAAAAAGACTGAGTGTTCCTGATTGCATGAAATGGACCTAAACCTTGTCCCTTCTTCCTTTATGATGTCATGCAGCTTCTGGTCTCATTTCTGAGGAATTTGCAGTTACCATCAATTGTAGAATAGGCACATAATTTCCCTCAAGCTATCCAGGGCAGCTACAGAAAATAAAACAATGATTTTATGTCATTGCTGTCTAATGCCCTGGGAGCTATCCAGCCCACCCACACTCTATCAAGATGCCATTACGGGAAGAATAAGCTCCTTGTAACCCAGAGCAATACAATTTCAAGTATGTGGTGCTGTGTGTGCCTCTGATCATTACAAAAATATCCATTCAAGTAACTCTCAGCCATTTCAGGATTCATTGCTCTCATCTAATTCTGCACTAGACCATTTGAATATAAAAGTTTCCAGAGAAGGTATTTTGTCAATTGAAATTGAAGGCCTTGTTTACTTATGGATTCTGTCTTCCATACCTTTCAAATCCCTGTAGCAAATGTATCTTTCTATGTGCATGCCAAGAGGAACCATATCACTGTGTGTGGCTAAATGCGTCATGTCTCACCATTGTCCTGATATATGTGATGTCTGGGCCCCATTCCCAGAGATTCTGATTAAATGGAGGTGAGAAAAAGCCTAGAACTATGCATTTTTAATGTTCCAGGTGCTGTGAATACTGGTCTAAAAACCACACTTTAGGTCAATATCTTTGATTCTCCATTTCCTTATCTGATTTGACAATAGCTCCTCTGGAATGAGGTTGTCTGGGCCTATGCAAAATGTTGTTTAGAGAAAACAAATCTCAACACCCTTTATTCATGTAAATTATAATCAATTTTCACTTGAACTAAGAGGTTTTAAATATTATTTTATTTTTTTGTGGTTATAATATAATTACTTGATCCAAGATGGCTGCCACGAGAGAACACTGTGTCTGAGGAGTAGGAGAGCAGAAACAACGCAGCGACCAGGAGACTGAACTCTGGGACCTAAAACGCCAGCATTGTGAGTGCCAGGTGAGCGGAACTCCTACGGTGAGAAAATCAAGTGGGAAAACCCTAGAGACACCCAGTTATTACCTGGAGAAATCTCCCGGTGACCAGCGGCGCACAGCTCTGATCAAAATGAGCAGCTGC
>CM053764.1:126849122-126877599 GCA_028658305.1 Pachyuromys duprasi
GATCTTGATGGCTGACTCTTTGACCCTCCCCCATATAAGCCGGGGAGTGACAGACTGGCTAGATCCCAGGGGAGGACTTTGCAGCCAGCCCTGAGGAGACAGGATAAGCTGGGGTTGGATGGAAGGGGAGGAGGTCCTCCCCTGTTGGTGGACTTGGAGGGGGCGGGGAAGAAGGAGATGAGGGAGGGAGTGGGAGGGTGGGAGGGAATGGGGGAGGGGGCTACGCCTGGGATTCAAAATACCTAACCTGTGATTGAGATAAAAATAAATAAATTAAAAAAAAAGATTGCCCTAAAAAACAAAACAAACAAACAAACAAAAAAACAAAATGTCTTTGTTCACATAAAATGACTCTTAGAGAGAATTAGCCTTCTTTGACTGATGGTTATAGCTGCCTCGGAATAGTCCCTGTGTCTCCTTATTGTAAGGGGACAGGCTGGAATGAGGGAACAGAAAGATGAAAGGAAATATAAGTCATTGTACTATACAATTAAACTATAGAATCAAGTGTAATACATTTTATATATTCTGTAAACCATTTTCAATTCTGTTTCTATCTACTTGCTGTTAAAGGTGTCTTAACTGACATGCTGATTTTAAAAGCATATTCACCTTGAAATTAATAAAAATGATCAAAGTGCTACTTCACTGGGATTTCATTTTAGCACAACATCCATGGACAACATGGCTGGGCAAATTATTTAACTTCTGTTGATCTTACTCCCTTCATTTGTGTAATGATATTATTGGGCTAGACCATCTTTGATGCCATCCTAAATTTCAGTTCTGGGAACTATTTGATTACATGTCATGTGAAACATACTGGTACTTTCTGCCCTCAAAAATGGAGTCACATATGTGTCCTCTAACAATTGCAGAACCCAGTGACACATATATAATATGATGACCACATATGATGTGTGCTTTGATGATACTCCATTATCACTCTAGTTATGTGCTCTGATTTACATAAATCTACTGTGGAATACTTGACAATTACAGCTCTTTAAGTTGTTGTAACAAAAAATAGCAATAGCACATATCTCTAATATAAATCAGCTCAATATTGCCTTTTCCATCCCCCCCCCTTTTTTTATCAGTTGCCACAGGCTTATGTCTCCTTGGGGAAGAATTTTATGGTACGGTTCTCATCACTGGCATCCAACTCCAGAATTTTCCACTTATAAACATATTCCCTTTCCCTTTAAAAAAAATAAAACATCACAGTATACACCACAAAGATGAGCATTTTAATATTTTAGTTATGAAGGAAAATAAATTCAAAGTAAAAACACTAATAGGAAAACTAAACAAATACATGCAAAGCAATGTTTTACAATACCATTTCTAATCTTTTAGAAATTTTACTTTTTACTCTTTTACAGTTTCACACCTACATTCGATGAATTTTACTCATTTTCAACCTCATCCTCATCTCTCATGCCCTTTATCTCCCACTGAAACTCTTCTTCCAAACCATTCCTTTTCCTACTTTCATGTCTTCCTTCGTGTGTGGCCTACTGGGTTGAAATAAGGCTACCTGTGTGAGCATAGGTAAGAAGTTATGTATTGGAGCATAAACAACTTATCAGTGGCTATACCACTGAAGAAAAAGGTATTCTCTCACTCAACAACTATTAACTGATCCTGGCTCCTCAGCTTGGGTTGTGCTTCATGAGCACTGTCTGCTTCAGGATGAAATAGTCCCAGTCCCATTGTTGTGTAGTTCTTTCCCTGGTAGGCAGAGCTGCAGGGAGTTCTTGAGCATAGCAGTCACATGTAGGAGACTCTTTTTATTTTTTCTGATTATTTCTGTATCTTCTGGCTGTTACATTCTTTCTGTGCTCTCTACCACAATGTTCTCTGAGCCTTAAAGAATTCTGAAGATCTCCGCATCTTCTGTCTTTTACAGTTTTCTGCCCGTTCTCACACAATGTTCCCTGAGCTATGAATATCTTTGCATCTTCTAGCTGTTACAAGTCTTTCTGCCCACTCTTCCACAATGTTCCATGAGCATTGAAGGGGTGATATAAACGAACCATTTAAGGTCAAGCACTTCACTATAACTTATTCTGGACACTTTGATCAGTGATGAGTCTGTCACTAAATGATAAATTCTACAACCATTTCTTCGTTCTTATTCCTTCAGATCTAATAAGCTGAGCTGCTGTGGCTACCTGTTCTTTTTAGTTATTCATACATGAAATTCATTTTTGGTCTTCCTTGCCCCAATCATTTCTCTGGTTCCTACTTCCATAAACTTCTCAGCCAATTCATTGTTCCTGTGGGGGACAGAGGGAAAGAGTAAACACTTTGCTATTGGCCTGATGAACAACTCAGGGTGAACTTCTGTAGTTGGCCCTGTCTATTTAATCCTTCCTTTACACTACCATATTCCTTTATCTATGTATCTACATTTGTATTGATATAACACTTCTGCTGTGTTCCTCCCATTTCTTGGTGTGGTTGGGAAAGTTTGTAAGCTATGATTAGCAAGGTTCTCATTCTCTCTATTCTAGTAAGACAGGAATGAGATGAGAACGAGTCCTTTGCGTTAGCATCACTGATGTCTTGAGCTACACCGAAGTCAGTTTTCTAGTGGCCATAGCCAAACCTCCTTGGGTTCTTTATCAAATATTCTGTTCTGGGGCTTAATTTGGCTAAGAAGAGAGGGGACTTTTGGGTCTGATAGAGCTAGATCCTTATCTGTGCACTTTGGAGTCTTGCCTTCACACTTGGGCAGGTGTTTAGCCTTTCAAAGCAGAATACTATTCTCAAGTCAGTTCACAATCTTTAAGTCACTTTAAGCTGAACTCTGCTAGAACTCTCTCAAGGGCTTAATCTTGACTTACAAAGTTGTATGTTAGGATAAAAAACACTCCTGATAAGCTTGATCTTTAATAGTCAAGATTACTGGTTTTGCTGTTTGAAATCATGTTTATTTCCCTCTCCTTTCTTTCTACCTTCCCCCTTCTCGTCTGTCCTTTTTTCTTTTCTCTATCTCACATCAGCACAGTGAACTCAGTCTTGCAGCTCTTCCTCTGCCTTTGATCATGGCATCTCTGCCTCTTTATGGTGTGGTGTGGTTGTAGTTCTCTCTCATCATCATCATTATTTTCATTTATTTGTTTGTAGCATTGTGGGTTGAAGCTGGGGCCCTAAGCATACTAAGCAAGGGCCCTGCCACATACCCATATCCAATTCCAAAATTATACAATTTTTAGGTTTTTTTCATTCCATCTTTCATGTTTTTCTTTTTAAACTTTTTATTGACTCTTTGTTAGTTTCACATCATGCACTCCATTCCCACTCATCTCCATGTATCTGTGCTCTACCCTTGCAGACTTCTCCCAAAATAACACACACACAACAACAACAACAGAACAAAGCATAAAAAAATCTCATCCTGGAAGCTGTCATAGTCATGGTGTGTCCCACAATATACCTCTCTCTTCACACATCTTCACGTGCAAATGTTCACTGCGATCAATCATTGGTCTAGTTCGAGATCTGTGGCTTCTGTGACATCATCAATATTGTATCCTCACTCAGACTCCATCCAGTTGTCCTGTTGTTGTCCCGTGTCATGGAGATTCTGCAGCTTTGGAACAGCAGAACTGGCTTTGCCCAGTCCTTTGGCCTGGCTCAACTGCTGCCCCTCAACAATGGCCAGCACTACTGTGCTGCCCAGTCAGGGCGCAGGGCTTCCTTTCCTGATCGCTGCCACCGGTGAGGGGCAGAGACAGCCTTTTTGAGCTCATGACCCTGTGGCCTGATTTCCTGACTGTTGGAGGTGGAGAAGGGTAGGGAATTGGACGGATGAGTAGCGGGGATCAGCTCTCCCATACTCATGCCCTTGGGGCTGGCTCGCCCACACCCCTGCCAGCACGGCCACTGCCTGGGCCAAGATCAGAGCCTGTTTCCCGGAGGGCTGCAGCCTGTGAGAGATGGGGCAAGCTCAGTTTCCCGAGAGCCCCACCCAGTGAAAGAGCAGGACCAGTTATGTACACTTCCTGGTCCCTGGTGGCTGTCCCCATCAGGGACGTCTCCCAGTTCACTAGTGGTATTATGAGACACAAACATCGATTCTGACCCCTGCTGTTGCATAGCCATGATCCTCAGTGGCAGCTTGGGCTGGGACCTCAGCACAGTTTCCAGGGCAGGGGTTGCCACTCACAGCAGGGTACTCCTCTCCAACCTCGAGTCTCCTCCAGTTCCATATCTCTTCGTAAGGCGCAAGCTGCTCCAGTTCGCTTTCCCTGTCATCCGACCACCACATGCTTGTACATTGTGATGGCTCCCACTGCAGGCTGGTCATACTGCTGGAGGGCTTCTGGGTGGCATCCTTCATCCGTACTGTGTGACGTGGTGGATGTCTGTGGCCCGTGTGCGGGTCTGTAGTTAGCACGGTGGCCTGAGGTCTCTGTCTGTCTTCCTCTTCTCATGCTGCTCTGCCTGGATTTGGTTTGATTTGACTTTTTTTTTTTTTATGAGTCCTCTGCATAACATAGCTTTGGCCACCAAGGAAGACATCAAGCAGGATGAACAAAGGACTGCCATTTGCTCTGCCCCTGAGTGATATAATAACAATACCACCAAGAAGGCATCTCTTTACCCATCCCCGGTGTATGTCATCATTATTATTCATTACAGTCTTTAATTACATTTCTTTTTGATTATTGAAAAAAATCCAAAAGAATGTCATTTGTCTTTTATTCTTAGAGTATACCCCACATGTAAATGATACATATATTTAACTTGTATTTATCATATATAATTTATACATTATAACATATATAATATACATGTATATTGTCATTCAGTCTTCATTCAATAAACATCTATTAATTGTCCTTAGGGTCCTGGCCTCGATGCTGTCAATATGACACTGAGGAAGGAACGAAGGGCCTATACTTAGTTTAGCAACTGTCTAGTTCTTCAGGAAGAAAGACTGAAAGCTAAAAGAAGGAGTGTGGTGGGAGTCAGGAGCTACAGGTGAGCATCAGGTCCATGTAGTCTGTGCAGGATGACGGAGTGCTTCCTTCAGATTCACTAACAGATGAAAGAACAATTCTGGGCAGGAAAATTGTGAAAGGACAAGAAATGATGGGGAATAAATGAAAAAAAAAACCCCTTATATTTGACTCAAGCCTAGAACCTCCTTGTCTTAGGTATGGTAGGACAGAACTGAATGGGGAGAGACAGCCTGGGACAGGCCATCGGGGGAAATCTTACAAGCTGCAAAACAGTTTCATGCTGTCTTGCTAATCATCACATTTCAGTTGAATGTTTGAGCTATGATTCTGCAAGGTGTTGTCATTGACAGAAGCTAGTGAGTGCTACAGAGGGAGTTAGACATGGTGGAGCACTCTAGGGATCACAACACCCAGGAGGTCATGGTGTGAGGACCAGGAGTTTGTGGACAGCCTGAGCCACACAGTGACTCTTACAAAACATCAATAAAACACTCATCTGGTTTTTATTTTCATTCCTTGCAATGGTCTCTGAATCTGTAATCATTGTAGTATACAAAAGTTAAAAGATTCTGCAACAGCATCTAATGTATTATAGTAATAAATACTTTTAACTGAGGTTGCTCCTTGAGCATTCAAGAAGAACAAAAATTAGAGTTTAGTTAGACACTGACCTCACTTATTTTCATACAGAGTAACAAGCTGCTGTCCTCTGATATCTGTCAGGGAATTCTATTAGGGAAATCAAGCTCTGCACATATCTCTGGGAACTCTTTCAGTACTAAAACCCAACTCAAAATGGCATGTTAAAGGAAGTGATGTACTCTCATGTAATTAAAACATCTGGAAGAAACCTCAGACATGTTTCTGAGATATTGGGCTCTCTTGCTGCTTTTCCATGCTTCTGTCCCTTCTGTCCCCAGACACATGCCGTCCTTGTCCCCATGCTTTTGTTTTGTATGCTGTGACGGACAGTACTAGGGACTCAAGTCTCTAAACCACATCATGTGTTGTCTTCTCAGAGAAAGATTATCTTTCTCCCCAAGTTTATCCTTTTCTGTGTAGTTGGGTTTCATGGTCCTAAAGTGCATCAATATTCCATTTGTGAGTGGAGAAGAAAAGCGCCAGTTGGAACAGGAAAGGAGCTATCCTTGAGGCTGGCGGTGCACTTACCCCGTGCTGCCTGTGCTTGCAGTGGCAGCTTGTGGGAGCCAGTCATTAAATCCACGGGAAATTTTGCGGATAGTAGTTATCCACAAGCATTATCAAAAATAAAATTAGTGCTGGAGTGATGGCCTGGTAATTCAGAGTGTCCGCTGAGCTTTCAGAGATTCCTCATCAGGTGGCTCAGAACCTTCTGTACTTCTAGCTGGAGAGGATCCAGCTCCTCCTTCTGGCTTCAAGGACAACGTTACTCCCACCCCCACACCTCCACAGAGACACAGATAGATACGTGTAATAAAAACAAGATCACTCTTAAGAAATTACATAACTTAATTTCCATAAAAATGAAAGTATATTGCAGAACACACCACTTCCGAAGCACTGGATTAGATACTGCTATCAAGTACGCTCCAGGGGCAATGCATACCTATCTCCATGGTGCCTGGCAGGAATGTGATACAATGTGCTTCTCTGCATTTTTTTATGTCTATACCCAGTGCTGCTACTTTGGTGGTGTAAAAGGAGACACTGTGAGCAAGTTCATACCACAGAAAAGAACAGGAAGACATGGGACCACTCTAATAGTTATCAGAACTGGTAAGGAAAACGGCGTCAACAGACACAGCACAGCTTTATCTCGCCATAAAGAATTAAATTATTTTGAAAGAATTAAATGATTTTGAGGAAATGGATAGAATTACAAGTCATTACAATAAGGAAAATGATAGGAACCAAAAAAAAATCACACAGATATTTGGAATGCCACAGGGTAATATAATCTGCTAAATATAATACACATGGCTTAAAAGTAGAAGATGGTCAACGTGGGAGAACAAAAGTGTATAAAGAAATGAGGAGCAAGAGAGGTAAAGGGTACAGAAAATAAAAAGAAAACATCCCTTCTTTCATATACCAACCTAGGTTTAATTACATACTTAAGTTTATCCACAAGGCACAAAAAGGGGTTATTTAGGAGAGGAAAGGGAACAGCCAGATAAGTACGGACTTTAGGGGAATTGTAGTGGGAAGGACAGGTATAAACTAAGTTTGATGATATATTTATATTTGAAAGTGTGATAGGGCAACAAAAAAGTTAATTAAAAAGCGACTTTCAAATAAAACAAAACTTTCCTCCGAATACTTATCTTTTTCAGGTTTTTGTGGGAATGGTGAAGAATTGGTTGATATGGCAAGGCCTGTCCCTGCTTTTTCTGTGCCATCCATTTGCTGTAGCAGGTGCATCCAAGGGCTCCATTAATTTGTAGCTCTTAGCCACCCAGAACTCTAAACTGGGATTTTGCCAGTTGAATGATGTTTCTATCACTAAAATCACTTCAGGCAAAGAAATCAGACTGAATTTTGAATCTAATTTGGATTTTAAAGAACCCAGCTGACAAGCTGGAGAGCAAGGTAGCCATTTTCCCAGTGCTGGTTCCCTCTGGCTCTTCCTTGTCATACTCAGTGAGTGAGCATGCTTTCTAGGTGACTCTGGAGAGTGCCAGTGGCAAGCAGGGACCTGAATTACAGCTTTGTCAGCATCCATGATTAGCTGAGTGTTTGGCAATATCTGAAAAGAGGCCTGTTTATTGTCACTGGATGTCACAGTTGACCCTCTATATTCTATCCTTGGATTCAACCAACTGTGGATGGAAAATGTTTGAGGGGAAAAAATTGTCTACACTGAACATGTACGTCATTTTTATCTTGTCATTTCCCCCTAAAAATGTAGTTCAGAGAAACTCCCTACATAGCATTTACATTTTATTAGGGATTATAAAGTAATTCTGGGGTGACTTAAAGTATATGGAAGAAGGTATGTAGGTTATAGGCAAATACCACACCGTTTTTCTACATGGGGTTTGAGTATCTGAGAACTTGGTATCTGAGTAGGATGGGAACCATGGAATCTGTCCCACGTGGATATTCTAGGGACTGTACTCAGGGACAATTGTATTTGTGCCTCTGTGTGGTCCCTCTATAGTGAATGTAAGTTTGTGTGACCAACAGACTGTGAGAGAAGTGACTGAGGCTGTGTCAGGGTATTGTGACTTCTGCCTTTCTTTTTGGAATCCTTTTTTGGAATCCAGAGGGAAAGAAGGCAGGGGATCAAGTGTGAAGCCCTCTGCAGAATCCCACAGATACAGACCCAAAGCATGTTGGCAATCACCAACAGCAAAGTGCTAGCTGTGACAATGAGTTATCGTGTAAGTAGTCCCTACATCCCCAAGTCAGAGCTTCAAATGACTGTGATTCCCAATGATATGTTCTGTCTGATGAGAGACTGTGACTTCAAATTACTTAGCCAAACCGAAATTTAGAAGTGAATTGCTGATTTTGTCATGCAACATTAGATAAACCACTATATGCTGTGTGGCCATGTGCAGAATCCATATAGGCAAGATGATATTAACTCCAATGGAGAGGATTGAAGGAGACATCCATGTCACATGCAGGCAACAACACATAACAAATGCTATATATTTGCTCAATATTGGCTGTATTGTAGGTGGGGCCTGCCTGTATCCTATCCAGCTCTTTCCAAAACTAACTCTAGGTCTCACCTGGGAGCTCAGTCCCATCCAGACATTTGAAAAGTAATCTATGACTCCAGCAATTCATTCCTTGGAATTCATGCTATATACTAGATATGGATATAGACTATATGGATGTAGATATAGACTAGACATGGAATACACTTATTTTTTTTATGAAGAAAACATTAACTGTCCTTAAGGATATCATAATATCTTTCCCACTGTTTTTGGAAAAGCAACATGCCCAGAATGGCTCTGGTCTGTTTGCATCGCTCCATTTCCCTTTTGCTCATTTCACACACATGTTTTCTAAAACAAATGAGCATCCATCTTACTTCTTGTCTCCATCTTGTGCACCTTAAATTTCAAGGGGTGAATATGGAAAAGAAAGATGAGATGCCATCCATAGGAGAGAACACTAGGAGAGGTGCCAGATTTTTGGTCTTTAGCATTCATTTACTTCACTTTCAAGATATTGGATGCCTGCATAGTTGACAGAAACTGTAAGGGTCAACTAGGCTGACTTCTCATGTTAGAGATGAAGTACTCCACATCTCCCCTAGATTGTAGCTAACATTTATCCTGGCAACAACAGAAAATGTCCCTTAAGCCTGAGTACCATTTTAGACTGCCTAACCCGGTGATTCTTTACAGTGTTCTGACAGGATAAGAGGAACTTGCATTTGCATTTTGCATCTTGCTAGCTTTCTACACTCCTTGCAATTTTCTCATCCCTACTAGTCACACTCTGGAAAGAACAAAAATGGCTGACATCTGTCTCTTTTGTCTCCAGACAAGATTAAATTATCTGGTAATTTCTCCTGTTCTACATCAAGTATAGTTCAACATCCTTTAAAGCTATCATGGCCTTTGTTGCTCATGTATTTCTGGATCTTATGAGTAGTGGAAAATTTTCTGGATATGACACATTACATCACTCAGGGGCTTTTCTGTTCACTCTGAAAGGTAAAAAGAAAGGTGATTTGTTCACATGGCCCAAGACTTCCAGATACTTTGTCTGACAACTCACGGCAGATTCTAAACGTGGCTACTTGGTGGCTCCTCCATCTGGTGGTTCCACTTGTGATGCACAAACACCAGGTTCCAAATGGGATTCTCAGAGTTAGGGGGACTGGAAGGAAAAACCTCCCAAAGCAGGAACTTACATTTGCCAGGATCACAGCCTGCACCTGGCAAAGTTTCTGTCCAGGAAAAAGAGGCGCATGTGTGACACAACTCTGAAGGTGGCAGACAGAAAGTAGGTAGGCTGCCCTCTGACGGCTAGCCTATCCCAGCGTTTCCTGGAAGGGAGAAAGCAACAAGCAGAAGAGGCAGGGAAACTAATTAGCAACAGAAATACCAGCCCTGCCTTGCCTTTATGGCGTTATGACTTGAAGTTTAAATGTCTCTCGATATGATTGAATTAATCTTTCTAGGATACAGCCCCATTTGAAGAGCCACAAAAGCAAGCTGAATGAGCTGAGATACACAAGCGGATCAGCAAGGCGACAGCTGCAGCCGCGAGATCGAGATTGCGACTTGTCAGCTTCCAACCTATCATGTGTAGGCCAGACACAGACTAGCTTCTCGCCTGCCTCACTGTAATGTTGTGATTTTCCTGTCTGGTGTGTTTCAGAGCACATCTGTTGGCTGCATTCTCATCTCTGTGAGATATGTGCTGGCTGATAGCTTCAAGCCTTCAAGCCATGGTTATCTACGTATGTGGCTCTTAGTCCTCTCTCAGAGTGTCTCCAGAGGAATACAGTAAGCCACACGGCATGTTCTAATGTGGGTGACTTAGTCTTATTGATCAATGGACAGTGCTCATATCCAGGCAGTTCTGTCTGTTTCAGAGTAGGACATTGGACCCACTGATTAAAACTTCAGACTTCTTTCTCAATATCAAACAATTGAAACAGATTTGCTCACAATAAACATGGCTGTTCCTCTTTGACTTTGGTGTGTCCTTGATTTCTGCGTTATTCCATCCCTCATGGCAAAATGATTAAAAAGCACTGCTTCAACCCCTAAAATTTGGCTCTTGTTTGCATAAGGCTTTAAATTTCACCATGTCTGTCTGTGCTCCAGCCTAGGGAGGCCTTTTGCATTTCATCCATTGCTAATGTTTCATGTCTGTGTATTGAATGAAATCCTTGATTTCCTTTTGTAGACACATGTAATCTAAAGGCATGCAACATTTTGCAAATGTTGGCTCATATATTAATTTCATAAGGTCTTATTTGGTCTGTCGACCAAGTTTTGATTACTTCCATATTGCTCCTAATTGCCCTAATATCCCCAAAGACATTCCCATCTCGTGCCTCTCTTCTTTTATCTCTGGCTGCGAGAGTCCAAAATTGCTGACATATTCAGTGGGTTTAAATCCTGAGAGCTGCAGAAGAATTTTCAAATCTGTTTTAATTTTCTATACTCAGCTGAGGGCCATGACGCATTCTGTTCGGTTAATCTGTTTTTAATTATATCTGAAAATGCTAAAGCTGTACAAGAGAGAAATGGTGCATAAAGTGAATCTAGACCAAGTACACTTCAGCATTTGTGAAATTGAATTCTTACTCTGTTCAATCTACAAGTTTTATTCTTCTGTGTTTATACAGAGTTGACTTAAAGCAGAAGTTATGGGCCAGGAATTACATGACACTCTACTGAAAAAACTTACGTTTCCCATGTTTAACACATGCATTAATTATTACTTATCACTTTAAGTAGTAGTGTCACAATAAGACTAATAGGTAGAAAGTTACTATTTATATTTAATCTTTTATCAGCTAAGATATATTCGGCTGCATAAAAGTAGTGATTCTTTAGGAGTAGCACCAGCCACAGGCATTTGCTTACTCAGGTTCCAGAGGATCTAGGCTTCATCCATGTCTTCTCCATCCTGGAGGTCATCTGTCTTATACCCCATGAAACACAGACGGCCTTCCTGGGCTGGAATGAGTCACAGTCTCTGACATCAAAGTCCTCATGTTGCCTGAGCAGGAAGAGAAGGGCCAGAAGCACGCGTCTCTCCCACTGATGCCTCTTGACTTTTATCTTTCTTTCAAGGCCTGGGCAATCTTACCTTTATGTCTTGTTTAGGTTAAAGTTGGGCTACAGAGTCACCCTTAGACCAAATAACTATTTCTCAAGGTGAAAACTCATCTTTATAGGCTTAGACTAATCATAATTATCCTGATCCTCTATTTACAACACTTGAACAAGGGACTTTGTCAGCAAGCAGGGATAGGCTGAATGAGGAGCATGGGGTGGAGGACAGAGCCTCTTGCCATGCTTAGTAACTATTCAGAGTTCATGTTCCATTATATTTACAAGGTTTCTGCTACAGTCTTTTGACCTATGAAGTCAACTAAAATGTTCAAAGTGCTGCCTGTTCATACATTATTCCTTGCATTTAAAAATAGCATGTCTTATTATAACATTTTCTTCTCCAGTTTAATGGACAATATGAAATATGCTATTGTATTCATCTGAAAGGGGAAACAGCAAATACATAGAAGTAGAGAAAAAAATGTAAAAGAGGGAAGGAAATGACAAAGCCTGAGTTGTTAATAATTTCATTTGCAAAATCTCTTCTGTGGAACAAACAGACAGCGTGTGTTTGTCCTATCAATGGAGAATTACTTTCTCAAAAGAAAACTCTGGAGCTGAGTGGGTGAAGGGTGACCATGACGGAAGCACAATTCTGATGCATCCTCTAGCCAGTTGGCTAAATGAATATATACAGATGTGGAAAGCTCATGCCTTCAGCTATTTATTTTTTAATTCCTCTAACTCTGTGTTGGAGTTTGGCCCTTTGTGCTGAGTTAGAATGAAGACAGAGAGAGCCAGTGTAGGGTAGGAACACTTTCATTCCTAAGGCAGGCTCTAAGTGGACAATTTACTCTAGCTACCAATTCAAGACTTGGAAAGAAAGGTGTTTTCCCTTGTTTCAGTTTACAATTTAAAGGAAGTAGAAGGACCTTTCTCAGGGTTCTCTTGGGTATAAGTGATAGACATTCACTATATACTAATTGAAACAAAACATAGGAATTAGGGGTAAAAGTGTTTGGATAGCACAGGCTCAAGGGGAGAATTCAACAACCATGTCTTAGGAGGATGGTAGTATCCTGAGTCAAGGACCCAGATTTAGGGTGCTCGCATCTCTGTATGCTCTGGTGTCTACTGGGCATTTCTTGGCCTCAGTGTTCTCCATGTGGCCAGAACCAGCACTTCGGATAGTCTCCAAGTCATATTCTTGATGCAATAGACAAACATTTTGTTTTTCCAGGAAAGTTTTGATATAGTCCAAGAATGAACTTTGACTTTTCTGGCTTGGGGCGGAACTGTCTCCTGAAGGTGGGATGAAGAAAGCACGCCATGGCATTAAGATAAGAAGCAGGACTGACTGATCTAGGATCATGCTCTGCCTCCATAAAAGCACTCATGTTTCCCGGCTTACAATGGGGCTGGATCCTGACGGATTCACCAGAAGTTGAAAATGCATGCAATACAATGACCCCCAGATATCATGAGCTGACAAGATAGCCCATGGTTCAGTACGGTTGCTTACCA
Source organism: Pachyuromys duprasi (assembly GCA_028658305.1). NCBI lineage: Eukaryota > Metazoa > Chordata > Mammalia > Rodentia > Muridae > Pachyuromys > Pachyuromys duprasi. The sequence continues at coordinate 126,862,366 of CM053764.1, forward strand.
TCCTTACTAGCTGGCTGATGGGAGCTGTGGCTCTCTGTTGCCACCCTGACTCACCATAATAAGTCGTGTACTGCATCTCACTAGCTCTAGGGAAACAGTAAAATCCAAAGTCCAAACAATAGTTTATATAGAATGCCAATTGCTTTGTACATCATTATGACATCATAAAAAGCCTAAGTCAAGCCATTGTACACTGAGGACTGGCTGTACCAGGGTGGAACATGCTCTCTCTCCAGCCCTCATTGGAATAGTGGCCATAAAGCAGTATTCCTAGAAGAAAGGGGCTTTTCTAAATGGATGTGTCTACTGCAGCTCAGACCTCACTGTTTGAGCTTCTGATTTAGTAGCATGGCTACTCTCTGATGGGACAAACCAGCGACAGCATCTGCCTGTGACTTTGAAGGGCCAGTGTGGTGACTACCTGTTGTGCATAGTCCAAAGGCAACTTTCAGAAGACTCTCACAACTCTTGGACCTAAGCAAGCAGGCTAAAACTGGTCATAGCCTCCTAAGTGCTACAACCCCCCTCTAGCCACGTGTCCTGGCTCATTCTCATCAAAGTTACTGCTGTGCACACACACTAATTTATTTCATTATGGAGGCACTCAAGGGACTGTGCAAAAGACAGTCACTCTTATCAATGACGCTTTCATGGAGAAACAGGAAATAATGAAGGAAATCAGAGAGTGGGTAATCTAATTGCCACTTTTGACAAATACCAAGAAGGAAATAAACAGGATATGATGGAAGAAAATCTTATGAAACATGTAATGGAGAGGTTTGCATGCCCCTTTATTTTCTTTACAGAATTCTTTATAGTTCTCCTTGCATGGTTTTGATACTAGACTTTCCCTTTGATCTACCTCTTTCTTCTTCCATTTGCTACAACACAGAACGCTTGAGAGCAAATAACTAAGGCAGCTTCCATTCTCTCAATCTCTTCTTCCTAATTCTGAGAGCCTTTCCTCATGAATCTCTTAGTGTTATTATTATTATTATTATTATTATTTTTCTTTGAATGAAAGTTAAAGGATCTCTCTTATGCAAGCCACTTCCCAAAAAGATCTATGCCAAAGAGAAGGCAAGAACCCTAGGTTGGGAGACATCTAATTAAGGAGTATGATTCTGGGAGAGATCTTCCCTGCATTCTTTCTGCTGCCCAAAGCAACAACTGAACATCTCTAAGTAGACATGCAACATATTAGAACAAAACAGTCCTTATTTTTCATTTGTGTACATAGTCTGTTCTTTACTTTGTGTCATTTGTTGTCTGACCAAACCACACACATATGCTTATAAACAAACATAGTCATTATAGTCCTTCATTGTATAACAGAAGGCAAATATTGGTCTTAAAGAAACATCAATGTCCTTTAGATTTGAGAGGGTTTTCTCCCATCACCGAAAGTTTATACCATACTTCCTGTAACCTCCCTATCCTCCCAGGCACATAAATGCTAGGCTGCATAGCTCAGCATGTAACCAAAGTCCAGGATGTGGGCCAAATTCTTTATGTCTCAGCTGCCATGTTTTCTCTCAGAGTGAATTGATATTTGCTCCATTTCCAAGCTGGCCTGCTGTTAGCAGTGATGGAAATCTGTGACCACAATCTTGGTGGGGCTTCCCAGAATTCAAGCTGTGCTGATCTGAGTTAGAAGGCTGAAAGGAGTTTGTGGGTTGGCAAGGTGACATTTTATTTAAAATATGCTAACAGTGTTTATAAGGCACATTTAATACTTTTACAACATTTTAAAAATCAATGAAAATTTCTTCGTAATAAAATATGTTTTCCAGGAAAATTGTTTTGAAAGTTGTAGTCCAACATTCTCAAAAGCAAATAATTAGATTCTTAGCTTAATAGACATCAATCGCTCAGAAAAAGTCTTTTCCAACCCTTCACTTATTGACTTTTCTTAGGCTGTTTTCCAATACAGTTTTATTTATAGTCTCCTATCTGATGTCACACACACACACACACACACTTGCAGTAAACTCAATTTTAGCTAACAGAGCTCCTTTATTATGCTACAAATTTCTGAATTTCCTAGACTCCTCTTTTCCTCAGGGTTTCTTAGGGATTTCAGAACCATAAATTAAAGGTTGAAAAATGGAGAGAATTTTTTGGATGTTCACCACGTGCACTAAAACGGCTGAAGTAAGATGCGAGGATACTTAATGGTCCAGCTGTAAGATGGAACATAAACACATCAAAATGACGAGGGAATGAAGATGAAGCTAACTGCGGCAGAGAGCAGCTGCAGATGGACACTCAAGAGACATCCAGTTGGCTGGGTTCGTTACAGAAGAGCAACTGAGGGTGGCGGATTGGAGAAAGGCCTGCAGCAATTCCAGTTGGGAGCAGAAGAGAGGCGCTCTCCATTATCCCACAGAGAACAAGAAAGAGATTTACCGGAGGAGTTTTGCATTCAGCAGCCACCTCAAGAACAGATTTGGGGTCTTCTGGACTCCCAAGTGCTGAATTGGTTTCCTGGTGCCTGTGGGTGAGTCTGAACCAAAATGGCTCCCAGGCTACCACCATGGCAGTTCATTAAACCCTTTCAGTGGAACACCGAGAGGTGGTCGGTCGTGTACATTCATACCCTTAGGAAGTTTAGAGGTTTTCAGCAATGTTTTCTTTGCCAAATTTATTGTTGTTGTTGTGACTCTTTTGTGAAAAATATCACATTTTCTGAATAAAGCAAGTGACTGCTTGCAAAATCACACACTGAAGACAATAAACAGCAGGTGAACTGCAAATCCTTCTGATTTACAGAATCTTGCTGTTAACTCAGAGAAACGGTAACCAATTTTTAAGCTCTTTTGCTCTATTTCCCCTCCCCAGTGTCAGTGTAGAAACCTCAGTTGTCATCTTAAAGGGAATAAGACATGGTTTATGCATAAGCCATTATAAGTGGCCGTGGCCTGGGAACACAGATTTAGGTTACCCCAACTTTCATGTTCCAACATGGGTGCAAGCAATTTCACAGGTTTTTATAGTTGACAGGTAAAGAAAGTCACGAATCAATGCAACTTTAAAATACATTAATGGAAGCCAGATGTCAGCGGTGCATGCTCTAAATCTGCTGGGAGGCAGAGGCAGGCCAATCAATATGAGTTTGAGGCCATCCTGGTCTCCAGAGTGAGTTCCAGGACAGCCAAGAGATACATGGAGAAACCGTATCTCAAAAACCTAAAATGCGTTGTGGATACACTGAAATAGGCTCACTGTGTTATCTGATGACCTTCTTAGCTCTTAGATTGGTGGAGGCCAGTGTTCTGCTAAGTTAAGAGCTTCTAAGAGGTTTTTATTTATTAGAAGGAGATGTTAGTTTGGATACAATGTAGGGCCAGGAATAGCTGTTCCAGAAGGCTAAAGCTAACCCAAGATAAAGTAATTAGCCTCTGAACCTACAGAATTCCAATCTCCCCAAAGTACTGAAATTCTAGTGTCCATCAGTCTCTGTGACCCTGAAGCTCCTTCCAGGAGTTATATATATACGGCCAAGCACAGCTTCTCTTCCTGGAACACAGAGGTACAATTATCCTCACAGTCATCCTGTGATCACCCCTGACCGCATCGAACATTTAGCTGCTTATAGAAGATACCTGTCATTCCCTTGCCTTATTGTTTTTGTTTGTGCTACTGCTTTGCTTTGAAAGGTTCTCCAGTGAGTATGCACCAGTGTTCCCTCTTATCTGATGGCAACACCTCCTGCTTCAACTCCCAGTGATGTCATCCACACAATAGTTGGAGACCTCTGTCCTATACAAGAAAGACACAGTAACCAAATAAAGATGGCAAGCCTCAATTGCATCCTACTGAAAAACAAAACAGCTGCAAAATTTTGGGGGGACTAAAAGCAAATTCCCATGTGTACTGTAAATTAGAGGGCACCTTCAGGTCACAGTTACACTGGGAAGCCTTTTTTTGATGATGCTGAGACACTCCAAAGAGAAACACCATGATCCTCATCAATGTGGATTCAAAAACTTTTGGAGAAAAATAGAAGTAAAAGAAAGTAGGAGCCAATGAGTGCTTTTCCTAATTGTTCTGAACAGTTATTTATTATTTGCGTATGTGTCATGGCATGTGTGCAGAGGCATGTGTGCAGGTGTGCAGACACCTGCGGGAGTCAGTTCTCTCCTCATGTCAAAAGGATTGAAGAGATAGGAGTCAGGTTTGAAAGCCTGACAGCAGGTGCCTTGTCAGGGGTCCCCAATGAGTGTTATTAAATGGTGGAATGAAAGAGCATTAAATTGACCCATTTCTTTTGCAAATATACTTAGGAAGATGAAAGATCCGAAAACTCAATTACCAGATTCTAAAGAGGAATACATAAAAATCAAACTTCTGCAATATAGTCTAGATTTGAAATATTAGGACCTTAATGACTGAGTCATAAGAGAGTGGCCAGAGAGGAAAACCTGATTAGCTTTAGAAGAATAAAAAGAAATACTAATAGAAATGATGTTAAATTACCTTTTCTATTTCAAACAAGATATTAGATCATAAGGTACCATAGAGACTATTATTTAGATCTGTTTGTTGTCCAAACAGAAAAACCACTGCCTAGACCACTTTGTTACATGTCCAAAACTTATCGTCAAACATTTGTGTAAATGCGGGAACAACAAACCACTGTGCACCCTCCTTTCCCGCATGCCACAACTACTTTGTGTATCTCAGGTTACAGGTTTTGATAGAGCCTTCATTTGCCTGAATTTGTAAGGTTAGCTTTCCTACTGATCCCTTCCATCAAGACAAACTGTGCAATTGGTTTGTGTCTGTGTGTGTGTGGGGTGGTGGTGGTGCTGTGTGTATGTTGATAAAGTTGAATAACCTATCAATTTGCTGAAAGTTATCTAGTAAACGCAGGCTAGCTATGCAAACATTTGTGTGCATGTGTTTCTAAAAATATCTAGCCATTTACCTGTCTTGAAAGACATAACAAATCAAGATCAGAAGGCATTCTGCATTGTGAGGACACAGAGAGCTCCTCCTCTCCTCTGATGGGGGTTGTTTGTCATTTCCATCAGAAAGCACAGGACTATGCAGAGAGAAGAGCTTGTCAGCAACAGTCTACTTATGTTTTGACGGGGGCCTCCCCTATCAGAGCAGCTTTCCTGTCTTATTTGAAGAAATGCGCAACATGATGGCACTGAGTAGATGATTAAATATAGCACACTCAATTCTACGGGGAATGGGAGGTAAGCTTATGGTAGAAGGAAGTGTGAGGCGCAGAATGTCCATAAAGGTAGGGGCAGGAACTGAGCAGAGGGCGGGGTCCTCTAGATAATATGAGGACTGAGTTTGGAAGAGAGAATGCTTTGAAGCTCCTCTAGAACTTGATTGATGTGCATCCCACCCACTCCCTTTTGTTTAATTTAACTAAAAATTACTTCATTAATGGAAAATGAATTGATAAGATGTGAATGTTGTTAATACCCTCACAGTTGGAGTAGCTGGAATTGGTGAAGCTCCAATTAGCTTATATTGAAGTCCGGCATCCAAGGACACATCTATTCAATGGAGGGCACTGTGTGGTCTGTTCTGGAGAGGGCTTTGATGGTGTTTGCTGAAAGGTGTCTTTTCAGTGTAAAAAGAATGGAGCAGTGGTTGCCTTCCTCGTGAGAATGTGCTAGAATATTTTATTGTTGGTTTGGCATTGAAGTTAGCTGTGAAATGATTTTTATGAATGCTGTTTCCTGAGAGGCACACAGAACTGAGAATTGCATGTCATGGGGCCACGATCCCAGGGAGCAGAAATCAAATAAATAAAGGTCTTGGGGACTTATTGTCTAGGGGATGTATTTCTTCTCAAAATGAGCCCATAGTTCACTTTGATGGTGAGTTTAAATGGATTATATGAGAGTAGAAAAACCCGTCTATCTTCAAGTGGTAGCAAGTTTCCATTTAACAATTCCCCCCATAAAATGTACCTGAAGCCTAAAATTTAAGAGAATAAATAAGACAAAAGAATTTCTCCTCTAATAGAAAGGCATGGCTTACTACACAGCTTTTCAGGCCTTTGATTTAGTGATATTCATGCTTGAAATATAGGAGAGGAGTCGGGAGCGGTGGCATCCATCTGTAATCCCAGCACTCAGGGAGGCAGAGGCAGGCAGATTTCTGTCTACAGAATGAGTCTAGGACAGCCAAGGCTACACGGAGAAACACTGTTTTGAAAAACAAACAAACAAACAAACATAAAACAAACAAACAAACAAAACTCAGGAGGGAACAGTTTAGAATAAGTTTGGAGTTTTGTTTTAAATAACCATATTAAAATGGTTTTTCTTTCAGGAAAAGCAGGCAACTTCTAGAAGGAACAGCTGAAAATAGGTGACCTACAGCTACTGACCAGGAACTGGGTTAGTTGGAAGCAGAAGAGAGAGAGCTCTTCATCCACTCATCTCTCTCAAAGTATGATAATTTGATTCTCTCACAGACATTCTGACCTGCTCAACAGGTCCAGCTCAAGGACATCATCATAATTTTTAAAAATTAATTTATTCATTTTACATTCAAATTATAGCCCCTCCCTCATTTCCACCCAGTCCCACCCTTCCTTCCTCTTCCCCCTATACCCATCCCCTAGTCCTCAAAAAGGGGGAGCCCTCCTCCCCTGCCAACTGACCCCAGGCTATCAAGTCTCTTCAGGACTTCCTGCATCCTCTTTCTCTGTGGCCTGAAAAGGCTGCCTCTCCCGGGGAAGTGATTGAAGAGCAGGCAATATAGTTCATATCAGAGACAGTCCCTGCTCCCCTTACTAGAGAACTTACATGGAGACTGAATTGCCTATGGGTTACATCCAAGCAGGGCACCTGGGTTCTCTCCATGCATTGTCCTTGGTTGGTGCATCAGTCTCTGCAGGCTCCCCTGGGCCCATATTTCTTGATTCTTTTGGTCTTCTTATGGAGCTCATTATAATTGAAGCAAGTTTCAGGAGGCATATGTTTAAACAGTGAAAGAAAACAGTAATGAACCAAAGTGTCATATTTGACTCTGAGTCGCAGACATCTTCCAGTGACCCCCATTTCACAGGACACTAGCTCAAACCACTGCTTATTACAGTGGCTTGAGCAAACCTACACAGTATGACCACAATTTATATACCTTGGACCCTTTGTGTTTACAAGCAGAACCCCTCATGTCGCAACCCCAGGGGAATCAATGTAACACTCTATAGTCCATAGTAAAGAGAAAACAATTCCAATGCTTCTCTTCCCAGAGTATGATAACCAGACAACTTACATATTTCATGAGAGAACACTCAATGAATCCATCCAGAGACTAGGAGATTTAATCAGTACCAAACACTAGGAAAGCACCAGTGTTTTCAATGGATATCTGCTTATAAATTTTCCATTCTACTGTATAATGTATTTTTAATGTACACTCTTGAAATGAGTTGAATCGTGACAAACATAAACAATACACATGATGACAATGAGTGCACTATTTAAGAAAATCAAGACTCCTGTGGTAGATATAATAAACCAGGGCAATGCAGAAATATACAGGTTAACATAATTCTTTATATTTCTTTAAGCCCTTTAGAATACATTTTGAATTCAGGTTTCAAGCTTCTGATCAGAACTCAAAGTCTCCGTTATCAAAACTAAGGATGAGAAAAATGACTAGTCTAAGAATAGAGTGACTTCATGGGGGCATAATACAGAGAGCTGTGAATGCTTTGGCTCACTCATAGCTTTGCAGTAATTTGTATTTCATTAAAACTGAAGCTAGGTAACTTTACCAAAGCTATGCAGATAAACAACTAATAAGGCCCATGTTGATTCTCCCTAGTGGTAGCCTAGGAGCAGACAGGCCCAGACCCCCTTTTCTCTGTGGCCATAGGAAAGTTGCCAAACTTAAAATGTATGCAGCACTTAGGTCAGAGCTTCTCTGAGGGGACAGGGAATATTTAGGATCCCTTAAAGATCTCTTGGCCATGAGAGCAGGGATCCAGCTCTTAGGACACTGCTTTTGTTCCCTTTTTCCAGAGGGTCACTATTGGAGGTGAACAGAGAAGAAAGGAAATCAGATCCTTCTATAACATGAGACATTTTGATGAACTGGCCAACAAGGGCTCCCTTCAGGACCTATTTAAGGTGGCTGGGGTGACTAGCTCCCTCTTCTCCATATAACTCGTTGAATTGAACACATGAAAATGAAAACATGAACAGAGGAACATTTCCTTCTGAATCAGAAGTAACTATATTCAACTGATGCTGAGAAATGTGCTCCCATTTCGACTGCAGTTGTGTATTTTGTAAACTACCCAGAATCCTTTTAAAGGTCTTCAAAATCAGAGAGAACTCAAAAAATATTTTAAGAAGTATCAAGTAATTATGCTAGTAATCTTCCCATGGCCCAGTTCCCAGGTGAACGAAACTGATAGCAAGTTTGAGAGTAAAATTGTGGTTTATTGTAATATTTTTTCTAACAGATCCATCAACTGAGCCTGATAATGTAAAAAACTAAATTCTTGTTTAGAATTTTAAATGGGAGTTAAAATCTGTACAGAGCATAACATCATCTTTAAATTAAGTACTTAGGAAATAAAAATTAAGCAAAGCTAAACAATAGAGACACTCATATATTCTCCTTTAAAATAACCAAACTTACTTTAAACTGATACAGAAAAAGAGTTGTTTTTATTGATGGGCGAACACAGTATATTCAGACATGCATATGCTGTATATTTAAATTGGCTTACAAGGAACAACTTTCTCAAACACTTGTTGTCACACTAATATATTCTATTTGCTTTCTGCTATAGATGACAGACTTTTCAAGTCATTCAACTAACCTCTGTCTGACACAAGTGTCTCCTTTCTTATCTATGACCAAGGTGCAAAGCTTATCCTCCTCTTTATTAAAATATGATCAGAACAGCCAGTTTGTGAAGAAATACAGCAGTGAATGCTGAGTCTCTTCCTGCCCTTTAATATCTGTTACTCAATAGTAATGTTGGCAACTCCATTTCTTAGAAGTCTCTTGGATCAATTCTTTCTTCTCCATTCGTGTGACCACTGGCTATTTATCAGGCCCCAAACACTCCTGGCTTGGGCTTTTGCAATAGACTCCTGTTATTTCCACCTTTGCAAATTTAGAATCTGTCTTCTAAACTAACAGAGTTTCTAAAACTACAAATCTAATAATCATAGTTCTTCAATGAGATCATGTTTTAGTTCATGAACATAGAAAGTAAAGTATTGTGCTTGCAAGATGGCTCAGTAAGAAAAGATGCTTGCTACCAAGCCTTAGTTTGATCTCAGAGACCAATATGGTAAAAGGACAAAACTGACTTCTTAAAGTTGTCCTCTGACCTCCACAGAGGTACCATGGTGTACATGATGCTTTTCACCACACACACTAACACACACACAGACACATAGACACATACTAAACACATACACCACAAATACACACATACATACACACACACACAAATGAACAAATGTACTTTAAACTTCTGAAAAAGAAATCATGATCTCCTGTGATGATGATAATACAGGGAAGGGAACACACTTTGAGAATCACTACTCTAAAGCAAGGCAGGTTTTCTTCCTAATGAATCCTTGGTCTAAACTCTACAATCAGTTTCCCTTTTGCTTGTGTCTTTCTTTCCTAGGGTTGAACATAGACATTCTTCTAGAGCTGCAAGCTCTGCTTCCAGTTCAAAGTCTCTTAATCTCTCTATCTTCTTTCTTAAATCTTCTCAAGGAGATCAGGTATATTATTTATTTTTATGTTTCTAGACTTGTCATGGCAGAGAGAAGCCTTTCTCTTTGGCCAAATGAATAAAAATTCATTCTGCTGATTCCCCAGGTATATAATTATCCATGCTATCTGTTAATTTTAGACTCTTCTGGAACCTATGTTTCAGTGACCTTTTGAAAACATTTTATAGCTCTTAACAATTCACCAATACAACATGAAACAAAAGGTTTTCCAAATAATCCTGGAAATTTTATGAACCTCTGTCTAACATTATTTCTTAGATAAAGGTGAAGCTACACAGTAAAGACATATGTTAGGAAACGAAAATGCAGGTAGTGTTTTTTGAGTTAGGGATATGGCAGCTCCAGCAATATAGGTTTACCATTCACTCCTAACATGCCAATTAAAGAGGGAAGTTGTAGTGAAAAGCAGAGAAAGGAGATTATTCAATGTTACTGTAGGGCAGAGTTAGGAAGGAAAACAAAGAGGTCCAGTGGACCCGGGGCTCGAAAGTGTCTTTGTGACCCTGACATGAGATTTAAGTTTAAATGTAGGGAAGCATTCTCTCAGCCCTACTCTCTCTGTCTCCATATATCTATATACATACACACACATATACATATGTTCGCATGTATGTATACTCACATATATATGTATGAGGGTATATATATATGTATATGTACACACACACACACCATATATGGTCATGGTCAAGGTGTAGTTGGTCCTGACTATTATTGATTCATCATGTCTCAATTCCAACCTCTCCAGTTAGACAAGTTGTCAGACTTGTATGAATCTCTCTCTAGGAAACACATTTTTTCTCTGATTGAAAGCAGAGCTTCAGCTTTTCCCTTCTTGCATCGTGGGGCTCCTGGGGTGATGTTAATTATTGCTTGCACATCCAATGCTGAAGGGAGGGGTGTCTCATTAAAGTATTTCCTCTCCTGACAGGGTGATTACAAGAACAGGAGCTTGGGATATGTTGACTGTAACTGTTTTATCAAGAACTTGTTGGACTTTCGTTGTGTCTACACACTCTATAGGCATAGGTGGATTGCAAACTCCATGGAGATTAGAAAATAAATCTTAGGGAGGGCTGAACTCATTTTCTGGTTTTAGTTGGTGGCATAAAGTCACCAATGAAAGGAGCTGAATGCCAACTAGAAAGCTGAAATAAAAATCTTCTATTTGTTGTATACTTAGCTGGACTCTTGCCCATATAATATAGGTCGTTCTCTATAGAAGGGCAAGACTCAGTGCTGAGAGGAACACGTGAATAACATGTTGACTGATGTGATGAAGGGGACTCAGAAAGGTGTGAGAAAGAATATGGGGCAGTAAATCCAGCCTCATATAATGAAGGGTCTTGAATGTCATGTCAAGGAGTCTAAATTTGATTGTGTTAGCATTTGGGAGCCACTGACCTAATTCCAGATTGGAAATTAGAGAAACATAAAGCAGAGAGACTAATTATATGGCCTCTGCGAAAGAGATTGGGACCTGAGCCAATTTAGGGCATTGAAAATGATAAGGACATTTCAGAGAAAAACTTATAGAACCTAATGACTATATTAGTCAGGGTTATCCAGAGGAAAAGACTCAGTAAGGTGTGAGCTTGTGTGTATGTGTGAGTGTGTGTGTGTGTGTGTGTGTGTGTGTTTTCATTCTAAGAAAATGGCTCATTCATTTACAGAGGTGGGCAAAAATCTGCACGGCAGGGAGGAAGGCTAGAGATGTATCCCAGGCAACAGTCTATGTTGTCATTTAAATATGATGGTTGACTGGTGGCAGAATTCTTTCTTGCCCTGGGAGAAATCTGCCTTCCTTAACTGATGAATGAGACAGACTGTCATGGAGAACGTCTGATTTACTCAAAGTCTACCAACTTGAGTATCAATGTCCAAAAGCACTCTCATAAGAATCTATACACTATGGGCCATTCAAGTTAACATGTAAAATTAACCATTGTACTGAACATGAGGTATGGATCCAAGGGATGAGAAATACAAATAAATGGTTCTGTGGCTTTTAGTTTACATAGCTGAGTGAACGCTGATGCCTTTTAACTAAGACGAAGTGCTGGTTACTTTTAATGAGCAATTTGACACAACCTGGAAAGAGAGTCTTAATGAGGGATTATCTAGATCAGGTTAGCCTGTAGGCTTGTGTGTGCGTGAGTGTCTTGGTTGTTAGTTGAGGTAGGAAGGCCCAGCCCATTGGAGGCTGCATCGTTTCTTTGGCCAGGTTGGGCAGAACTGTGTAAGAGTGCAGAAAACCAGCAGAGCGTGAGCCACAGCAAACAAGCAGGCAAGGAGGCCTGTTGATCCTCTCTCGGCCCTGACTGTGCAGCTGATACTTTGAGTTCCTGCCTTTATTTCCCTATAAATGATGAACTGTAACTTGACGTTGTGAGCCAAATAAAGACTTTCATCTTGTTTGTCTTTTTGCCTGAATTATTTGTTCCAGCAGCAGAAGTGAAACCATGACACACAGAAATCCTGAAAGAGGGGGAAATGTTGAATAAAAGTGTGTGCACGAGAGGAAATAAACAAGAGGAGACTGTCACATAGTGGTTACAAATGTGTTTCAGATGCAAAGACACTGATGTTCTCTAACCTGGGCCAGCTCTTTAGCCTTTTTCAGGATGATACCCAAAATAAGCTACTTTTTTTTTTTTTAGCTCTTTAAAAAGTTTATTTACTTATTTACTTAACCTTGCCCCAGTGCTGTTTATATGCATGCGTGTATGCCTGTGTGTGTGTGGATAGTGGACAACATCCCAGGCTCCCTTGCTTTCTTCCATCCTGTGGGTTCTGGGATTCAATCTCAGACATCAGGCTCCATAGTACCTGCTCTTACCCACTGAGCCTTCTCCCTGCTCCTGCAAGATGAGGTTTTCTAAGAAATATATGTATCTGTTCTCTCTGACACAAAGTAGTTCATCAGAAAATGCCTGTCTACATGAGGCAGTGTCCTCTGTGTGTTTTCACTCTCTACAGTAAGTGAAGAACACTAACCAGATAACAGACTTGTCTCCAGTGCCGTGACATTCTTTGGGGACATGGTTGCTGAGAGGGTACTAAGTGACATTGTCTTCTGTTACAGTATGCTAAATGACTCCATGGTGGTTTGAGGTGAATAATGAAGCCCTTTAAGGACCTGTGTTAGAACCAGGGAATAAGGCAGGCTCTGGTCTCATTAAAGTCCATAATTTACTCTGTAAACAATGTGTGAGGGATTCAGCAACTGCTGCATAGTATGTCATTAAAGTTCATACAGGTTGTAAATAAGTTTCACATTTTAGAAAACATGTTGAAGCCTCTTCAGAGTAGTTTAATTACAGCTAATAAAACGACATCTTCATTTTCTTGTTCATAAATACAAATGTATTTAATAGAAAGGAGGTAGCTTTTACCAGTTGACGTGATAATTTAGCATGGCTTGATTATTCATTCATGAGTCGATACACTGTAGGAGTTTCAAAATCAGATGTGCTGCTTAAGACACAGAGGAGACTGTGACACACTTGTCACAGGGCCAAGTCTGTCTCTCTGTTCACTTTTCAAATAATGGTTTGTGGAAATACTACCTGATTCTCCCTGATCTTATCTCTGGCTACGGCTGCTCTCCAGTCAGCGCTGAATAGTTAACACAAAAGAAGCTACATGACCCGCAAAGCTCTTCTAGGAAAGTGAACTGACGCATGCCATACCCAAACATTTTATGTCAGTTTGAAACACTCAAATGCTCTCAAGGCCATGCTTGAAAAATACATGTTTTATGCTGATCTCATGGACAGAAGGGTCCAAAGAGTTGTAAACAAAAAAGTGTGAATAACCTCAAGAGACTATAGAGAGCAGTTACTCCAGTGAACTTTGCCAAAGGGAGACAGGAGCGCCTATGTGCTGCTTTTTCCAAATTTGGAAAGAAACCAGGTTTTTGACACTTTAATCAAGGTTTCAAGTTCTGTGTCATTTTCAGAACACACCAAGAAGGTCTGTCTCACTACCGCTGTGTCTCACCTTAACACTAATGAGACACCATTGTGAAACGATAGATAATAAGTGGCTTGAGAAAGGACACTGCTAATGGTGATTTTACTGATTCTCTTTCGTCTCTATTCACGGGCCTGGGCGGACAGATTGGATCAGTGTACCACATAGAGTGATAGACAGCATGGAAGGAAAAAAGCACCAGGCACATCCATCAACTTCAGTGGAAACCACATTGCTTCCAAGGGGCTGATGTCTGAAGAAAGGGAGGATGGAGATGTGGTAATTCCTGAAGGAAGCTGAAAGAAAGAAGTAGGAGGGGGAGGGGAAAAACGCATTTACCTGAGTTGCCAAATCACAGCAGATGGTGAGATCTAAAGGGAGATAAACATTAGCGCCTAGAAAGTCAGCAATTCATCCTGTCAGCCTTCAAGGGCTGGTGCAGCTGAAAGATCAGTTCTATCCTTACAGATAGAATCTGTAAGGAGGCAATGTTTGACAACGGTCAAGCCTGCCCATCGGAAGGATGACAGAGAGGGAGACCTGCAGAGAGGAGGGAAGTCCTGCAGCGATGGGAGGCACTCCTCTGAACTGGTTGGAGTCAAAGAGCGGAGATTAAGCACGTGTGAGTAATTGGAAGAAAATAGGTCATGCTAAATGCAGGAACTAATCAGCAGACAAATGAAGTGATACATTTCTTCAGGTAGAATACAGAAAAGTCAGTCTGCCTTGGGCCAAGGGAGCATATCTGCATTGGCACCTCTGAATTCCAGTGCTTCCGATATCAAAAGTCACACAGCCTGAAGCCCTGGCAGGAGAGCAGAGTTCAGGGGGCTGACGCAGTAGGATGGTTCTGACTGGCTCCCAGTACGGCTTTGAGAGGTTGTCTCTTGCCCTTAGATACTTGTCCTGCCCCTTTGCATTTTTTTTTCCTTTGGCCGTCAGTTTCTTTTCTCATCTATTCTAAAAATTTCTGCTTAGCTAAGTTTCTTGTCATATGCCAGACAATGTTCATATTTCTGGAAATGTCATGTTGAGCAAGACAGATGATTCCCTTTTAGAGACCATATTAGAGTAGGGTAGCCACTAATTTAGAGCTATGTGACTTTCTTCACCTTCTTTCTAATGAAAAGTAATTTTCAAAACCATAGATATACCTATTTATAATATGGTACAGGATTATTGAGAAACTTGTACAAAGCATAGCACAGAGCCAGTCCAAATTATTATAACTAACATTCATTTATTTCCCAGGTGCTCTGGGTGTTATCCTGCCAATAAACAGATTTGGTGTCATTCCTTTATTTAAAGCTATTTCTTTATTTTTAATTAAATTTTTATTTTTTATATTAATTACAGTTTATTCACTTTGTATAGCTGTACCCCCTCCTTCTGTCCCTCCCAATCCCACCCTCCCCTCATTTCCTCCCATGCCCCTCTCCAAGTCCACTGATGAGGGAGGTCCTCCTCCCCTTCCATCTGACCCTAGCCAATCAGGTCTCATCAGGAC